>OX438778.1:13386053-13942857 GCA_949316455.1 Acleris holmiana
GCCGCGCCCGGCAGGTGCCGCAGCACGCCCGCGCCGTGCCGAGACTGCGCCGCCAGCGCCATCGTCGCCGCCTGCTCCGCGAACCCCTGGACATACACATGTAGCTCATCTAGTGGTCTATGTCAAGTGGATGCCTCTCGATTTGCGAATGAGTTTGTCTGTGTGAATGCGTGTAACATATATATAGTTTCCAGCATTAGCTATGGTACAAATCTATACATATATTAATAGGGCATGAATACATAATCTAGTTGCTTTTTTTTTTTCAGAATTTCGTAATTACGAATATTTATAATGCAGATCAATTATAAACAAATTAAGAATAATGAAAAAACCGTTATAATGATGCCGAAGCTATATTTAAAAGAAAAGTATATTTTCACCATTGCAATATAATTCTAAATATTATTTTTTCGTTCATAAAAAACGGAATTAAATAAGGTGAGATTTTAGTGTGATTCTATGTTAAATTCGTTCGCAACAGATTGTCAAACGCAGAGCAAAAAGCGCGAAACTAGACTTAAAATTTGGAGAGAATTGTACTACTAATAAATAGACTAAGGAAGTATTTTTTATAAATGTACAGTGTTCAAGAAATAGAGGTAGCGGGAAAGTAAGAGTGGGTATGGGCAGTACAGGAGCGCGCACCTCCTTGACGGTGAGGTAGGCGCAGGCGACGCCCTCGCGCAGGTCGGCGGGCAGGCGCGCGGGGTCGCGGCGGCGGCGGCGGCGCGCGCGGCGCTCGTACGTGGCCTGCAGCTGCAGCGTGGGCGCCGGCGTCAGCATGTCGAACGCCGTCTCCGCCGTCGCCTGGGCCCGCAATACACATCCTACATTATGCTACGGGTCGATTTCAAAAAAATAGTACATACTCGTATTTAAAGGCTTAATGAGGAGATTGTCTGTGGCGTGTTGGTTGCTACACGTGCGAAATTTTATCTCCGCTGAAAAATACTTGTTTCATATAGATTTGGTTGATATTTCGAGGATTAGTGGTTGCCATCATTTGTGTTTGGTAGTGGTTTAGCAGGTATTTAGTTTTGTGTGTGTTTTAGTGCTGGTGATGGGCGATAAGGAGCCCCCTGACGGGGGCGGTGATTTTTCGTTACCCCCCTCAGGGGTATCTCCTTCAATCGAGCATGTTTCTCATCAACTGGGTGAAAAGCGTAAGTCTGATGATAATTATTTAAGCTTGACCTCCAAAAGAGATACAAGGATGCCTGCGTCCGCTTCTGTGCAACATACATATACAGTGCCAGAGTTTGCCCCAGGTACCAAACTTAATTACGGTTCAAATGATAAAGGCCCGTATATCGTTAACGTAGTTAAAGCTGAAGATCCCTCCCCAGGTTCACCATTCAGAATACTTAAGTTTGCCCAATTGATGCATAAGCATTCCATCAGAGGTATTACTAAAGGAGGAATTCAAGCTAGTGGTCGCAGTCGAGTTACGGTTCACTTTGACAGTCCTGATGCTGCCAATGCTTATTTAGCACACCCACTTTTTAATGAAAATGCTCAATTCTCAGCGTCTATTCCAATGTTCAGTCTGACTCGTAGGGGCTTGGTGAGGAACATCCCAGTTGATTGGGCCTTGGAGGACCTAGTCAATTCAATTGAGTGTCCTGACAGTGGATGTAGGGTAATTAAGGCTCGCCGCCTTAATAGAAAAACGGTGATTGATGGTGTAACTTCATGGATACCTACTCAGACTGTGGCTCTGTCATTCCTCGGTCAAAAACTCCCTGAAAAAGTATTTTGCTTTTACACTTCCCTGCCGGTTGACCTATACCGACTTCCCACTATTCAATGCAATAAGTGTTGTCGTTTTGGACATATAAAAGCAAGCTGTCGCTCTAATCCACGATGCTACAAATGTTCTCAACCCCATGAAGGTGAGTCTTGTCAAGTTTCTGAGGACCTTGCTTCTTGTCTGTTTTGTTCTGGTCCTCACTTCGCTACCAACTTCTCATGCCCTGAGCATTCCAGACAAAAATCAATAAAGCTTGTGATGTCTGAAGAAAGTATCTCATACTCTGAAGCGTCGCGTCGTTTCCGTCCTGTTCGGCGCTCTTTCGCTGATACAGCTCGCTCGCCAGTAAATCCTCCCTCCGTTCCTATTAATCGGAGTTTCTCTCCTGCCCCTTCCCAACCCTCCGTTCCTCAGACTGTATCTTACAAGAAAACTGTTTTCATTCCCCGTCGCCAAGCCCCTGTACTTGAGCAGGGTTATGACAGAGCTGCCCATGATGATATCACATGTACTCCTCAGTCTTCTCAGGCTAATGGCTGTGCTTTAAACTATAACTTTGAACCTTCACCAAATGATAACCTTATTAAATTGCTAATCAGCACTCTGTTGAACCTCCTTTCAAAATTCTCAGATGCCATACCGAACAACGTCCTTGAAATGCTGAACCAATTGACTGCTGTTATTAATACTGATAATGGCTCCCACAGCCATTCAATGGAATAGCAGAAGTATTCGTCATAAAAAATCAGAAATTTGTTTTCTTATTAATAAATATAATCCCTTAATCTTAGCTATCTCAGAGACTTGGCTGAGACCTGGGGTTCCTTTCAGGATACCTGGGTTTTCGTGTCTTCGAGATGATAATGATGATGGATGGGATGGATGTGCCCTCCTTATCAAACGTTCCCTCTCTTTCTCCTCGATCCCCATTCCTTCTCATTCATCTGGCATTAATATAGTTGCTTGTAAAGTATTAAATATAATTTTCGTCTCTTTGTATATTCCTCACCCTAATTTCACTATTTTCTCAGAATTGGACTCTATTCTCACCTCTCTGCCTGGCTCTCTAATAGTTTTGGGCGACTTTAATTGCCATCATACCATGTGGGGCTCTTCTTCTTGTGACTCTAACTCTTCACGTCTTTTGGATATTTTTGATAACAACAACCTGTGCCTAATGAATGATGGATCCCCTACCAGGAGAACATCTCCATCTCAAAACCCTAGCTCTGTTGATTTAACTTTAGCTTCCCCTTATTTAGCTTCTCGTATCGACTGGCGGGTACTTTCTCGCTCCCACGGAAGTGATCATTTTCCTATTTTGATTACCCTTCCTATGGATGTTTCAGTTTCTTCAAGTCCATCTCATCCTCTCTTAAAGTATAGGCTAGACAAGGCAGACTGGTCTGAGTTTTCTTCACTGGTCTCTGATGGAGTTAACTTGCTTCCTCCGGTATCAGATAACAACTTTTTAGACCTATATTTCCAGTTTGTCTCAATTCTCTCTATGGCAGCAAATTCGGCTATTCCTCTTAAAAACGCTTCCCTGGGAAAATTGTCCTCACCTCCATGGTGGGATGCGGAGTGTACAGCTGCAATCAAAAACCGTAATGAGGCAGAAGACGCTTTTTCTAGAGATTTGTCTAATCTCGATAATTTCCTAGCTTATCAAGCTACAAACGCGCGTTCCAAACGACTACTATTGGAGAAGAAGCGTCTTGGATGGTCCCGGTTTTGTGAAAGCTTATCTCCCTGCTCCCCTTCTTCCTTAGTGTGGAAAAATCTAAAACGTTTTCGTGGGTCCATGAATGAGTGTAATCCTTCATCCAACGACTCCTCTGGGTGGTTGGATGGGTTTTTGGATAAGTTGGCCCCAGCTTATGTCCCGTCTGAGGATTGCCTTCCATCTTTAGCCCCAGTGTCTCGATTTTCGTCTGATAGAATGAACAATCCTTTTTCTTTTTCTGAATTATCTTCTGTATTAGACCATCTTTATGACTCCAGCCCAGGTATAGACGGTATCCCCTATTCTTTTATCGGAAGATGTTCAGATTCATCCAAATCATTCTTTCTTTCTCTAATTAATAAAATTTATGATTCAGGCTCTATTCCAGATTCTTGGAAGAAGCAGATTATTATCCCTATATTAAAACCTGGTAAGGACCCTTTGGATCCTTCGTCCTACAGGCCTATTGCGCTCTCGTCTGTGTTATCTAAGATCTTAGAACGTCTTATTAAGAACAGACTAGAGTGGATCCTGGAAAGCCGAGGAATTATTTCTGGTTCGCAATTTGGATTTCGCAGAGGAATGGGAACTATTGATAGTTTAAGTATCCTCACATCGGACATTCGGCTGGCGTTTTCGCGGGGTCAACACGTTGTGGGCGCATTTTTAGACATAAATTCAGCATATGACAATGTACAACTCCCGATACTCAGGCAGAAAATGCTCCATCTGAGTCTGCCGGTGAAGATGGTAAATGTTATATGCAACCTATTTATGGCTCGTTCCATTTGCGTGCGATTCCAGGATTCCTTGCTCCCTCTTAGGACTATTTGGAAGGGTCTTCCTCAGGGATCTGTGTTAAGCCCAATATTGTACAGTCTTTACACTGCTGACCTTGAAAAATCGGTGGACAGCTTCTGCAGCATCCTTCAATATGCGGATGATATTGCGCTTTATCATGCCTCAGATTCCATCGATGAGTGTTCGGTTGCCTTGAACTCTGGGTTAAGGTATCTCAACATTTGGCTTACAGACCATGGACTTTCTTTATCTGCCTCAAAAAGCTCAGTGGTTGTATTTACCCGTAAAAGACATATTCCAGACATCGACCTTGTCTTGGAAGACATACCAATTCCTGTGTCAACTTCTGTGAAGTTTTTGGGTCTCTACCTTGATTGTCACTTATCTGGAATCACTCACCTAAATTATATAAGAAATAAATGTGAAAGAAGTGTTAATGTTCTGAGGGTTTTATCAGGTGCCTGGTGGGGTGCTCACCCCTATTCCCAAAAGCTCTTATACAATGCGATCATCCGTAGTCACTTTGATTATGGGTCGTTTCTGCTAGAGCCTTGCAGCAAGCTTGCTCTGTCCTTCTTTGATAGAATTCAGTCAAAATGCTTACGTATCATCTGTGGAGCGATGAAGTCATCTCCCATCAATGCGCTTCAGGTAGAGTGCTTGGATCCCCCCCTTAGACTAAGAAGACAATATCTTTGTGATCGGTTTCTTTTTAGAGCAGCTCAGTCCTCTGTCCACCCCCTATTGCAGCGAATCAATTGTTTGGCTAATTTAATTCCTGGCTCCAAATATTGGACCCACAAGGACCTCCCATGCCTTATAAAGAGTTGGCAGAAACTCTCAGACTTCCCTCCCCTTCTTTCTTCTCCTGGCAACCCCCTGTTCACCGTTGAATATGATGCTCTTATTTTTCAACCAAATATAATTTTTTCCTTTGGCTTGCAGAAAAAATCTCATGGTGCTAATAATATGTTCAATAAAATCTTGGCTGAGAAGTGGCAGGGTTGGCTCCCCATTTTTACAGATGCCTCCAAATTGTCAGTGGAGGGGTGTGTTGGATCAGCTGTGTGGATACCTCGGTATAAAATAGTATTAAGTTTCAAAAATCCTCCTGAAACATCAGTCTTTACGGGAGAAGCTATTGCCCTATTTGAGGCATTATCCTATATCGAGTCCCACAGGATTGATAAATCTATTGTATTCTCAGACTCTCTCAGTTGCCTCCAGGATATAGCTAAATTTCCTCTTCGTTCTAGGGATAATCTTTTTATAAATCTTAAGAGTCGAGAAGTGCTCCATCGGTGCCACTCTCTTGGATTGGAAATAGTGTTGGCCTGGATCCCGAGTCATTCTGATATTGATGGTAATGAGCAGGCTGATGCCTGCGCTAAACAAGCAATTGACATTGGTATCTCCTCACACTCCAGATGCTGTAGTCAGGATCTGCGCTCTTCTGCTAAAACACAATTGACTGATCATTGGTCTGAGGAATGGAGCATTACGCGGCTCTCTAAGGGCAAACATTATGCTAACATCCAAGCTAACCTTCCTGTTAGACCATGGTTTTTTAAATTTAAAAAAGTCAAGAAGACTGCATGCTCCACTATTATACGACTGCGTCTAGGCCACACTTGCTCTCCATCTTTCTTAGCCAAAATAAGAATTCGTGACCATTCTTTATGTGAATGTGGACTTGATGAGGGTACTCCAGAACATATATTTTTTAATTGTCCCAATGTCCCTGCTTCCCTGTATGATTTTCTCCCTAACTATATCCCCTTACCTACTAACTTTAATTCTCTCTTAACTCTTGTAAACACTCCCTTTGTTTATGTTCTGTCTAAATTTATTACTGATTTTAACATCAAACTTTAAAAAAAAAAAAAAAAAAAAACTGATGTCTGTCTTGTCTTTTTCTCTTGTATCAGTCGGTCAAATAAAGTTAACCATTGTATTGTTGTATTTAGTCTAACATATTGTGTATTCTATTTTTTCTCAGATCTATCAACTGGTCATTTACCTACACTGTTTGGACGATTTTTTACAACCGATTTCTTGTAGCTTCCAACCTTGACGCTGGCAGAATTGTCCTTATGGACAGTAGCCATTAAACACAAATATAAATAAATAAGGCTTAATGAAAACAAAATTAGCTAGCTAAAAGTTAGCTTCAGCGTACCACACCACCCCTTGCGTCCCAGACCGCTATTTTATGTGCGCTTTGCTCGCACAAATTACTCCCGACATACTTTTTGCAGACGAGTTCCTAGATATTATAATAAACATCTGTATGAAATTGATCCTTTCCATAGTTCACAAACTACCCTTAAAAAGTTAGTAAAATGTAAATTATTTTAGTATCCTACATATTTTTGGTATACCTACGCTACTTAATATTCTTTTAGCGATCCTTCACATATGTAATTTCAAATTGTGATAGTTTACACTTGCGCATTTTAATTTTTTATGTGTTTTCATTAATGAACCTCCAGGTCTTTTATATATTCACATTGTTTAGTACAAAGTACTTCTATATCGTATTTAAATATGACTGTATGTGTTCTAAATAAATTTAAAAAAAGCACGATCGCTTCCTTTGTCTTGTATTTTATTGTTATAAGTTTTAAGTAATTGTTTTATGCATTTATATCTTCATTTGTAATTCTGACGACCACAATGCAATTTATAATAATTTGACATGCTGTAACATTACACTGAACAATAAATAATCTCATCTTATCTTGTGTAACGAGAGTTAGTCATACAAACTATACGGGTAACTGTCGTTACACAAAGGAATCAATTAAGTTGTTTTCATTAAAGCCCTTAATTATGTAAAAAAAATGAAGACGTCCTTTATGCTAGTTCATAATACCACATAAGCCATTATGACACGATATACAGGGTGTCTCATTTAAATCGTTCAGTATGGGAAATTCTGAAACTATAAAACATACGAACATCTGTTCTTAGGAACCAAGTCATCGATTTTAATACGAAGACAAACTGCATTCATACATTTAAAAAAACTTGTGCTGTAAAATTGTCTGTACTAAAATAAATTAAATTAAAGTATGTGAAATCAATGCATATTATTCATTTTAGACATCATCTTTCATTGAGCTATTTACTGCTGCAAGTATTTACTTATACGGAAATTTAAAAAGAAAATGTACTTTAGTGTAAGAAAATGTTGTTTAAATGCATCACTTAAGTTCACCTGTACATGGCTATTGTATTGTTATCTTTGTGAAATCCGACCGCTAAATAGTAGTGCAACTTTACCTCCTAAAGAATGTTCAAATAGTGCGCAAGGGATTCGAGATAGTAGTTAAATAAATAAATAAATGTCACACAAATTGAACTAGTTCCAAATTAAGCTCTAGGCCTGTGCTACGGGTACAAGACAACGATAAACATACTTATGCAGTGAAATAAATACTTACATACATAGAAAACATCCAAGACTCAGGAACATGCTGAGTTAGCCTATCTGTATGTTGTACGTAATTGTAAGATATGATAGCATAAGAATGTAAACCCATAATACCTATGTAGAAAATTAGCTTCCTATTTTTACAAATAAATAAATCTAATATCTATTTATATTTCTTTTTTAATTTGAGTGTAACATCTTGTGAACTGTATTCTGCAAATAAATGATATTGATTGATTGATTGATTGTAACAAATACTCGTGCTCGTCACACAAATATCTGTTATAGTCCGGGAACGCTAGCTTCGAAGGCAGGGTCAGTACCAACTAGGCCAACGTGTCGTCAAGAGTTGTCTGTGAGCCCGACCTGTATGAGCTGCAGGAGGCGCGCGGTGATGTCGAGCGCGGCGACGGCGGTGCGCGCCGTGAAGGAGGCGGCGCCGCGCCGCAGCCCGTGCACCAGGCGCCCGTCGCGCCGCCACTGCTCCACCGGCAGCCACACCAGGTCGCGGATGCCCGTTACTGTGCACACACACTAGCGTCTAAAGCTGGGCACGAATCTGAGCTCAGCCTGAGGCAGGCTCGCCCCGCGCGGCGAACTGCTCGCAACACAAATTGTACAGTCAAGGTCATAAATATGTATACACTTTAGTACCTTGTCACTTTAATCGCTGTGACAATTTCATATGGCAGTTGAAACATGACGTTAAATAGACAAGGTACTAAAGTGTATACATATTTATAACCTTGACTGTACCACAAAAACAAGCGCAGGTGAGGAAGCGTGCTCGCCGCGAGCCGACATTTCAGAATGGCGTCGGACACGATGACAGCCGCGGCTGCGTTTATCATACGTCACCGACTTATTAACAAAAAGAAGTAGAAATTGCCTCGGTGGTGAAACGGCTCAGAAACTTTATCAAAATTATACGCGCCTCGCCCACAGACAAGTTAAAACTTGTTGTTCTGCCTGCGGCTCACTCGGATACACGTCCAATTTACGCGAGGCACGCACACTGAGGCGCCTTTGAGCACGGTCAAAAGATCGGCACTCGGCGGCTTGCCACACGATGCTCGTGAGCGCGTATGAATTTGAGGAAAATAGGTGAGCCATACGTGCTCAACCCGAGGGAGCGTTAAAGGCAAGCGTTATTGGCATTCAAAGGGTTAAAAATTGCAAAATGTGCAGAATGTAAAGGTGGGTACGAATTAGACAGCTCTAATTCGTACCCATCTTTACATTCTGCACATTTTGCAATTTTTAACCCTTTGAATGCCAATAACGCTTAAAGTAGTCATGACCTGTCGTGCCTAAAACGCCACCGACACTTAAAGTCGTCACAGGTACTGTTTAAAGGAGACTTTATTACGGATGGATTAAGTTAAAATTTGCATATTTTTTATACGTGGTTGGCGTGTGAATGACGCATTTGTATTTGACGTAAGACGTTGAAAAGGTTTAATGCATTTGCTCCAACTCTTGGTCCTACTTGTCTAAAATAGGTCGTATTTAGGGGTTGCACACTTTGACAACTTTTTGAACCGTTTTTCATGATTATACAACTCACCGTAGCCGCAACAGGCGGAAAAAATGGTGATGATAGTCGATATCATTAGTGTTTGACATAAGTTGTCAGGAAAGTTAGTTATTGTTTAGGGATAAATAATAAACACTGAAATCTGCTATCACATAAGTCGCACATTGAGAATCAAACCGTCACTAAACAAAAAAATACTTTATTTGAAATCCAACTTCATTTTGATGGCAATATTGTCATTATTCGATGTATTCACGTATTTTGTTTAGTGACGGTTTGATTCTCAATGTGCGAAGTGGTAAATTTGAGCAACCTCTAAATATTGTCCTACTACTTTAAAATTAGACATACACCTTTTTATATTGTAAAGAGTTAGGGCGTAAGCGAAGTCTGCAAAAAACGTGTAATTTTTTTCCATATATTATGAAACACACTAACACCTACTATAATACCACCCAAACGACAGGTAACAGTTGTTTAGTATTCATGGTGCAGCTTATATGAAACGCGGTGATGTATCAGCGTGTTAACTTTGCAATGTATACAAAATTTACACCTGTCACGTGTCATTATCACGATGGTGAAATAGGGGAGAGGGCCCTGATAGCGATTGGTTATATTACTTTAACTGTGAAACAAGATTACGAAAACAAAACAAAAGGAAAATTTAAAATATGTAAAATGCGATACGGTTCTCTTATTTAATTGATTTGAAAATATTAGTATCGATCAAATTCAGTGTTCACACTAACCATACGAGTATACAAGCGCCCTATTACCTACCGTAATTAACGATATCTATCACCATATACTTTTTAATGGCAAGGACCTCTCAAGACTGCAATCCTAAGACTCCAAATGTATTGCCTTTTTTGAGGACTATGATGGAATGCCTCTATGCTAGTAATGTCACTGGTTGTATTTTATACTTACTGAGTTGCAGCAAAGAATGCATCGGTCCGATGCCACTGAGTAAGCCAGGCAGCTGGTGTCGCTTGATGTCTGACAGCCATTCATGTAACGCCCACTGCACCAGCTTTTCCAGGCCGAGCAGTCCCAATCTAGCAACAAATGAATTACATGAATTATACTTATGTACATTTATAATCGAGACATAGTTTGAAAAGTCAGTAAGTCAAGTTGAGTAACTTGGGTCCAAAGTCAATCTGACATTCTACAGCAATAAGGTTGAGTTTCCTCTCAGTAACAAATGACTTGGCATCTCTAAGGACATTGACAACTTCAAGCAGTTTTGTTTTGAAATGGGTCTTAAATTTACGCTGTCCCAAGCAACCCGCCTGGCTCGTCTGAAAACCAGCCAGGTTGACATCCTCGTGCCAACCATTTCGCTGAGTAGAGACCATTTCGGCACACATCACCATCATTGTAAATTTTAAAAGTGTCATATAAAAGTCTTACGTGACCGAGTGACTAGCAGATAACGCACAGCACAGTAAAGCTGAACTCAGGACTTGTAATTGGGAGGGAATATTCCTTGGGTACATTTTCGGAAAGTTATTCCACGCATATCACGACGCAGGCGCGTACTTGGGTAAAACTTGAAAATAGTACTCACTTGTAGTCGAGCCTCTTAAGCGTGAGTTCGGAACAGTTCAGCTGCCCTAGCCCCATGAGGAGTCCTGCCACGGGCCCGGCTGACAGGTCCACGCGCTTGCCCACGTAGTCCAGCCGAATGGGCACCTCCGGCGAAAACACAACTCGCCTGGACAACATACAATTCACTTTAACAAGATGTTAAGAAGCAAAGACTGAAGAAAGGTGCACTTCGTGGGTTGACCCACCCTTGGCCAGCTGAGTCACTCGATTTGACCCTTTAAGAATTTTCGAATTTATTACAAGTCTCATACATATTGCTATTGTAGGTTTTGATCGATAATGAACGACAAGAAACATTTAAACGATATATTTAATATTGATATTGGTAGCACGGAACCCTCGGTGCACGTTTCACTCACACTTGGTCGATTTAACCTTTTCAAGGGAAATATCCGTCAATGGCGTTGGCTAACTGATGCGATTCAACAGAAATTTTGCATTCGGTAAGTCGGATGAGATTACTAAATTGTAAAACTTTAAACCTGCCCTGATGAAGATACAGAACGTGGCCGCAGCATCTCCGCTGTAGATCTAGACCTAGTTTGAACTCATTAGATTACTCTGGGTAAGCATAAGCAATTACTAAATGTTCCGAAAAAAAAAAGATCAACAGATTCAGGAAGCGACAGTTTCCTCCCGATGACGTCGCCGGGCTCTCATATGCCGACCGTTCAAAAAATACAATAGTTTTTTTTTGTAATATCTGCCCCACTGACCGGAAGTAAATGGGTGAGTCATCAACCGGCTCCAGGTCGACGGCAACCTTGGTCGTGGGCTTATCCTGCTGCAGCCCCAGCCGCTGGAAGTCCTCCTCCAGCTGGATGAGGTTCTCGGAGACCATGCGCTCTGCCTCGTAGGGCTCCATCAGGGGCTCGTCGTCGCGCAACACTAGAAATAGCACTTTGTTAAGATTGCTGCAGTAGGTAGTTGCACAATGAGCTACGAGTTCGTTTTATTCATCGCAGCTCTTATATGAAAATGACTTAAGACTACACTGAGCGTGCAGTGGCGCCCTCATTACTATTATTGTGTTTTCTTATAAACTAGTGCGAGCGTGCGTGCGTGCGTGCGTGCGTGCGTGCGTGCGTGCGTGCGTGTGTGCGTGCGTGTGTGCGTGCGTGCGTGCGTATGTGTGTGTGTGTGTGAGAGTGAGTTCATGTCATAGAATAAGAACTAAAGGAATACTAGGAGCCTTAAAACGAAAACGTTCAATAAGTTAAAATAGGAAAGAGTATAAAGTACAATTCTTGTTAAAACTAGCCGTACACACCAAGGTGTTGTCAAGTCGGTTAAACTGGTCTCCAACAACACCATGGTCGTTGATTGTTTATGCAGTATGCGATAGCAACAATGTACGACCATGATATTTTAGCTTGTAGAACTGTCGCTTTTTGGCACACTGAATCCCAATAAGACTGTGCATATTCATCTATTTATATGTTGCCTTTTATTTTATCGCTCCTTCTATGCCTTTAGTTTAGTTACAGAACTACATACACCATAAACTGTAGTGTGTCTGAGCAGAGAGCAAGAGAAAAAGCCACTGTATTATCGATTCAACAAGGTTGCAATTATAATGTTAGTAAAATAGCTCCTAGTATCAAGAAGTTTTCCAACTGACCGGTGTCGTTGAGGCTGAGCGCGTCGGCGTCCCCGAGCGAGGTGGGCGTGGGCGGCGGGTCCTTGAGGTGGGTCGCGATGCTCATCACGGGCGGCCGGTGCGTCGGCGTCGTCTGCCGGGAGCTGCTCGAGTCCGTCGACAGCCCGCTTATACTCTTCGTGTCGTCATCTGAAAATTGACGATCTTAAAGTTGGGTACGAATCTGAGCGGCTCAGCCTGAGGCATGCTCGCCCTGCGCGCGCGAGCTGCTCGCGACCCAAATTTTTGCACATAAACATGCGCGGGTGATGCAGAGTACTTTCAAAATGGCGTCTGCCACGATGACAGCCGCGGCTGCGTTTATCATAATCCACCGAATTATTAACAAAAAGAAGAAGAAATCGCCTCGGTGGTGGAACGGCTCAGCAACTTTATCAAATTTGTACGCGCCTCGCCCACAGACCAGTTAGAACTTGTCGTTATACTCGCGGCACGCTCGGATACATGTCAAAATTACGCGAGGCACGCACACCGAGGCGCCTTTGAGCAAGATCAGAAGATCGACTCTCGACGGCTCGCCGTGCGCCGCTCGCCCGTTGCTCGCGCACAGCGCGTGAGCGCGTACGAATTTAAGGAAAATAGGTAAGCCGTGCGTGCCTCAACCCGAGGCTGCTAAAATTTTGTGTGTATATCGGGTAGGTCTGAGAATCGGCCAACAACTACTTTTCATACCCCTAAGTGATGTAAAAAAAAAATGCAGCGGGCGAACCGCTGGCGGGTCGCTAGTAATAAATAATATCAGGGGACCATCTCACACAAATCGACCTAGTCCCAAACTAACCTCTAGGCTTGTAGTATGGGTACTAGACAACGATAAAAATAATTATATAGAGAAATAAATACTTAAATACATAGAAAACATCCGAGACTCAGGAACCGATATTCGCGCTCATCAGACTAATATCTGCCCATACCCGGAGTTGAAAACAGGACTGCTAGGTACGGAGGCAGGGTCACTGCCAATATTGTGCGTTTGCAGTTAGTAGGAAATGATGACACATCACGCTATCGGATTGAACCTAGGTCTAACCTGCGGTCTCATCCGTTCCAAGCCGCGAGAAGAAGCCCACGAGGAACGCCAGCGTGTCCTGGTCGAGGTTAAACCGTAGCGGGAGCAGCGACACCTTGAGGCAGCACTCCTGCGCCGACGAGGGCTCCGGCCGCATGTGCACCGCCTTCACCACCAACTGACAACGAGAGAACACATAGAGTGAGGAGAAACATTTACTTCTCATTAGAATACCACCAAATATGTAACTGATGGGTTGAAAATGTGAGAATAGTTATGTAATGGGCGTTACCATTGTAAGTACGTCTCGAGATCTAAATTCATCACAGGTATCTTAAGAGGCCAAACATGCTGCTACGCTCACACAAGAATGAAAAAGGGATGGCTTTATGTGCTTCTGCGCGAAGAACCTGAGATGGAGATAGTTTGCGCGCGCCTTGATGGTAGCGTCGTATTCAAAAAATGGTTAACTATTATTAAACCACAACATTTATTAAAAGATGGCTTACCAGGATTAAAAAGTTGTAAAAATAATCGATAATCCTAGGGTTTCAAAGATTCAACCAAAAAAAAGCGAAAAAGGTGTCATGTTTGAAAAATAAATTATTAAGGTATCAAGGACATATAAATCAAGTTTAATATATTCAAAGAACAAGTACATAGGTGTTGATCGCGGATCACTACCGACTTTATCATTGGGATCTCTTAAAAGGCCTACATTATGTACTGTTGCATAATAAACCATAAAGCACGCATGCAAGCCACGCGAAATACCTTTGTTTGAAGACGTTCTATTGTTTAAACCAAGAAGCTTATAATGACACTGGAGATTGCACGGCGAACAATGTTTTGAAGCGAAGAAAAGTGACCTTGAATGGCGTTGCTTATGTTTCTTGTCCCTTTCTCAAAAACTCAAGATCACGCTAAAGAAAGGGACAAAAAACATAAGCGACGTCACTGACGGTCACTTTTCTTCGCTTCAAAACATTAAGCTGGTATACACTGTGACTCAAGTCGGTCTCTCACGTGACCCACCATGTGCGCCGTACTCCGCTCCGGCTCGTCCTTCAGCTTGTACTGGCTGAGCAGCTTGTTGATGTCGCTGCACACGAGCCGGTCCAGCACTTCGATCTTGCTGACGGCGAGGGTTTGGCGTGAAGCGTGCGTCCCGGTTGAAGGGTACGTCTCGTGTTGGAACTTAACCTGAAACATATGTTTGAATTCTACACATTCGTTTCGGTAACCTAGCCTCCTGGATCCCGAGTTTTTTTTGTCATTAAGACCTAAAAACCGAGACTCCTTTATAAAGTACTTTGCACTTGAGTCCTCAAACTTCCTCGTGGCCTCCGCTGGAGTTAAGCTCGCAGTCCGAGATTTCCGAGCTGTGTGGCAACAAACGCTAGGCATCCGACCAGCTAGCCTTGTTGACTGTTTTATTAATAGCCTACCTTAGTGAGGCACAGCTTGACGCATGTGTGGTGATCTCTGTGGTGGCCTCCACCGGGCTTAAGCTCGCGGCCCGAGAGTTCCGAGCTGTGTGGCAACAAACGCTAGGCATCCGACCAGCTAGCTTTGCTGACTGTTTTAATAATAGCCTACCTTATCTTAGTTACCTTAGTGAGGCACAGCTTGACGCATGTGTGATGGTCTCTGTGGCGGCCTCCTCTGGACTTGAGTTCTCGTCGTGAGGGCTGGGAGATGTGTGGCAGCACACGGTCCGCGCCGGAAGACCAGGCCACGCCTTGCCGGTATGCGGCCGTCAGCGCGCGACCGGATTCGTAAGGCTCGTAGTCCTTACTGCGTCTGGAAAAGGATACGTCCCTTCTAAACTTCTACTAAACGTGGTCCATTTTTTTATGATAAGGAGAAGGCACACGAGCACTCAGGCCACCTGATGGTAAGTGGAATCTGAGACCCATAAACATTTGAATTCTCAAGATTATAATTATAAGAGTGCAATCCTAATACCCCAAATGCGTTGCCAACCCTGAGGACTAAGATGGAATGCCTCTATGCTAGTAATTTCACCGGTTGTCTTGTCCCCACACCGGAACACAACAAACATACACACACATATCGCTATTGACATAGCGTTGAAAAGTTTAATCTCGTGGGACCCGGTGTCCGGTGTCGGTACATAATCCAGACAATTTAGTTTCAACTGTTTTAAAAACCATAAAGATAATTTTTATTCGTTTCTTATTTGACAATGGCATTTAAGAGCAAAGGTAACTGAACTATATTTACGTGCTGGTAGATTCAAATTCCCACTTACAAAAATCTCCCTGTTTGTAGTATAGTGGGCTATACGAGTGCGTGGTATAGTTGGATTGCTCGTTTTCAAGAGGTGTTAGTGTAGCAGGGTATGTGGAGTACTCATGCTGCAGTGGTGATATCATTTTTATTGGGATTTTATAATAGATTGTTCAACAAGGGACTAAAGTAGGTGACATGACATAAGATATTAATCCCCGGGCAAAGCGAGGGTGAATGAAGCTCGAGCGTCATATTGCAAGGTTATTTTTAGGGTTAGATCATAACAAATAGCCCATAGATAAAATTTCGCACACTCCCACGATAAGGGCAATATATATCTGGTTGTTTGTGTTTTTCCAAAGCTTTTACTTATAAGGAAATTAAAAGACAACAGTGTTTTAGTCCCTAGGGAGTAAAGTGCAGTTAGTAAAATCACGCCTGTTTCCCAGAGGGGTAGGCAGATACCACTTCTTTCCACCTGCTACGGTCCTGACAAATCTCTTTCGCTTCTTCCACATTCATACATCGAGTCATGCATGCACGTCGGTTTCGGGTACTTAAGATTCGGCCCTTTTCCAGTATTTCCCCGATTTGATTCAAAAAAGTACGCCTAGGGCGGCCTCTTCCTACCCTTCCACTCACTATCGTACTGTATATTTCTTTCGTCAATCGTTTTTCATCCATCCTTTCCAAATGACCGAACCATTGAAGCATGCCCTTTCAATCTTAGTCACGTATAGTTAGTCCCTAGTTATCCAATGCAATTATAGGCAAAACTCATTTTTACTGCGTGGTGGCACATTTTTTAACGAGGTATCTTTGGAGACGAACATTGACTTGTTTTGCACTAGTGCTCATTCTGCTACCAGAATATTAAGTAATGCTTTTTTTAACTTAGTCTAATAATATTGTTAAATGTCTGTTAGGGCTGATTTTTTCACTGTCAGGTATTGTTAAGTCTGCCCTAAGTAATCAAAATAGTGTTCGAACCTTTTTTGAGTAAATACTCGTATGCCTTTGTAATGTAGCTTGTAATATGCGGAGACTTGTTGTCAGCAATTTACAGTTGTCATATTATTTCTTACTTTCTTGTATTAGTCTGTAAGTCTTCCTAAAATAAATAAATATCTCTTTAGTCCTTCTATACAAGGCTATTATGAGTCACTTTAGAGCGTGAGAAGTGAAAATTACATTTTCTCGCTGACAAGTCAAGTTCTGACTCCTTGTCGGTCCCAGGGGTAGTCGGAATACAAAGCTTGCTGTTTGTTAGACTCGTTACTTACTTGGACGGCGTTGGCGAGCTCTGTCTGTTATCGTCGATGGTGACGGTTTTCTTGGGCGGCGGGTCGCCGGCCGCCTTGAAGTCTGTCCCGCCGAACATGTTCCACGTCACGCTCATCTCGCACAAGGTATACCTGTTTACAACTATGGTACTTAATAAATTAAATTTAGAAAATATTGGGATCCGTATCATATAAAATAACGTTCAAAATACATATTGGGTAATAATATAATATAAGGCATAATATCAAGTGAGCGAATTTGTGTACCTGGGAAGTATGTTTACAAGAGATGGTAAGTGTGAGAAGGATGTTGAGAGGAGGGTGAATGCAGGCAATCAGATAAACGGAGCCCTGCACTCCTTTGTGAGCAGAAGGGGCGTTTCACAAAAAGCCCGACTGGCTGTTCACAATGGGGTGTTGGCACTTACTCTGATGTATGGTAGTGAATGTTGGGTGTGGCAGGATAAGCATGAAAGTCGTGTAAATGCAGTGGTAATGCGTTCTTTGCGTAGCATGTGTGGTGTGAAACTGTTTGATAGATGAAGGAATGAAAATATCAGAGAGAAGTGTAGTCTGAAAGAAGATGTAGTGACTAAGATTGAAAGGGCATGCTTCGATGGTTCGGTCATTTGGAAAGGATGGACGAAAAACTATTGACGAAAGAAATATACAGTGCGATAGTGACTGGAAGGGTAGGAAGGGGCCGCCCTAGGCGTACTTTTTTTAATCAAATCGGGGGAATACTGGAAAAGGGCCGAATCTTAAGTATATACCCGAAACCGACGTGCATGCATGACTCGATGTATGAATGTGGAAGAAGCGAAAGAGATTTGTCAGGACCGTAGCAGGTGGAAAGAAGTGGTCTCTGGCTACCCCTCTGGGAAACAGGCGTGATTTATGTATGTATGTGTGTATGTATGCATAATATCATCATAATACATAGTAATGGTCATATCGTAGTCAGTTTTTTTTCTGAAACCGTTAACTATTTAGGATTGTTATAGAACAAACCTAACCTAACAAAAGGTTCTGTACAATGGCCTTTTAAAAATCTGTGAAAAATTTACGGTTTCATTCATAAAACCGTTGTTTTTCTTCAGAACACCTTTTAAAAAAGTTCCTGTTTTTAAGATGACTCAATTTCAATGAGTGTACAAACAGACGGACGGATGAAGTCGCACCATTTTCATCCACATTTTTAATACGTAATCCTAAAAAAAAACATTATTGATTTTTCACTGTCAGCGATCCTGTGCCGCGGATGTATGCAGCATTAGCGTCCGAATTATTCCACTAACCTCAACACCGGCAGCGGAAAGCTCTTCGGTGCCTTCAGCACGTCGCTCCGGGCCGCGGGCACGGTGAAGTGGTTCTCGCACATGTACACGGGCCCCGGCCCTATCCAGTTGACTACGGGTTCGTCGAGGTCGTTGTCCTCACAGTACGACTGCGATTCTATGATACAGTATTCGTCGTCTGTATTGCTGCCGTCGCCACCAGATTTCGCCTGAATTGAACATTAATTATGTTTGATTAGACGGCTAGGCTTGACAGTCGAATGGAAGGATTTTGGGGAGCCCTATGCCGCAAGGCAAATCGACCACAATAAAAACCTAGTTGAAGACGATTAATAATTCTATTCATCAGATTTACAATATATTTAAATTTTTTGATCGCCATAAATGGTTTTAATAAATAATGTACAGATTGCAGCGATTAAAGCACTTAGCAGGACAAAATCCTGTGAATAATTATTGCAACACGAAAGTACCCGTACAATATTCGATAAGCGTCAATGAAAACCCAATCAAATGCCTTAAATGATATTTAATCATGTTTTTGGTTCGAACCGTAACATAAGATAAACAGTACATTCGAAGAGATCACGACAAGGTTTATTTATTTATTTAATTTATATAGCAAAAAATACAAATTTGAGTACCAAAGGTGAACTAAATGCCTAATGGCATTCTCTACCAGTTTACCTTTGGGCAAATCAGAAAATAGCTGTAGGCGGTGTCTTGGAGTTCTTTTTCCAAAAATTAAGTTCGAGTTACTTATCCTGCATTCTTAGTCAACTTTCGGGGAAGATAATAAACGAAGGTTTCAGCTTTTGTAAATCAGGGTAGAAAGAGGTGACCCTGAGCCGCTGGGAGAGGGTTCTAATTTCCAACTGATTAAGATTAGCAATGGATTTGAATCAAATAAAGTTACCGTAGAAAAGCAGTAAAAGGCACAGCCAAATGCTTTTTCAAGTGATTGGGAACATTTAAAATCCACGTACCTTTTTCCGTTTTGACTTCTTCGGCGTAGATTTTGGCGTTGAACTCGGGTCTCCCAACTCTTTCGCGACTTGCAGTATAGTTGGTTTCCCTTCCAACATATCTTCGGGCACAATGGGTCGGAATTCCTCGTAGTCCAGAGATTTAGGCTCGGATTCTGACATGGAGTCTGAGGGTAGACGCTTGGAGTTTGACTCGTCTGGGAAGAAGAATATTTCCACCCCTTCCTTCTCAGTCGAGCTGTTTAGTTCGTCGTCGTCAACTGGAATAGAAATACTTGTTTCTTATAAGCTATAAATCCAACAGTGACACTAAGTTTTAAAAATCTATATTTGAATATTAAAATTATTGCGTTTAAAAATAATATTTTTATGTATAAATTCTTTTATTGCTTAGTTTAAATTTTGCATTAACTGTGGGATGATAAACAAATTTCGATTAGGAAGAGGACATCCGCGACGTAGTTCCTTTTTCTTCACGTTGGAGATCGATTTTCTAAAAATCTTTTTTAGTGCACCTTTAAGGGTGACCCAAGGAACATTCCCTCCAAATTTCAAATGCCTAGATTTAGCTGTTTGGAGTCATGAAAGAGCTATATGTATAGGCGAGCATGGAGGCCGTATTAAGGGGCCATAATCTGCCATTTTCAAGCCGAAATTGCTAAGATGTTGGCCCTTTTCTTTCTTGTTGCAATCCACATTAATAGACAATATCAACATCACCATAATTTCAACCAAAAATCGTCCACTGCTGAACACAGGCCTCCCCTAAGGTTGGCCATGACCAATCCTGCGCCTCTTGCATCCATCGACTTCCCGCAACCTTGGATGCACACACCTTTAAATGCAATTTAATTTACCTTTTCAACACTTTTCGTACTTACGCGTAGTGTTAGGGCTTTCTTTCATCGCTTCGGCCATCAGATCGTTGACCTGTTGAATCTCGCTGGGCGAGAGTTCTCGGATTTCTTCAATTGGTCGGTCTTCTAGACCTGTAACATAACAACAGCAATTAGACAAAGTCAGACTGAGGAAACAAGCAACAGCGCGGAGTCCCAACCAGTATATGGAGTCACCATGTTGTTGTATCACTCGTCAACTAAAGGGTCAAGTGGATGGTCTGAGCAGATGCTAGTATGACGCGAAGAGCGGTCGAAACGCGGCTGATAATCGCCATCAGACGCAGCATACGTCAGAAGTCGCCACAGAGCCGACGCGGAGTCCCAATAAGAGTATAGAGTCACCATGTTGTTGTATCACTCACCGACTAAAGGTTCAAGTGGATGGTCGGAGCAGGTGCTGATATGACGCGAAGAGCGGTCGAAAGGCGGCTGAGAGTCGCCATCAGACGTGGCATACGTCAGAAGTCGACACAGAGCCGACGCAGAGTCCCAACAAGTGTATGAAATCACCATGTTGTTGTTTTACTCGCCGACTAAAGATTCAAGTGGATGGTCGGAACAGATGTTAGTATGACGCGAGGAGCGGTCGAAGGGCGGCTGAGAGTCGCCATCAGACGCGGCATACGTCAGGTCGACACAGAGCCGACGCAGAGTCCCAACAAGTGTATAGGTTCACCATGTTGTTGTTTTACTCACCGACTAAAGGTTCAAGTGGATGGTCGGAGCAGATGCTCGTAAGACGCGAAGAGCGGTCTCGCCATCAGACGCGGCATACGTCGGGAGTCGCCAGAGAGCCGACGCGGAGTCCAAACAAGTGTATAGAGTCACCATGTTGTTGTATCACTCACCGACTAAAGGTTCAAGTGGATGGTCTGAGCAGATGCTAGTAAGACGCGAAGAGCGGTCGAAAGGCGGCATACGTCGTCGCCACAGAGCCGACGCGGAGTCCCAATGAGTGTAGGTATAGAGTCACCATGTTGTTGTATAACTCAACGACTAAAGGTTCAAGTGGATGGTCGGAGCAGATGCTCGTAAGACACGAAGAGCGGTCTCGCCATCAGACGCGGCATACGTCGAGAGTCGCCAGAGAGCCGACGCGGAGTCCAAACAAGTGTATAGAGTCACCATGTTGTTGTATCACTCACCGACTAAAGGTTCAAGTGGATGGTCTGAGCAGATGCTAGTAAGACGCGAAGAGCGGTCGAAAGGCGGCTGGAAGTCGCCATCAGACGCGGCATACGTCGGGAGTCGCCACAGAGCCGACGCGGAGTCCCAACAAGTGTATAGAGTCACCATGTTGTTGTATCACTCACCGACTAAAGGTTCGAGTGGATGGTCTGAGCAGATGCTAGTAAGACGCAAAGAGCGGTCGAAAGGCGGCTGGAAGTCGCCATCAGACGCGGCATACGTCGGGAGTCGCCACAGAGCCGACGCGGAGTCCCAACAAGTGTATAGAGTCACCATGTTGTTGTATCACTCACCGACTAAAGGTTCAAGTGGATGGTCTGAGCAGATGCTAGTATGACGCGAAGAGCGGTCGAAAGGCGGCTGGGAGTCCCCATCAGACGCGGCATACGTGAGGAGTCGACACAGAGCCGACGCGGAGTCCCAACAAGTGTATAGGGTCACCATGTTGTTTGATGCACTGAGGTCCACTTGTGGTTGCTCCTTAGACTGAAAACGATTGTTTAATGTAATTTGAAGTAGACTGTTTTATGGGTCTGTATACACACGAGATGATTCCGGTAGTTTATTGTAGTGATGTGGATGCTCTAATTAACGTGACAGTAAGAGCTGTCATAACGTTAACAGTGTGATTATGATATTGAAACAATATAGGTTGCTTATAGGCTCTTCACTCTGATTAAAAAAAAAACAAAACTTTTTGTTAGAATACTAATCGAAAGAGCTAGGTTAGCGCTATACTTAAATACAAATTTAAAGGCTCCCGCGAACCAACTTCTCTGGGCCTGTCAGTCGGACTGACCGACAGGCCAAGACGCAGCTATCTGTAAGAATGAGAGAACTTCCTCATTCAGAGGTTCTCATATTTTTATTAACATCTTTTTTACGGAGTTAGAAAAAAAAATATCCCTTTTTTCTAACTCCGATATCGATCGGGATCGAGATTTACGATATTCATGAACCCTCTAACGCAGGGGTGCGAGGAGCGGGGGAGTGTTGTTAAGTAACTTAATAAATGAAATTTCAAATTTAGAATATCAGTAGGAGGGGCTTGTCGTCTGATAAGCTGTACATGAAATTACAAATTTTGAATATCAATACAGTGTATCGCATACCTACAGCTTGACAACCCATGTCATCATTTCTAGTGTGACTTTGTGTCCACACAAGAAGGTAAAAGAGAGATAATTTAAAACAAACAAAAAAAATCTCGCCTTATTGTCGTATTATATTCACGATACAAAATCATATGTTAAAATTCGTGCACTGATAAAAATTACCCTGTATAAAACGGTGACTAGAATAAATACTCACGCTGTTGACCTTATCCTCCATCCTCAGCGACAACTCGAACAACCCCACATCGACCACACACACGTAGTCCTTATGCACATCAGGCAGCTTGTCCTCGTCCTGGGGAATAAGTCCGGTCTTGCCCACGGCGAGGTGGGAGAGGAACAAGGTGCACTCCTGGGCGAGGAACCGGAGGCTGGAGGTGTTCGTCTCTGGGATGATGTTGCTCGAAACGCTGAAGTTGCCGAGGGTGACCACTGTGCGGATTGGTAGGTATAGCGGTCTGAAACAAATATGCTTCGGAAAATGTTTGTAGATCTTTCTAGTTTCGGCGGATAAATATTAGGTATTTTCAGAAAGAAAAGAAAAATTCAGCATGTAGTCACTACGGCCTGTAGTCCTACCAGTAGTACTATTGTTTTATACTCATTCAGACTCAAGTACTTAAAAAACTTTTTTTCAAGTTATTGTGCTTGTGTAATTATAGCGTACAGTCGAAGACACTGTTAACTGTACATTTACAATCGAACATAAACCGTATCACATCGCGTTAAAGTCTATGGGTGGTCAGTTAACAGTGTCTTCGTGTGTACCACGGTCTTACGTCTTATTATGGTCCATCAGCAGGGAGTGCCACGCGAGGTTACCTGTAGTCGACGGCGCAGTCGGCTATGTGCACGTGCAGCTCCGAGAGCACGGTGGCGGGCGAGTAGCCCGGCACCGGGTAGTCCAGCACGTCCAGCACGTCCATCAGCTGGGAGAGCCACGCGATGCCCTTGTCCCCGCGGTGCCGCAGCGTCGCTTGCTCTAGCCCCAGGGCTATGCAAATTGTCTAAACAAAATTTTACATAATTGAGTCTTTTCCAGTGTTATTTTCGATTAACGAGCGCCATGCTACAAGAAACTGTATGAAATTCTTTCAACATTGCATTAGGCGGTTAGTCGCACGACTATAGAATACAAAAAAAACTTTTTATAGTAGTAGGAGTATTTTTTTTCTTTTATATTGTTGCAAACGCAACATAACCAAAAATAACGATAAACTAAGAAAAGAAACAAAAAAACATACTTTTAATAAAAAAGACAAAACATAAAACCTTTATAGAACCTCTTCTTCACTCAGTATCTGCTTGTTTTTGGGGATCGTGTCGGTTTGTGCCAAAAATTTAAAATAATACCACACTTTTAACACGCTTTTATTAGTTCCGTATACGAGTATCTTACTAATTTAAATCAATGCGAAAGTAACTCTTGTCTGTCTGGTACGCTTTCAGGGCTAAACGCTGCACTGATTTAGATGAAATTTGGTATGAAGATAGCTCGAACCCCGAAGAGGGACATAGCCAGTAAATTACTTTTAAAAAAAAGTCCTCAGGGTTGCCCACGCATTTTCCCGTCACCCACTAACAACCAGATCTCCTGCGAGCTTTCTCTAAACCTTAAACCACAAGAAACCTACCTTTAGCCCTGGCGTCTCCGAGTCAGGTTCCACCTTCAGCGCCATAGAAAACATGTCCTTGGTCTGAAGGAGCTCCTTGATGGCGACTCCTTTGCCGGACGGATAGATGGTGCTCTTTAGATGCGGTGGTAACTGCTTGCCGTACAGCCGCAGGCCTGGCTTGTCGGATGGTATTGTAAGGAGCGCTGAAAGGTAAATCATGAAATAGATAATGACGAAGAATAGTTTCATTGTCTGTTACGCTTTCACAACTAAACCGCCGCACCGATTTAGATGAAATATGGTGTGAGGATAGCTTGAGTTCCGGGAAGGACAAATTTGTCAGTTCTCGAGGGAATAGCGATAAACGACTTACGCGGCCAGAGTCGCGGGCAACAGCTTAATAAAAACTAATTAAGAACTACCGTTAAAATGAGGTGAATAGAAATACAGCCAAAAATGAAGCATTCTCTAAATTACACGACAGATTTGAATGTAACTTTCCAAAAGATTAGTCAATTTAATATTTGTAATGACTTATTTTAGATTGTATTTCTATTCACCCTGCGAATCTCTATTCACCTCATCTTACATCTTAAACTAGATTTCGCGTTTGAATTGGTGCATGCGTTTGAGAGCTATTATGCCTTTCCGTCGGGGGTAAATAATACATCCATATCTCATGTCATGACGCAGACGGTGTGAGGAATCCATACAATTTATAGTTATGGGCGTTGTATTTATAACGCCACGAGTTATAATTAACCGTTGGGTTTAATTAACCATTTAGTTTCTTCTTCATAAAAAAGCAGAAAAAAAAACCATCTTCAATAAAAAAATAAAAATAACATCATTGGACAATGTCACACAAATTGACCTAGTCCCAAACGAAGCTCTAGGCATGTACTAAGGGTTCTAGACAACGATTAACATACTTATATAGAGAAATATACTTAATTACAATATTACATACTCGCGCTCATGACACAAATATCTGCCCTTACTGGGATTTGGACCCAGGACTGCTAAGCTTCGAAGGCAGGGTCACTACCAACTAGGCCAACGTGTCGTCGAACAATCAAAAGCCATTGTTATTTTGAATCTTATTACCTTCGTGATAGAGCGTGACTTTGCCCGCGCGCAGGCACAGCTGTGCGGTCTTGGGCCGGCCATTGAGCCCGCTCACTTCGCACATAGACAACTTGTGCGCCTCCAACACCAGCTCTCCCATCTGACCGGGCACCACTCGTTTGTTCGCGTCCTGTACAGATATAAATATTTTTTTTATTAAAAAACCGGCCAAGTGCGAGTCGGATTCGTGCACGAAGGGTTCCGTACTATCTAAACAACTACGATGTTTGTATCAAGAGCAAGCAATAATCGGCAAAAAAACACGTTTGTTGTATGGGAGCCCCCCTTTCAATATTTATTTTATTTACATACACATACATAACATCACGCCTTCATTCGCAGAGTGGGGTAGGCAGAGCTACAGAAATACCAACAACTCTAAAAATACTTGTTGATATACTTGTAACCACATTTTGCACAAGTGGGCTAAGATGTTTACCAGTGTATTTGTGACAGGTTGCAAGCCCATCGCCTAACAGTACTACAAGCCCTTATTCCCTTAGTCGCCTCTTACGACATCCACGGGAAGACATGGAGTGGCACTATTCTAACACGGCAACCACACAGGGCAATTTTTATTTATTTATTTTTATTTTTATTTATTGTTATAGTGAATATACAACTAAATTTTCTGTAAATATTTCAAGCGTCTACCTGTTGCGGTTCATGAGACAGCGCGCTGACAGATAGACGGACAGCAAAGGCTTAGAAATAGAGTCCCGTTGGTACCCTTTGGGTAAGGACGGCTAAAAACAAGTGGTTTGATTAGCCTAGTTGGTAGTGTGCCTACGAATCTGGCAGTCTCGGATCAAATTTGATCGATTTGTTTCCGAGTCTGTTGTTTTCTATGTGGTTATGTATGTATTTCTCTATATAAAAAAAAAACAATTAAAAAGGCGATCTTATCCCTTTAAGGAATTTCCTCCAGCTAACCATCTTCTATAAAAAAAATGTATTACTTACTCTTACTGGTGCGTAAATAGTCAGCAATCCCTTGCCGACACTGAACGTGAGACAGAAGTTGTGCGTCTCCTTCTTCTCGTACAAGCTCGGCTTGGCAGGACCCAGGCCTTTCTTCAGTTTGTTGTCGTAAGTAGAGTAGTATAGGTTTTCTTCCTCAGACGACGAGCTTCCGGAATCAGAATCTTAAATAAAAAAAGAAATAAATGGGAGGGTGATGAAATAAAATTTTGTTAATATTATTAGTAATGTTAGAATCTCTAGATGAATGGAAATGTATAACCGGCGACTTTTGGTCTATTAAAGCATTAAAATAGAATTGAAAACATTCTAATTTTACAACTTTTCAAGATAGAGACTTTAAAGAAATGGGACGTTTTCAAAAAAAATTACATAGTTAAGAGCTTTAATTCAAACAAAACTTAATTGATTCCTTTGTGTAACGAGAGTTGCCCATATAGTTTGTACGATTCACTATCGTACACAAAGGACACGGACGTCATTTTGTTTTCATCAAGCCTTTAACTATGTACTTATTTTGAAAACGACCCAAATACTGCCACTACATTATTTTACGTACATTGATGTAATCATTCAAAGTCAAATTAAATAGTGATGCGAGACGCGCTCGTGGATTGTAAACAACCAGTAACATACCATATCCGGTTCCCTTGCACAGGCCGAAGGCGGGGTAAATTGTTCCGTACATGAGCGGGCTGATCTCGTACGGGTCCACTATCTGGGGCTCCCACAGCAGCAGGTCTGAGTTGATGCGGTTGTATATTATCTCGTAGAGCTGTTTTGACCTGGTAGTTGTTTAAATTTAGTAAACAATCGAAATTTTGGAGCCAGTTGGGTAGTAGGCAGAGAAGTGGGGAGAGGTAAAGTATCTGCCTTTCCCTTTCCGCCCTATCTCTGTCACTAAAGCCAGGTTTAGACTGACAATAAAAATGCAAAGTTGATTGCTGTTCAACTTTAAGAAAGAAAGAAAGAAAGAAGAAACTTTTATCAGTGACAAACTACAGACAAACAAAAAGGAACAAATTTCTGACATAAACAAAAGAGGTTGTCACGAAATGGTTCCAACTCAGCGTTATGCTAGCATTAAAACCAGCGCTGGTCTTCCGTTGGAACCATCCAGCGCAACCACGGCAGATCACACACACATAGCACACGCACTAAACTAACATAAACAAAACAAGAGAAAACAGTAATACAATTAAACAGGCAAACCATAAGCCAAAAACAAAACCTAGGGCCTTGCCCTGAAAATACGAATCCCGAAACTACGTTAGCTCCGTCTCTTTTTCGCAATTGAGCCATGAATGGCCAATGAAAGAGACGGAGGATCTGACGTTACTAATTCGCATTCCAAGGCAGCCGACTGGTTTGTTCTTTGTTATGCTCCATCTCTGTCTAACACACTAGTCGCGTATGGCGCGTGCAAGAGAAGGAGCTCCCAAACCATTCGGTGTTGTGTGACAGCTATCCTAATAAATAAGTTGTAGAACAAGAAGCACAATTTTGCTGTATTTTTCTACCTTAAAAGTTAGAGTAAGACAGCAATAATAAACATCTGCAAATTTTATTGCCAATCTAAACCTGGCTTAAGGACAGTCACGCATAAACTTCACCACATAGTATAAAACAAAATCGCTTCCCGCTGTGTGTCCCTATGTATGCTTAGATTAGATTATTTATTGCTCAATATAAAATTACGTTACAAATTGCTTAGATATTTAAAACTACACAACGGATTTTGATGCGGTTTTTTTAATAGATAGAGGAAGGTTTACATGTATAACACTTTAACCCGGAGCAAAGCGAGGGCGGTTCGCTAGTGTCGGAATAAAGTGGGACGGGCAGAACTTGTGAAACTGCATCGCGACAAAATTTCAACGGTGTCTCAATAAAAAGAACTGATCATCTTTGCCGTGTCACAGGAAACGGCAAATTTAAAAAGCCTTATAAGTCTCTCATCTTGGAAACCTGGAAGTTGGACCATTTGGTCTGGTAACGGTTGTGTTATGTATAAAAATATAATATAATATATTTTTTTATACCTTCTAAATAATGTGACGGGTTGTTTATTAGCTAGCTTATGAAACTGCCTCGACCAAAATTCTTAATCTTAGACAAGAGCCAGTAATTTTTCTTTCTTCAAGTTAAAATTCAAGATCCAAGATACTTAATCAGTAAATTGGCCACATGAGAGATTTTTCAACATGTCGGTAATGGAGAGAATGTACTAGCGCTTCAGACAAAACCATCGTAGAAGAGAAGAAACGCCGCAAACTGCAGGCAGTTTAAGGCAGTCGTACTCACTCTAGTTGCAAGCTAAGTATGGGCAGGTTGAAGTCGAGGTGGATTGAGGAGTGTTCTATGGCACTATTGCTGAAATCAGTCATTTCCTCCTCGGTTCCAGGAACTATTAACTCCTCATCTTGGCCTGTAAAGGAAATATAAGATTTAGTAGCTTTAAAAACTCTAGATAATTGTTCTAGGTCGTTTGTATCGCTTTCTTTAGATTATTATTCTTTGTGTGGTGTTTAATAGCGTATTGGTATTGAATTGTAGTAAATAAAAATGTGGTTACGGTTCACTTTGTTAGCTACTTCTGTTGTGTGTCTTGAGATTGTGTTTGATCGTTAACAGGCAATTGTAATTTGGGCAACCGCCAGTTTTTCTACTGAATGTCTAGACTACCAGGCTACAATATTCAAATGAGGAAAGTAAAATTTTAATTATCGTGCGTTAAACTGGACACTGATATCCTTGGAGATGAAGGAACACATTGTTTCACAACATCATAAGCAGCATACGGTTAAAATTAACGTAATAATAATTATAATACTTTTTTAAAGGATACTATACTTTAGTTTATTTCAGTTTTTTTAGCAAGTCTGATTTTCTATCATTAGTGAAAACTGTTGTGTATTGAGCAAATTTGTATTTAAACTCCTGTATTTAATTAAAGCTGTTTGTATTCCAATAAAAAAAAATACTACCGGTATTTAGATTAAAACTTCCACTTACCATGGGGACTGCCCTCATGCTTGGTGATGCTCTGGTGCGCTGTCTTCTTCCCGCTAAAGGGGCTGGGCTGTGAGCTGTGCAGGTTGTTCATGATGTACATCGACGTCGTCATGGGGTTCGCAGCCGCTGGCTCGAATAAAGGCTCATCGTGTAACGAGTCGAACGGACCCTTTGAGGTTTTACTCGGTTGGAAGGTGAGAGTTATCCTATAATTAACGAGTTAGAGAAGATCGTATCAACAAAGTTCCGTTGACGCACAGTGCGTCATAGATAGAAACAAAAAAGATCACAGGTGCTGAATGGGTAAAGATGTGTAGCCAAAGGTCCGCAACGCACGCAGTGGATCGCAAGCAATCGCTACGTATCATAATGTATAAAGTTCAAAATACATAATGGGTCATAAGTTATATCTAGTGGGTGTTATACAATGACATGGCTTTTTAAAAAATGTGTTTTCAGAAATGAAACCTTTAAAAACCTTGGAAAATATTGTGACAAATTAGGTATTTTGAATTTTATATAATTATGATAAGATCCCCTGGTAACTAAATTACATTATTATGATTTCGGTAAAGTGCGTCCCATATAATTTTATTCACATCATTAAACGTTCACAGACCGACATCGCATGCATCTGACTGTAATTGCTTAAAATCAGATGGAAGTATTAAGCTGAGTTGAAGGTCTATGTCCGCTGAATTCCATCACATTTTCAAAACCGGCAACTGGACATATAACTAACAGTTAATATTAAACAACTCACATAGGCAACGGAGCTGTGTTATCACCTCTAAGTACATCCCCAGCGAAAGCATCATCCATAGTAGTTTTCGCAATATGCGTCCCAGGCGAACTTTCATTTTCCTGAAACAACATCCCATTATAAAACCACCCCAACTATACATATACAGGGTGTTAGGTAATGAGTGGATAATCCTTGAACTACGGATAGAGGGCACTTAGGACGTTATGAAAAAGCTAAAATAGGCCTAGTAAAAGTCGCACGGTTTTCGAGATATTTGGACTTTTAATCGGATTTTTGGTCATTTTTCCTTATGTCCATGTTACGAAAAACCCTTAATTTCATGTATTAATTCATATTTTTTTCACTTTTTAGGGTTCCGTAGCCAAATGGCAAAAAACGGAACCCTTATAGATTCGTCATGTCTGTCCGTCTGTCCGTCCGTATGTCACAGCCACTTTATTCCGTAACTATAAGAGCTATACTGTGGAAACTTGGTAAGTAGATGTATTCGGTGAACCGCATTAAGATTTTCATACAAAAATAGAAAAAAAACAATAAATTTTTGGGGTTCCCCATACTTAGAACTGAAACTCAAAAATTTTTTTTTCATCAAACTCATACGTGTGGGGTATCTATGGATAGGTATTCAAAAATGATATTGAGGTTTCTATTATAATTTTTTTCTAAACTGAATAGTTTGCGCGAGAGACGCTTCCAAAGTGGAAAAATGTGTGTCCCCCCCCCGTAACTTCTAAAATAAGGGAATGATAAATGTAAAAATAATATATGATGTACATTACCATGCAAACTTCCACCGAAAATTGGTTTGAACGAGATCTAGTAAGTAGTTTTTTTTTAATACGTCATAAAAACATTGATCAAAGCTACAACGAACTTTTATATTATGTTACTTGCTGCTACGGAACCCTTCATGGGCGAGTCCGACTCGCACTTGGCCGCTTTTTTCTTGTATGGTTAGAATCACTATGAACTAAGAAAGTTTTTAAAGCTACATGCCAAGTTTTTTTCATGACAACTTTTTGAGTAAACTTAATAAGTTAATTTTTCCATACTAAGAAATCCCCGCGTTTGTTTTTCACGTAGTATGGAAAAACAAACTTTGTGCGTTTACTCAAAAAGTTGTCATGAAAAAAAACTGGGCATGTAGCTTTAAAAACTTCCTTAGTTCATAGTGATTCTAACCATGCAAGAAACAACGAAAAAAAAATTGAATTAATACATGACCTTAGGGGTTTTTCGTAACACGGACATAAGGAAAAATGACAAAAAATCCGATTAAAAGTCCAAATATCTCGAAAACCGTGCGACTTTTACTAGACCTATTTTAGCTTTTTCATAACGTCCTAAGTGCCCTCTATCCGTAGTTCAAGGATTATCCACTCATTACCTAACACCCTGTATAAAGACCGCACTCAGTCAGTGACTATTAAAGAACGATTTCCACCAAACGACTCGCATCGCATCGGAAAGGATACGAACGGATGCCGCGACAGCCGATCGCGTCTATTAAAATTATTGTCTATTTATTACGGAGCTCCAAAAGTAAAATGGCTGATGTAGCCCAAGCATCCGCCAAGTTCAAGTGGCATTGGGCTGGGTATGTCTGTCGCCGGATGAACTGTGGGCTAAAGTGTTTTATTTTTTTGTTAAGGTGATGGCACACGAGCATTCAGGCCACCTGATGGTAAGTGGAATCTGAGACCCATAGACATTTGAATTCTCCAGACTATAATCCTAAGACCTCAAATGCGTTGCCTACCCTGAGGGCTAAGATGGAATGCCACAATGCTAGTTATATCACCGGTTGTCTTATCCTCACACCGGAACACAACAATGCGAACACTGTTGATTAGCGGGTGATTAATGGATAGGATGGTGGTAGTGATCCGGACGGACCCTGCACAGGGTCCTACCACCACTAAAACCAAACGGGTCCCACGCGACAGAATTCGGCGTCGCGGCAGACCAAAGCGACGTTGGTAGGATGAGCTTGATGCCTTTAGTCAAGACTGGTGGGAGGCTGCCCAAAATAGCGCTACGTGGAAGGAAGGGAGAGAGACCTTTGCCCAGCAGTGGAACATAAAAAAAAACAACGGATCCGATCGCGCGTCGCAGCATACTTTCCACTACGATCGCGTGTCGCGGAAGACGGCCGCGGTCAAGCAGCTGTGCGCGGCTTTCCGATGCGCCGCGAGCCGTTTGGTGGGAATCATCCTTTAGTCCTTAGTGCCGATTTTTTTATGCCCAAGTTCGAAAAAGGTACATGTTAATTGTCTCCGAGTACCGCGGTAAGTCTAACATTGTTAATATTACATACACATACATTACATCACGCCTACATTCCCAAAGTGAAGTAGGCAGAGCTACAGAAATATCAACAACGCTAAAAAGACTTCTTGATAGTTCTGTAACCACATTTTGCTTAACCAGGCCAAGATGTTTCCCAGTGTATTAGTGACAGGTTGCAAGCCCATCGCCTAACAGTACTACAAGCCCTTATTTCCTTAGTCGCCTCTTACGACATCCACGGGAAGGAATGGAGTGGCACTATTCTAACCCGGCAACCACACCGAATAATTGTTAACATTCTTACGTGATAATAGAGATCCAGGCTTGTGGCTTTAAAAGTGACCGTAGTTGGCATAGGCCGAGCGCTCGGCAGCTGTTGCGAATTCACGTTCAACTTTTGGAACCTAAAAACTAGATAGTCCGGCCGCACACGCCGTATCTCGCGGTTGATACCTGGGCGGAGATCTGCTATTGGGAACCTGAAAATAAATGTCAGATATAGGCTAGACTTAAGTCTAGTTAACCATACAAACAAAGAAGTCGAAAAAACTTTCCGTTGTCTTTATATGCTTGTTGTCACCTCCCGACTCCATCATCAGATCAGCTCTTTGATACCATAATATTGCATTCCTATCGGGTTAACATATGTGGTCCAAATCTCAGCCCATTCCATTAACAGGAACTGGTTGAAAATAGACTTGCATATTTTGAAACGGAACAATTCCAAACATTATATACTAACAGTGCAAGTTAAATAAAAGCTTGTAATAAAAAGTGCGTGCCTTATAGAACCGCTGTATTAGTGACCATATTTCTTAGGATGTGGGGTTATATTTACTTTGACTATCAAATCGTGCATACGTCCTTTTTATTTAGAAGGGCAAAATAGGGCCCTTAGACTGCAAACGCGCAGAAAACCCTAAGTACCATGACGGAATGCCTTTATGCAATTAATTTCACCAGTTGTTAGCCCCACAACTCAACGCGAACACTGCTATGTTTGAATCCACAGAGCGTATCGCACTCCACCCGGGATCCTAATGATTATCATAACCAACGTTTCTCAAATGATTCATTTCACAAACATATCATTTGACCACCCGCGTTTATTTTCGAAACTGTAAATAATTCTGCATTTCTTTCAGGACCATCGTGTAGAAAGAACCCTAGAAAAAAAAGCGGGTTGGCAAATGAATAGGTTGCGAAACGATGCATTTGTCAAAGATTTGTTGGCGAAAAGGCAGAGAACCACTCCACCCTGTTACCTGAGTACAGCGTTCAGGTCCGGGCAGTGCAGCGTGCAGGTGAACTGGTTCTGCATGTTGTGCGTCGTAGCAATGCTGTTAGATGGCACGTTGAAGAATGTGGCAGACATCCGCTCCATCAGCGTTAACTCGATGTCAACATGGCATGGCATGCATTTCACCCTGAAATAACGCAAATTAAACAATTTATTGTGTAAATTTGCTCTGGGCTCCTTTATAGACTGATTAGATGTCGCTTATGTTAATATTAATCTCGGAGACGCGCTGTAAGAAACTCTAGCAAAATATGTAGCATTTATCTCCTTATGTAGAAATCCCAGAGTTCAAATCGCAAACGGACCGATCCTGGCGAATGGCCTCGGAATAAACACGAGCTTTATATATATATAAAAATGAATCCCTATTTCCCTTGGTCACGGCATCACGCATGAACGGCTGGACCGCTTTCACTCATTCTTTTTTTGTTGTGATCGTTATCGTCAGGAGAAGGCTCTTCTCAAAGAAAAAATAATTACAAATCCACCGAGAAAGTCAAAAATTTGCAGCTGGGCAAAGCCGCTGGCGGGTAGCTAGTATAGTATATACAATAAAAACGAATACCTATTTCCCTTGGTCACGGCATCACGCGTGAACGGCTTCACCGATATCGCTATTTCTTTTTTTGTTGTGTTGGTTATTGTCAGGAGAAGGTTCTTATGAAAGAAGGAATTATGAAAGTTGCGAGAAACATTATAAAATAGTTATTATTATTATTGCATCTGTTTCAAACTACATTTGCACGGCGCATTCTGTTAATGGCGCCAACTGTCAAGTTAGGTCTTTGTAACGAAAAAATACCAATTTCAATTAAAAATTAGTTAAGACAGGACAACGCCTATTGGGTCAACTTGTAATAAAAAAATACAGTATTATAAAATACAAATGACGTCACTCACACACAATGACAGCTTAAACCCAGAACTGATGGCAACCCAGGTCTATTTTGAGCTAGCAACAATGACGGTTATACCCGTCGATGGCGTTGAAAAGGTATGCCTGCTAAATATGGTATCTTGTTATTCCATGCAGCAGCGACGGCATAGATTTATGTTATTTGAAACGAAGGGTATTTAAAAGTTTTTATTGGAAAAAATGCAGTTTTCACAATAATAGTGACAAGCGACTTCCACGCGGACAAAACGGGAGCAAAAGCTAGTAACAAATAAAAACTATAGACTGTGTCAATTGAAATTGGCAAAGATGTAAACAAATGATTACCGTTTGACACATAACCTCAAATATTCATAAAGCGTGTTTTTATTTAAAATAAAAAACGCTCTTCTTCTCTACGCGATCACGCGTATAAGTCATTGCAGACCTCATCTTTAAAATTACGTGATCATCGAATAATTATGCTAAATTGCTTTGTGTCGTTTTGTTTGCATCTTTGCCAATTTCAATCGACACAGAGTATAAATACATACACGACATCAGTGGTGGGGTAGACTAGTTTCTTCTCCCCAGATATCCGCATGTACTTCGAGGTCTGCTTGAAATTAACTCTGATGTTGGGCCGGAGGGCGTTGTCGTCTTCACCTGTAGCATAAGTTTCCTCAACTGCTATAAGTTGGACAAAGTGGTCTGGACTTATTTGTGAAATTTTTCACCTGACTGCCCAAGAAGAAGGGATATTTGGGAGTAAGTGTGTAATGAAAGAGATGGCGGGACGACTTTGATGCGTTTCGAGGTGAGTGGCGGGAGTGTGCACTTATGCACGTATAGGAGAAGGGACGAATGGCGTAAAAGAGGGGAGGCCTTTGCCCAGCAGTAGGACACTAATACTGCGCCAATAAACAGTATCTGAGACTACATTGCCAAAGTAGATCCTCTTCTCTTAGTAATAAGGTTGTGATTGCTATAGGAGTTTTCTTTAAGATGCTGCTATTTAACTTAGCAGGGCAAAATATAAGCTCTAAAAACATGTATATTTTGTCTTTGAGTATATAAAAAATCTCAATACCTTTAGATTCAAACCGAAGCAGGTCAAAGCACTCCGTGGTCGTTTCGGAGTCCACGGCATTAATATACAAACACTCTTGCACCAACAGCTGGTGTATGGCCGATTCGCAGAGGGTCTGGCTGCCGTGAGTGGTCACCTTTTCACTGCCGTCCAATGTCATTTCCGAAGCCATTAACCTGAGAGGTAATATGATTAATAAATATAAGTAAAGTCACAAAATGACGCATATAAATTAGGGTTATATGTCTGAATATGATGTACACTACAAAACCGATCTGGGAGCCTACTTAGTCAATTCATAGGCTAGTAATTTTCGAAAATCGACATAATGTACATAGGATTGACGTAAGCTGATGACAGATCGCGTCAACTGCTATGTAAAGTACATACATTTCCGAGAATCCCCAAACACACAAATACATACAGTTAGTTGCAAAACTGAGTCAATATTAGCACCTTAGTAGAATGTTAATAAGTCGATGACAATCAAAGCTATTTTCAAATGCTAAGTACATAATTGTTATCCTTGAAGTAAGCTACAAAACTGCTGTATAAATAATTTATTTGTCATTTATATTTTTTTTAAGATTTTGAACCAGAAAACTGTAAAAATTCAATTTATGTTTTATACTAGTAATTTAGTTTTCTCTATGGCAACCCTAAATAAGAAAACTATTTAAAATAGAGAATTCCATTCTCTTTAAAATGAGGTATCAACTGCTTGAATTAGGGACGTAATTATCTAGTTATTGCAGAATTTTAATCCCCTACCATAGTGAACTAACAACCAGTTTGTATGGTTAATTTGTCTCGGTGCAAAAGTGAACCGTGCACTGAACTAATGTTGCCAATAACTGCCACCAAAAGTATGTCTGATTTTAATAATTTTCTACTTATTTTAAAAAGGCAAAATTTCTTTAATTTTATCAGGGTCCTTATTTTGGGTTGCCACAGAGAGAATTAAAATATTAGACAAATAAAAAAAAAGTTAAATTCAACAGTTTTTACGATAAAATTACTTAAAAACTGTAAATGACAGGTAAATCTTCTCCTCCAGGAGAAGATTTCAGGTCTTGTAATTGGCTTGTACACTAGATATAATACCCTAATCTGATTGTATGTTATAAATGCTTTGTGTACTTGCTGTAAGTGTACCTTTCAATAAATAAATAAAATAAATAAATCATTTGGTAGGAGTATTTGTAGCAAATTTCAAGGACTACTTGTCGTATTAAACATTTAAAAATACCTTTAACTATTATCAATTTATTTACATTCTACTAAGGTGCTAATATTGACTCAGTTTTGCAACTAACTGTATCAAGACAGGACTTAATGCTGTTTAAGATTTATATCGCCATCGAAAACTTTAAAGAGTGTGGTGTTACGACTTATGACGACCACACCTATGAACTGCTTTAACCAGTTAGTCTGGTACCTCTACTCTTCCGGTACTCATCCGTGGTTTTTTTATGATATTTTGCTAAAGAGTATTTATTTTCTATTTTTCGAATTAAACCAGTTACATACCTCAAATGATTCCTGCCCGCTGCCTTTTCTATCGCCTGATTAGTGACAGGAACACCCTTGACGGCATCAAAGAAGTTATTTGACACGTCTTGCATTTTGTAGGCGCTGGCTGGCGATATGCAGTCGGTTATCAACGGTGTTGGGACTAGAATATCCTAAAAAAACAACAATTTTAAAACGTTAAAATATCATAAATTTTCTTCCTGGCTGATTTCTATTAAAAAGGAATATTCGCTAAAAATTTCAAGTCTCTAGCATTTTAGGGTGTACGTTGTCTATCAGTCAGTCAGACAGAAGATAGATAAAGCAAGGTTTTATACCAACCTTATGCAAAAGAACGCAAGCTAACGACGTGACCCTAAAACTCATGTGTGAAACTTCAGCCGTCGGATCACCGTCAATACGAGGCACTGGAACAAAAAAAAAACGATTCATACATACATACATAAAAACACGCCTTCATTCCCAGAGTGAGGTAGGCAGGGCAACAGAAAAACCAAAAACTCTAAAAAGACTTGTTGATAATTCTGTAACCATATTTTAGGATTATAAATTAGGACAGAACACGGGAATAGTGAATTTCATAAGAAAGTGATCACTCTTGTTACATTGTAATTTTGACTTTGGTTGTAACTATCATACACAATTTTTAAATAAGAGGCAGTGGCAGGAATGGTCATCTACATATAATGTTGATTATACAACATTTGATATTTTAATAAAATATACACAGCAGCAGTCTATAAATATTAGAGTTAGGACTTTTGGTTAGCGACTCCATGGATTCTAGAACCACGGTATGCCACCAAAAGTCCTAACCTTAATAGTTTTCAACGAAATGATATCCCTTTTGGGTCTAAACGAATACTAAACATGACCAAATAGATGGCAATCTTTTTTATTTCAGTACAATAAAGTGTATTAAATACAAAATACATACAAAAACCGGCCAAGTGCGAGTCGGACTCGCGCACGAAGGGTTCCGTACTATTATCTGTACAACATTAGACACTATACGACAGTTAAAAAAAAGTTCACGTATGTTTGGGAGCCCCCCTCAATTAATTTAATTATTTATTTTTGAAATTAACATTACAACTAAAATTACATATTTTGTGAATGTTTCAAGCGTCTACCTGTCGCCATTTTTAATATCGAGCAAAAAAAGGCAAAAATAACACGTTGGTTGTATAGGAGCCCCCGTTAAATATTTATTTTATTTTGTTTTTAGTATTTGTTGTTATAGCGGCAATACAAATACATCATCTGTGAAAACTTCAACTTTCAAGCTATCACGGTTCATGAAATGTCACGCTGGTGAAAATCAGAAAGAGAGTGGAGTTTTAGTATAGGGTCTCTTTTGGTACGGAACTCTATAAAGAACCTTACCTTTCTTATTCCTTTTAATACGCGGTTGTAACGTGGGGATGTTGACGCTCGACGTCATACTAGCGCTCATGGAACTGACTGACGAGGAGAAGCTCTCCCCCATCTGAGAGCCAGGCGACGTCATCGGGAGGAAACTGTCGCCGTCCGGGTCACTTTCTTCTGCAAGGGATCCAGAAAAAAAAAAAATAGTTCCCAAGAAATAATATTTTAGGATTTTTAGGCAACCTTTTGCGCATCTAGTCCAATTGGTTCCTTCTCTTCTTAACAAATAATATTAATAAACGTTAAAGGAGTTGAGTTGACAGCATTAGAGTAGCGAAGACCCCTTCGGCTCCCCTGCGGCTGAATGTGCAATGTACGGTGTATGGACCGTACATTGTCCGACTGACCAATCTTTCTATTTCAAAATCTAATTTAACAGAGTCGATGGAGCTCTGCTAACGCGGAGCTCCTATTTCTAGGTTGTTTTAGCCCTCCGGGTCACCTGAAGAACTAACATAACCTAAATCTATCCCATATTTATGACACTAATATCCGTCACTCGGACCATGAGACCTACACCGCGGAGCCCTCCAGCCGCGTGAGGATATGATTGAGACCTACGAAATTCTTAATGGACTCTATAATGTACCAGCACTTGGTAGAATATTTACCTGAAACCAGAACGAGACGCTGAGAGCTATAACACTTATACTCAATCTAAGTAATAACAAACTCAGATACCAGTTCTTGTCGCGTTGTTAAAGTGTGAGACAGCTTGTCCGAGATAGGGATAAGTGCACCCTTAGTAACTATTTTAAAAATAGACTTGACAAACATTAAATATTAACACAAGTGCACAATGAAATGCACGCATCAGCTTTGAGCTGCTTGTGCATAATAAATAAACAAATAAATAATATTAGGTACTGGTTTCTTTGCATAAAAGTTTATTTATTTAATACGGTTAATCTTTCCACTAATTTAAAAAACCTACTTCCATATCAACAGCAGTGTCAACACGAAACTTTTAACTAAGCTCTCGATAGTCCGGACTCTAGTCGTCTCGTTTTTGTTATATAGGCATATTTTGTTATATTTTAAAGTTACCTAGTCCTTGCAAATAATTACCAAAGCTAGGCCCAGACCATCCGAACATGTTAGTTTTGGGTTTAGCGTGGCCCTTCTCGAAGTTTCCAAGCAATTGAGCCTCTATGAGCTGGAAGTCCGCCGGCCTCATGGGTTTGCACTGCATATTGCTGCCACTTGGACGGAGAGGCACATTGCTGAAATGTTAATCATTATCGATTTACCAATTCATTATTTATTTATTATTGAAGGTTAAGTAGATGAGTCGTAGATTAGATTAGATATGTTACCTCGTGTCTTCTAAATGTGGTTGATTCAATGCATTTACGAGCTCAATCAAAGTATGCAACTGTCTAGGAGATATAAATACAATAAAAGAGCCCAGCAACATTTTGATCTCCACCTTTGGCCCCTCCACTTCCTCTGAATGTTTGATCTTAAGCGATAGTTCCTGATGACCAGTCAACTTTGCAAATAGAATAGGATCTGGCTGGTTCGCTCTTTCCTCTGGTGTAGCATCTCTGGAGAATTCATGGTGAGTGGTCACATCCTCAATTACGTCTTTAACAGGATCCGATTCGATTGTGGACAGAACACTTCTAGTTTCATAGAATACATCTGAGATTGTACTAAGGTTGTTAACATCAAGAGTTTCGGCGGAACTGTTCTCAGTTTTATCAGGTTGGGATGACACAGATTTCTCGAGGATGAGGCTCCTGGCCATTGTCCTGAGTTTCGACGGGAATTCATCTGTGTACAACGAGACGCCCTGGAATTTTATCTTTTTACTTGTATATGTGGCTACTATGTAGGTTTTCGTGTTTTCTGGGTCTGTTACGTCTGGTGCGGGTTCGTTTCCAGCTTCGTCAAAGTAGTCGATTCTAAAAAATAAACACCAGAATCAATGAAGAGTTATAGCATATTCAATATTTATTAGAAGTATCCGATGTTACACTAATTGGTTCAAATAAACGAACACGTAATGATTCAATCAAAAGACGTCCACTGCTGGACATAGGCCTTCTCCAAGGTTTGCCACAATGACCGGTCCTGCGTCGCGTCGCTTGCATCCATCGGTTTCCAGCAACAGCCACCTTGTTGGTCTACCCACACTGCACTGTGTGATGGCTGTGTTTAAAATTTCTTTGCGTGAATCAGAAATGAGCAGGCACCAACATAGCCTTAAGAATTAACCTATCAAGGTAACAACATCTTGCAAAGTTGCATTAATTAAACGCACCATTACTCATATTTTAGCAAAAGTTAAATACCTAGTTTTGTTTACATTAAACGTAAATTATGCACAACATCGTCAAAGACGTTAACAAGGTCAATTGATCATTCAGTTTAGTGGTACGTTTATTGTAATCAGATGGTTGGAGGTCACGTACGGACACGGATATCGGAAATAGTTTGATGAATCAAATACTTACTTTTCAATGTGTAACTCTAACGCGATCCCTTTATTGCCGTTTTTAGGAACGTGCTCCAGTCTTATTTTAGTGTCGACGAAGCGGATTTTTACACGACTCAGAACTGAAATTGAAAAAAAAAAATGTAAATTGAACTTACTGTATTGTTTGTGTGTATACAATGTATGTCAGGTTGATGACCTTTTCTTTTTCTGTATGTTTTGCATTAACAGTTATTTATTACTTCTAACGGGTGTGCCAAAATTTACGTAGCTTTTGCGTGCGACTTGGTCCGCGTAGAAGTAGTTTATCGGTAATCCCTCGGGAACTGTTCAATTATCCGGGATAAAAATCCATGTGCTATTCCAGAGTTTAATCTATCTCCATGCTAAATTTCATCCAGATCCGTCCAGCCGGTCTGGCGTGGTTGAGTAACAAACATCCAAGCAAGCAATTGAGCTGAATATGATTTATAAAATGGGAAAATTTATAGTTATTTATTTAGTTACTAAAAAAAATCACAAAATGCTTTGATGTTATTCTGTTACTTGGGTCACTAGACGCCACCCTGTATTCCCTTCTCTTTATTTAATAAAAATAAACTGAAGATAAAAATCTAAAGAAATTACCTTCATGTACGGTCGAAATCATAGTAGCTGTACATTTAAGTAGGTACTTTGTCGCAGTTATTGATATATTAAATAAAAAGGTCTCTCACTTTAATACGTTATTGTGACAAGGTAATAAAATGTACAGCTACTTCTGAGTTTGATGGTTTATTAGAATATATGGTACAGAGAAACAAAAGCGTTGCTATTAATTGTTTTCTTAGAAAACCACTTTATATTGTGGTAAGCAAAAGAGTCTGATGAGAAAAAAAATGTGGCTTCCATCTACTTTATGAAGATATAAATATGCCCAATGCGGTGTTCGGCTTCTAAAAGCTAGACAGCAAGCATTATTAGCTGTAGTTTCCGCTTCCTCCTCGTTTCCTCATGACTGAGGGTCGCGACAGCAATCAGTAGTTGCTTGGTTCACCAAGGCAGTTGAGTTATTAAATATTGCACCTTACTTCAATGGAATAAGCTGTAAAAGTTTATATCTTAGAACTTGACTGTACAAGTTCAGTAGGTGCTCTTCCTCACAATACACTATTTAGGAATCTGCATTTATTCACCCGCAACCCTACTCATAATCCACAAAACGAGGCTCGCCAATTTACAATTTGGCTTCGCGCCTAAAATTTGGAGTGAGCAGTACCTGGTAAAACTCAGTTACTAATTTGTTAAGGACTTACTGGAGTCGATGGCATGTGCAAACATCTCAATGCCTTCAACAGCTTGCGTTTCCTTGGGGCCGTCTTCAGCCCGAAGACACTCTTCTGCTAGCTGCATCGAAGATGACATGGAGGACCACATGGATTCCAGCATTGTAGACTCTGGCAATATAATATGTGAACATAAAATAAAACTAGTCCAACAGGTAATCTACCAAACTTTGTTAAAAACTAATTTTTGTCTTTGCTGTAGTTTTGTAATTACTTTAAAAGCTTACAAGTTTTATTAATTATAGCGACCCACCCTTGCTTCATTCCGAGTTAAAGTATTACAGTTATAAAGCATCCTCTTGAATTACTCTATCTATTAAAAAAACCGCATCAAAATCCAGTTGCGTAGTTTTAAAGATCTAAGCATATGCATGTTTCAAACTATGTAGCGAGTTAAATCTATCGTGTCGCGTCGTAAAAAATATTGCAATACAGTCAATTCATAACATAAACGATACACTTTTAACTATACAAAGCTTCGCAAAACTGCCTAGCAGTTTGTCAGAGAATTATACACTCTTTTCTAACTAGGGTATAACTGTTTGGATCTACTTAAACTAATACATGCTTGGAATCAATTAAATGAAACATTTGTATTACTAAACTAATCTACATTTGCCCATTGTTACTGTTAGTGAATGTCAGTTGAAAAGTGCTTAGGCAGGAGCTGAAAACTACTCTTTTATGAAACTCATAGTAGTGGTTATTCTCGCTATAATAAATGCGCAGCTAACATACAACCTTCACTTTTAAGTTTTAAAAGTTCAACATGCATCACCCAAGGCTGGTTTTTTGTTTTTTTCATTACTATAATCTCTGGAACTACTGATCCAATTCAAATTGTACATGCTTGCTATATATTGTGTCGTAGAATGATTTGATTTAGATCAGTAGTTCCAGAGATTATAGGAAGGAATAAACCCAACTTTGTTTTTTATGGCATGTGGAAGGCAAACAAACACACAGGCCTCCTGATGGTAAGTGTGATCTATTACCCATAGACATATGCATTCTGAAAATTACAATGCTGCTAATGCGTTACCAACCCTAAGGGCTACATATTGGAATGCTAGTAATTTAATTGTGTTATCCCCACATCAGCACTCAACAATGCAAGCTGCTACTAAGCTAATCCGCTAATGACTATTTTCTTAGTCTTTTTTAAATAAACACTATAATAGCAACAGTTCTATAGTTGAGCATATCTGGGATTATCTCTGAGATAGTTAATTTTAACAAATCACACTTTTTTCTTAGAATTTTTAAAAATATTAAATAAAAACCATACAACAGCATTCAATAATTTAGACGATAAATCACTGGGATCACCAGACACATAAATATACACATCACTTCACTTCAAGATAACAATTACATATGTTACCTGGTTCCGCCTGTACTTTAGGCTGCACTGTGAGTGACAGGCCGCTGACTTCCACAATGGAGTCATCTGTGAGCAATGTTGACCATGGGATTGTGACGGTGATCTTTTGCATTTGGCCATCTACAATCTCAAGAGGCCAGTTTTGTGAGTCTCCTAATTCATTGAGTGCCTAGAATAAAAGATTTAATTAGTGGTGATTAAAAAAAGGTAATGCACACTGTAAAAAATAATAGTAAACACCATATGTGTGACAAGCTGTTTTAACTTCACAAAGCAATGTTTAACTTAGTATTTGAATGTTTTGTAAAATCAGGTGTTTTATTTCTTTGTTGTCTTAAACGAACACGTGTTGAGTTCGAACTTATTGCGCACCACTGTTTTGATGGCGAAATAAAAATAAGACGTAAAATTAAGGCGTAGACAGAATTACACTTCGAAGTTAGATTTTAGACAAATGTAAAGGAAATATTTACCTCGCAGTCAAGGCTAACGTCGCAGACGGTTCCGGTGCCGTTGTATAGATCCACACTCAGCTGATCTAGAGTTAATTTTTCTTCCAGAAAATTACCCAAATATCGCTGCAGCAGGTATCTGCAAGCCCGTTTCTTGATGCTCTCGGACCATGGTAGGTAGAGATACCACATCTTGAGGGCGACGTGATTTACATCACACTACAAATTTCGCTCAATGAACTTTTGTGCGTAATGACTATTGTGATTTTGCGTGTGATTGTCTGAGAACGTAAATAAACATAACGTTCCGATTCACTCTTGTGGTTTGCGATAGTAATTATGTAGACAAAGAATCAGCTTTTAATAACATCTTGCCTATTTAAGTGGATGATAGGGTAAATGAAAATGAAATTTAATCAGTATTTACTACAAAAAACCATGAAATTTGCAATATTTTTGTAATTTGACGAAATGACACTTGTCAATTTATTTTAGTTTGAGATATTGTATTAAACGCCGTGATTCACGTTTTGGCAATGAAAAGCTGACATCACATATATATTGTAAAACAAGACGCAACGAGAGACGAGTTTGACGAGTTTTTAAAGGTGGATACACATGATGGCACGCGTTTAAATAAATACAGTTAGACAAAAGCAACGTTTGCCGTGTATAGGCGTGTCCGCTGCGCAAAAAACTAACAAAACATGTTACGAAACATGTTTAGGTACAACTGCACGTCCATTGCGACTTCAAGTTAATTTTTATATTATATGGCTACCGTCCAGTGGTACAACCATTGCGACTTAAGAGTGAACAATGTACTGTTTATCATAACATTTCACTTTTCTTTTGACACCTGTAATCCCAGTACAATTTGTCATCTTTTGTAGGATATTTATTTATATTCAAAGGTATCAAAATGAGTTCCTATAATTAATAATTAATGCCCTATATGAAAATTCTTCACTCGAACTCAAAACTTTGAAAAGTAAAAATATGACCCCCTCCTCCGCAGACGAACGCGGGGAATGTTTTCCATCCGTGACGAAAAACATGTTCCCGTGTTTTTAAACAAAAAACATTTTGGTCACACCCCTTTTCTGTTCGAAAATCATGTTAGATGTTTACAAACTTCGAAAACACGGCGCAGCAGACGTGGCTTAACAGACAAAACTACAATATTCTTAAGTAGCAACGACTACACCAAGTAACAAGCTCAGAATAATAAATACTACTTTTACTTTGTGTTTATTAGTCTAAGGCAACAAGTAAAGAGTAAAAAATAAGATCATGTTGCCAATTAAACTTAATACTACACTTAATACTATACTTTTACTATGTGTAATGTCATAAAAAAACTTATAATGCATACTAAAGCTCTTTATTACATACAGGGTGGTGTAAGTTTTAGTCTGACAAAAAGTCTTCATGACGATGTATCATGATAGATGGTGCAGTGGTCATATAAAACGGAAGTACTAGAAATTGCTTGAACTGCTCGTCTTCCTCCTTGAATGCTATCGGTTCCTTATCGCAGGTATATATATCGAGACGGTAAAACGTTATGCAGGTTCGTGTAGAAAACATCAAAACGGCGCGAAATTCGCTTTCACCGATCTCGTCAACCGCATCCGCGTAGTATTCTGTGTCGTTCACTATTAATTGTATTTCTACTTTAGACACCTTGTAAAAGGCTGAAAAGATTTTTAATCAAATAAAAAAATATTATTTTCACAACACAGCTTATATATAGCCAAAAATGGGTCTGAGTCGTGAAGCTAACTGGTTTGATTTTATCATTAAGTAATTTTGATTTTCTCAAACATGCTCGAAAATGTATGCGTATCACGAAGTGAAGACATGAAGTTTCTTATATATGGCTCACTACACATAGCTGCGTAATTCGAAGTCCGGATCGCCCTATCACTTTTTTGCAAATTAGTTACGCATCGAGAGCAAAAGGGATAGCAGTAGACGAAGTTCGAATTACGGATTTCAAAGTAGAGCTCCTGTAACCATACAGTACTTGCGACATTCAAATAAAATCTATGGACTATATTTGTGTGCGGTTAAACATGGTGCTCGAATAGTTTGATCAAATGGCATGTTTAAAAAAAAAAGGGAAATTAATCTATTTTTACATGATTACATTGCTTGAGAAAATCACTATAAAATCCTCGGCCGGAACAGGGATTGCAGGGCTCGATTTATCCGGCCTCGTTTACGACTAGGGCGACTACCCCAAACTCGCCTCTGTAGTACCAGCACGGTTAGCACATGACTGCGCGCAAGTTAAGTCGCGCGCGAGATAGACTACCCGTCATTGTCTAATTAGAACGGATTAGGTAGTCTATGTAGTAATGTACTAATAATCTGATTGGAATAAATACTTAATATTTTATACTTACGATTTGCGCTTTTGTAATATATGTCGAAAATTCGATTTAATCTGATAGCAGACCATATTTTTTGTTCGGTGAAGAGAACTGTATCTAAATAAAGAAATAAAAAAATGTTTAAACCATCGGCATCGCCTGTTGTACAGCCCTACAACTTCGTGCGTCAAGGGCATATCAGACTAACAGTCCGTCAGGCTACATACTCGTATAACTACACTGTGAGTTCATCGTTTGAAAAACAGACCATCAGTAACTCTCAAGGTTCTATAGGTACCTTTTATCACAGATTTTGGACTGCCTGGCGCCCTGAGAGACTTGAGGCTGCCGTAAAGCATGTGGAAGCCTCAATCGGGGTGACATGTTGGGAGAGACGAGACAACTAGGCCTCTATTATACTAGGTATAACATTGCTTTTGCTTTTCATACATGTTATATGTTAGCGTTAGAGTCTGGCAAACGAAAGCTGTCCCAGAGAAAGAGCCGCAATTTCAAGAAACCTGCAGCTTTTAACACTGACTGTCACACTGAATAAACGGAGTTGATACTCCAACACTGATGTGAAAAGATCAGGAAAGCAAATAGTACCAACTCCGTTTATTCAGTATACAGTCAGTTTTTTGAAAGGTTTTTGCAATTTTTTGAAATTGCCGCTGTTTCTCTGGGACAGCTTTCGTTTGCCAGACTCTAGCTCTTATTTACTTGACGGTAATGGCGGCCAAGTTAAAAACAATACGATAACGTGTCAAAAGCAATGTTTTACACAGGTAGAAAAGATGAATACGAGCACAAGGGTCAGAGAACCCTGCTCTCTCTAATGGGCCCATTTTGACTGATGATGTCTCAGAAGCATCCAATAGCTGAGAACGCCGCGGGCGCTAGCGTAGAATAAGTACTGCGAAGTGATCCTGTGGCGTCTCACGACGGAGAAAGCGGCAGCTCGTTGGTTTCCAGACGAAAATCTGATCCTTCTGCTCAGGATTTCATCATACCGGCCCTAGCCAATGATTAGAGGGATGCGTTAAGAGGCCGTATACATACGAAATTTTGCAGATTTTTCGCCGATATACGAGATTTTACAGTTGAAATACTTTACTTCTACAAATTTTAATGCGCAACACGAAAGATAATTTTGATTTTCAACGAATGTATGAGCTACCTTTTTGTTTTTATTACTTTATTATGAGTAATCGAAAATTACAATTTATTGCAGTAAAAGTCGTCTAATAAAATGTCTAAATTAGAAATTAAAACCCGGCAAGAGCATGTCGGACCATGCTTAGTGTAGGGTTCCGAAGCCGTTAAGTACTACAAACATAAAAAACAACAAGTAGGTAATAAATAACAAATTTTCTATTTAAAGTCAATTGGTGTCGTCTTAGATGATTTTAGTAGGTATAAACACTTTAATCGCCTGTATCTCAAGAACCAATGATGTCTACTTAGTCGTGATAGTTTTCCTTTTAAATTCGTTACATGCTCTTTCATTTAAGTTTTTTTTCAGCTTTTTAGTATTTGTAGTTTTGGCTGTATGGGGCCCTCCCCATGTACATTTCCCACACGACACTCGACTCTATCAAAAATTAGCGCTTTAAAGCTTAGTACTTCATAAACAGATCACTTAGTCAAAAAACTGATTTCGCAAACCCGTAATATTTTTGAAAGATCCAACGACACCCCACACTATGGGGTAGACCAAAAAAAAATCCATCCTCACGGTAAGTGTAGGAAAGGCACGCTAAAAACATTTTTATTTTATTAGTTTGTTGGTGTGACTAATATGTATATTCATGCCAATATTACAGCTTTCTAGGACTAAGAGTCTCTGAGCTAGAGTCTTGTCAAACGAAAGCTGTCCCCGAGAAGGAGCGCCAAAATCAAAAAACCTGCAGCTGTTTACTCTGACTGTACACTGAATAAACGGAGTTTGATACTATTTAATTTCCTGATGTCTTCACATGAATGTTGGAGTATCAACTCCGTTTATTCAGTGTACAGTCAGTGTAAAAAACCGAACTTTTATTGATTTTGGCGCTCCTTCTCGGGGACAGCTTTCGTTTGACAGACTCTAGGCTGCGGAGTTGCGGACGGACGGACGGATAAACGGACATGGCGAAAGATGATTAGGTCCTCTAAAGCAACCATTTGTCGGTGGATGCGGGTCCGCATAACATTTAATAAGCCATTGCTGTGCTTCAACGGTATTTATTCCCATTTAAAAACAATGTTTTATCAACACGCGAAACTCGTTTTTTCCATTGTATCGAAATTACAAGCGTAGCGTCACTTGAATGTCTGCAAAATCAATATTTTATTGTTCTATTAAAAAAAAAACACATACGTACTTATCTTTTATTAATGGCCAGTACTTTTTAAAAATATATATGCGCCATTTCCAAGTTATAGATATATTCACGAGAGTTGGCACGAATGGATTGAACGAGTGAATGAAAATGTCTATGTGTGCATGACATAATTATTAAATACAGGTTGATGCAAAAAGTAATTCGGACATTCTCAAAAATGCAAAATTTTGCGTGTCTGGCTCAGAAAAAATACCTAAATACGTTCAAACGTTAGTGCAATATATTTTATTGTATACTTCATGTTTTTATCTATAATTAGAATAAACATTTTAACTTTATTATTTATTTATTACTAATTATTTTATTTTTTGAACCCTCGTTCGCCAATTACCATAGCCTGTCCGCACGCTACCTTTGTCTTTAAATCTGCTCCTCATTTTAGTCAGGAATAAGTTCAAGCTACGCCATTCAAAGTCTTGAGAGACCGAAACACTACCTGTGTACTGCGCCAAAAATTAACGAAACATGTTAGCAAAATATGTTACAAAACATTTTTAGGTACAACTGCACGTCCATTGCGACTTTAGAGTGAACAATGTATTAAATTGTTTGTCGTAACATTTCACTTTTCTTTTGACAGCTGTCATCCCAGAACAAACTTTCAAAAGTCAAAACATGATCCCCTCCCCCGCAGACGAACGCGGGGAATGTTTTCCATCCATGAAGGAAAACATGTTTCTGTGTTTTTAAACACAAAACATTTTGTCCACGCCCCGTTTCCGTTCAAAAAACATGTTACATGTTTAAAAACATCGAAAAAACGGCACAGCGGACGCGGCTTAAGGCTAATGAAGTTACGGTTCTGTTTACTATAGATATGTTCTGTATGATGATATTTCTTCTAAAGTATAACGAAAAAGAAGAAAAAAATAATAAAACTTACATTCGAATTGATAACCTCCTCCTTTTTTGAAGTCGGTTAAAATGACAGCAAGCAGCAACAAGACTTTGGATTTCGAATATTTCATACGAATACGACGTAAATAGGTGCGGAACTATCGCTGCTCGAGTAAGACTTTACAATTGAACGGGTTTTTTTTATTAAAGTACCTAGTGATACTCACGACAATTTGCTTGTTACACTAAATCAAATCTACTGCCACCTCGCTTGTTAATTTCATTACCCTCATCGGCAGTCGGGTAAATAGGTAGATGGTATTCATAAAGTTAAGTCTCCCAACAGATGAACCCCCAAGAAGTCATTTCATTACATATTGTATTGTAACAAAATTATTCGGCAAGCCCATCAAGTGTCAAAATAAAATATCAAAAATAATCGTATTAATAAAATAAATAAAATAAAATAACAAAATAAAAATAGTAGACGTTCGAAGTTTCCTCGAATAAAATTTTACTTCATCCGTCTAACCACGCTCGCATTATTTCTTATAAGAGAAGATTCGGCTTCGATTTTCTCTGTGCCTTCGTCTCAATTTCATGTTCAGTCGAAGTCATAAATATGTTTACACTTTAGTACCTTGTCACTTTCTTTCTTATATGAAATTGTCTCAGTGAATGAAAGTGAGTAGGTACTAAGGTGCAGATATATTCACGAGAGTTGGCACGAATGGATTGAACGAGTGAATGAAAATGTCTATGTGTGCATGACATAATTATTAAATACAGGTTGATGCAAAAAGTAATTTTTTACGATAATTGTGTCGAAGAAAATCTGGCATACCCGCCAAAATAAGAAACCTTTGGAAACCAAGAACACCTAACGTAGTATACTGCAGTGCCACGCAAACCATCCATGAAGATAAATCTAGTCCTACTTAAACTAAGGTCTACTTTCATCATGAATAAAATGTATGAAAAATCTTTGACAACACGTTGTGGCTTTGCGGTAACGGGAGTTGCCTTCTAAGCAGCGGTCCTGGGATTGATGGGTTTGATAGATCTATCAGTCTTAAATTAAAACAAAACCATTAATGTAAATACTTTATCCTCATATGTACAAATGCATTAATTGACTGTGGTTTATGTGCAGTCAGCGTCAAATAGTTTGTAGCAGTGAAAGTGGTCAAATAGTTTGGTATAGGATACATTTAGTATGATGTACCGAACTTTTCGACCACTTTGACTGCTACAAACTATTTGACGCTGACTGTACAGTCGAGTTCATAAATATGTGTACCCTTTTTATCTAGTCGAATGCGTTTGCAAACTAATTGTTAGCGACCGCATTCGAGTAGGTAAAAAAGTGTACACATATTTATGAACTCGACTGTACATACATATGTATAACCTGACTATAAAATTTATTTAAAAATTGTTAATCCGACTCTGCATCACTTGAACTACAAGATGTTGAAGATTCTTCGTCCTCGCTGTCACCTATATTAACAATGAAACCATCAGTAAGGTCGTCTAGCCGGTGTTCCATAGACTCGTACGAACGCTCTGTTTCTTGGGCCTTTCTCCAAGTATCATGAAACGTTTCTGTTTTCACGGCATGAACTTCATCGATGAATAGTTTTTGAACTTCGTTCATATTAAAAGTGACGTTCCTTGTCCCTACTTTACCTTTTATAATCCCCCACAACATCTCGATTGGGTTTAAATCTGGATAGTAAGGTGGAAGACGTAATACAGAATGACCGTGGTCTCGCAGTATTTGATCTAACTTGTAAGTTTTCTTTGTGTCTTTATGTTTCTTAATTATTTTGTACAGAACGATTTTAGTATTTCTTTTTGGGTATGATATTTTATTTTTATCTAACCAGGTCAGCATCTCTTTTTTCTTTGAATTTTTTACTGGAGCTCGATCCACCTAAACGTTGTGATAAGGAGCGTTATCGACGACAAGGACGCTTCTGGGCTTTAAGTTCGGTAACAAATATTCCTTCACCCATTTTTGATAATTTGTAGCATTCATATTACTGTGGTAATCTCCAGACTTCTGGTTAGATTTGAATGTCAGCAAAGCATTTTCTACAAAGCCTTCCTCTGTACAAGCATGAACCGCTATAAGTCTTTGCCCTTTTGATATGGGAACTCTGATGCCACTGTTGCTGTTGTCAGTCCATGCGTTTGGCGTAGTATGAGTGCTATGCACGTAGGTCTCATTGGTATACACAATAGGCCGTTTTTGGTCTCTATATTCTTGTAATTTCTGTAAATACATCAATCTTTTGTAACGAATGTTGTCATTTTCAATTATCCGCATCCTGTTGTTCTGAATCTTCTTCCACCGGAATCCCATTTTATGTACCAGTCGTAATAAAGAACTGACACTGCCAGGAAAATCTATCGACTCCTTTAAAACTTTGTGTAATGTTTTAATAGTTGGTAGTGTTTTGTGTATTTTGTGAAAATCGTAAATATACCTTCGGATGACGTTTAAATCAAAATTGTCCACCTCCGATTTTTTCGACAAACGTGATCGTTTTTCACCGGGTGTCACGAACACATTAGAAGTCGATCCCTCAGTCGCATTTTTGCAGATACAGTTAACGATTCGCTGTACACTTCGTTCTGATGTCCCAGTCGCCGCAGACGTTAATTTGTATAACTCTTGAATTTTTAGAAATCCACCTTCAGCATTTTTAGTTTTTTGTTTAAAATAATTAAATACGTTAAAAATTATTTCTCGAGACTGTCCCGATAATGTTTTTCCTCGTCCAAAAGTAGGTGTAGTCATTTTGAGAATAAGATAAAATTACATTACGGTATAAGTATTGTTTATCGCTTATATGACAGTAAAAAATGAGTGAAGTGTCATTCTAATAAGAAGGTTATCAAGCACATTGTAATCTTATCTATGTAAGTTCTTACTTCGTAATCTAGCCTGCATTTTGCATTTTACAAATTAATAAAATATAAACATTTTTCATGCGTAATGACGATGTCGTGAAACTTTTCGCCATTATTTTGTTAATTGCGGCGTCGGTATGAAAACAGGATAAGACAGTATATTATAAATAAATTTAAAACTCTGTTGACGACGGACTCCTCGGTCTGATCCTTTTTAGATTATTTACTATTCGAACACGCCATCACCTTTCTTCACAAATAAAAATAAGTCAAAAAAATAAATGTATGTTTTTTTTAAGTACAAAGGACTTCAAAAATTACTAAAAGGATTAACATTGACATTTGGTGCAGATTATATTTTTTTTCCTGAACAACGAGAACGTGTTAGGTACATGTTTACAGAATATAAGGAGGCCCCTGTATAAGAAAGGCACTCACACTGCCACTCACAGTGACAAGTGACATTACTTTAGGTCAATCCATTCGTGCCAACTCTCGTGAATATATCTGTAAGTCTCGGGACTTATTGAACGATCTAGAACATGAGTCATTTTAGAGCGAAAGAAGTGAAAAAATAATTATCAAGTTTGTAAAGGGGAAAAAAGTTATTTCATTCGGGCCTTTAATGTGGCTGCACCATAACACCTTGACACCTCGTCCGCGCCAACGTCTGTCACCCCGCAGGACGGTTGCTCACGAAGGTGTAGGCCTATAGTTATGGGTAAAGTACTTTAGAGGAGCATAGCATAATCATCCAAGTCCATAGTAATCTTAATAATGAAAGTACCCTTGTCTCTGTTTGTTACGCTTTCACGGCTAAACCGCTCAACCAATTTCGATAAAATAAGGCATAGAGAAAAGAGAGAGAAAAGACATAGGGCACTTTTTACCACTAGTAGAAATCCGGCAACAGCTAGTATGGAAAAAAAATACCTTTGCAGTGCCCCAGTGACATCTCTATTTTGTAATAAGGAAACTTCACGGCGGTTATCGCACGATCGAAACTGAATTGCGACGTCATTTGGAGTAAAATAACAAAAACACAGGTACTTAATTCCATAATTATTGGTAATCACTGTACGTCAAGACAGGTTGAGTAAAGTATAGCAAATGTTTACGAAAGAGCCATTAAACCAAGACTTCAGTGGGGTTATTATTGTGTTTCGCAGCTATGAAGTTTTCGTTTTCTTTGGCGGGTTTAACACTGAACCGGTATAAACTATAGCTCCGTATTTTATCTTTATATTATTACTCAATTTAGTCTCTAACGACGGATGAAAGGTATCTGTGGTTTATAATTTAATGTTTATTATTTATTAGTATACTCGGCGTCAAAACAATCGCACCTTTTGAAATTTTGACATGCCGCTGATGCAGCAGATATAAAGCATATTTCATCTAAGGTAAGGTAAGAGTGTAAGGCCTCTTTTGAAAATATCAAAATTTGCGTTTTATTTGACGCCGAGTATAGTAACAGGGAGTTGACCCAAAATTAAAAACTAGTAGGTACATTAGGCACCTAATATTATCGCTTAGGGCCGGTCTGTACCGGTCCTAAGAATAAGGCCAGAATTTCAATGCGGCGCACGCTACGTACGCACACGGTGCACATAAGCCACATGGATCCTGTGCTAGGCATGACACACTGACGTTATTTCGAGTGTGTGCCGCAGTAGGAGTTTTTACATACATTATGATACAAAGCAAATTTATTTTATACCTACGTATGCGCCGCGGCGGCAATCTGGCTCAATAAAACTCAACAAAACTATTTTTCAGGGACCGGAAAACCCCTTCATTTGATTAACCCTATCGATAGGGTAAGCCTATCATTTGGCTACCCAATCGATGTGGTTACCCTATGATTGTGTTACCTTAACGTTAGGGGAACCCCTTTGAACTAGTTAACCACTTCCATAGAGCTTACCAATTTCATTAGGGTTTCGGTAGTTTAATATTGAAGCGCTTAGCATTAACTGGGTTTTACCCCATTGATCGCCTCTCTCTTTTTTGCGCATTCGGGCGATTTCTGTCTAGCCTGACGTTACTTGCCTACTTTATTTAAGTTCGTGTCGGGACGGGATTGAGATGAAAATGTTGTTTAATAATTCTTAGTTTATGTTCCCGCCGGAATAAAAAAGACGTTTGGCTGCGTGACGGATGCCTGCTTGTGCAAGTACCTACTGCAAAAAGTGCAAGCTATATTATTATAAGTGTACGCGAGTTCTGGTTGACTTTTAAATAATAAATTTTGTTTGATTTGAAAGTATTTTTAACATGGAAACTTTTTTTTAAGGAAAACTATCACCACTAAGTAGACATGATTGGTTCTTGAGATACAGGCGGCTAAAATGTTTATTATACCTACGAAAATTAGCTAAGACGGCACCAAATAACTTTAAATAGTAAAATAGTTCATACTTGTTGTTTTTAGAAATAGTTTTTGGTGTTTGTAGTATAAGCGGAGTCGGAACCCTACCTGAGCATGGTCCAACATGCACTTGCCCGGTTTTTTTTAAAACATTGGTTTAATAATGGACTGCTGAATGGATGCACTTTAAAAAATTGTACTTAAGTAAATAATGATTTACACTGTATAAATATATAAGTAAATAAGTACCAAACTAAATAATTTTGATCTCAACAATAGTTTCATTAAATAATTAACCTTCTACATCTTTATATATATAAAAATTGAGGTGTGTGTCCCTATATTTCACTTTGTAGCCAAAACTACATATCGCAGACGCATAGTGTTTGTATGTGGCAATAGGTACAGTCAAGGGCAAAAATATGTATACACTTTAGTACCTTGCCGCTTTAATCGCTATCACAATTTCATATGACAGCTTAAACATGACGTTAAATAGACAAGGTACTAAAGTGTATACATATTTTTGCCCTTGACTGTACAAGGCTCCCATTGTGCACTATGGTGGTTGCAAGTCAATAACCAATAACCCTTATAGGTGTGAAAAATACGGGGGTTGAAAAAAGTTAACTTCAAAAATGTGAGACTATCATTGATCTATAATGATCTGGATGGTTCTAGAAAATTTCTAGAATTATCTGGAAAGTTCTCAAATATATCCCTAGATTCTGATTAAAGAGAATGTTCTAGAAAATTCTAAAATGATCTAGGAATTTCTTGAATAATGTAAAATATCCCAGAATAATTTGGAAATCTCTAAAATATATTCCAAGGCTCTAATTAATCGAGCATTTTTTTAATGTTCGACAAAATTCTAGAATGATCTAGAAATCTCTAGATTGATCTAGAATGAATTAGATAGCTCTAAAATTGATATCACGGTTCTGAACAATTTAGAATGTTCTAGAAATTTCTCAAATGATCTAGAAAGCTCCAAAACGTATCTCAACATTCTGATAAATTAATATATCCCTAGATTCTGATTAAAGAGAATGTTCTAGAAAATTCTAAAATGATCTAGGAATTTCTTGAATAATCTAAAATATCCCAGAATAATTTGGAAATCTCTAAAATATATTCCAAGGCTCTAATTAATCGAGCATTTTTTAAATGTTCGACAAAATTCTAGAATGATCTAGAAATCTCTAGATTGATCTAGAATGAATTAGATAGCTCTAAAATTGATATCACGGTTCTGAACAATTTAGAATGTTCTAGAAATTTCTCAAATGATCTAGAAAGCTCCAAAACGTATCTCAACATTCTGATAAATTAATATATCCCTAGATTCTGATTAAAGAGAATGTCCTAGAAAATTCTAAAATGATCTAGGAATTTCTTGAATAATCTAAAATATCCCAGAATAATTTGGAAATCTCTAAAATATATTCCAAGGCTCTAATTAATCGAGCATTTTTTAAATGTTCGACAAAATTCTAGAATGATCTAGAAATCTCTAGATTGATCTAGAATGAATTAGATAGCTCTAAAATTGATATCACGGTTCTGAACAATTTAGAATGTTCTAGAAATTTCTCAAATGATCTAGAAAGCTCCAAAACGTATCTCAACATTCTGATAAATTAATAAATTAATATGATTCAAGAGGAAGGTAAAAAAATAATAAAGGAAGGTAATATTCCCTCGGGAACCGCATAAACGAGCTCCACGCGGACGGAGTCGCGGGCAACAGCTAGTTACAATATAATTTTGATCACAGCTAGTTTCAATTAATAATTAACCTTATATATAACAATAGGTAAACTGTACAAATATGAAAAATAAATAAATCATTTTGATCATCAACAGTCTCATTAAACAATTGACCTTATATTGAACAATTAGTACATAATTACACTAAAAATATGTAACTATAAACCAGTCTCATTAAATAATCGACCTTATATATGGAACAATTTGTAAATAATGGCTTGCTTACACTTTAAAAACATGTAAGTAAATTATTTAGATCGCAGTGATGGTTTAATTAACCCTATACCTACTCGTATAATATAACAATAGGTAAATAGTGATTTACAGCGTACAAAATGTATGTAAATCATTTTGATTTCCTCAACAGTCTCGAAAAGAACAATGGCTAAATAAGGGTTAACATTTGACTCTAACAAAAATTAGCGCTTTAAAGCTGAATATTTCATAAACGGATCCCTTCATCGAAAAATAGTTTTTACAAACCCGCAATATTTTTGAAAGACCTATCCAACGACACTCCACACTATGGGGTAGACGAGAAAAAAAAAACATCCCCACGTGACGTGTAGGAGAGGTACACTAAAAAAAAAAGTTTTTCAAGATTTTATTTTACCACTTTGTTGGCGTGACTAATATGTATATTCATGCCAAATTACAGCTTTCTAGTATAAAGAGTCTCTGAGCTAGGCTGCGGACGGACGGACGGACGGACATGACGAAACTATAAGGGTTCCTAGTTTGACTACGGAACCCTAAAAAGATACTTCTCATTTTACAAATATTTAATATTTATCAATATTAACCGTGTTATAGCACGACACAATTAATAATGCGCGCATGGAAGCGCTTATATCGTTGATAGAGAGTCTATTATTGCATAATCCGCGTGCCATATTAATTGCGCTCACCTATAACATCGTAATTTGCCAGCGCAAAGCAAGCTTTCCATTTTGTTTTCTTTAAAAATTCGTCAGCGAAACTTTTTAACTGACGATTTTATTTAAAAAATATCAAATATTTCAGATGGAACTAAGAACTTAGCTAACTACGTAGGTAGTAGGTATACAATTTATTTAATCGACCCTGATCACTCATTTCTGAAAGTAAACAAACACTTTACGCCAAAATCCACCAAAGTCAGTTAAACCTACAGCCTTAAAAAATAACAAGTTCAAAGCAAATCCCAAACAAAACAATGTACATTTTGTGCGAACGATAATTAGGTTTACTATTGTTTGACGTAGCGAACAGTGCGACTCTATGAGAAAGCCTCGGCCGCCTTCGGCACATTTCGGCTGGCTCACCTCGCCGTCTCGCATGCGCTACTCACCTGCCGCCGCTACCCATTCAATTGTTAGGTAGTGCAATAATAAGTCGAAACACTTGCGCATAGAGATTAAAAAAGCTTAAAACCGTTCGATTAAGTTTAAAAAGGGTAACAGATGATAGGGTATTGGGAATGGGTTAGCGCTTAGTCGAATTAATTGTATCGCTTGGTTGCCCTTTCATTGGACTATGTCAATGATAGGCTTAGCTCATCCTTGGGGTTTGTAAAAACAAGTCTATCAAATACCCTATCGAAAACCCCTTTAATGCTAAGCGGTTCCGGTCCCTGCTATTTTTATGATTCCTTGGGACCAAGTCAAGTAGGCGATTTTCGACTATCGACAAAATGTACCTAAACCGCTTATGTCAACTCCATACATTTCGAGTCGATAGAAAATAGAAACTTTAGCAGCGTTTGCATCTTGGCTAGTCATGCTGGTATCGAATCGCGTCTCTGAGGCGTAATTTATTTCAATAAATAATAACAAACAGGGTTTAAATAATTAAAGTGAGACCCACATAAAATTTTACTAATTCAAAAAATAACCTTGTAGCAAGATAACTAAAGTTTAAAGTTACTTTGACAAATGTCCTAAATTTCTGCTGTTGGAGCGTACGAGGGTATCTGGGTAAAGACCAAATAGTTGGACCATAGTTAAACGTAGTTATACAAACACCAAAAGTGATAAAAATCCGTTGTGACACGAAAGTTATCCCTACAAATGTATGGCTAATTTTCGTGTCACAACGGAAAAAAATCATAGAAAATTTATTTGAGTGAGTTAGCGTGGCCAACATTTTGGTACTAACCCATCTGAGAAGACCAACCTTGTACAGGGTCGACGAGCTTCGCGTTTGTGTTAGGGAATAACACGGCACGTTATCTATTGTCTGGTGTTCTCTGTTCAGGTGTTTGGCTTACAAGGAAGGTTTTGGTTACGCAGTGCAGTATAATTTGAAGATCAACAAACAAAATATCATCGTTTAATAGCCATTGTTTAGGATCGATCATGCACTATGGCAGTGTATAGGTACCTACCTACCTACACATGAATACCTGTAGCTAGAGCACGGACATTTCAATTATACAAGTTTCCTAATTTAATAGTAAACTTCTTGGCTCGATTGTGCAAAATGTGGTTACTCTGCCGCTCTGCCTTCTGTAGCTGTGCCCACTCTGGGAATGAAGATATGATGTTAAGTATGTATGTAAGTTTCCTAATGGTCTATATTATCCGTAGCACTAACCTCTAAAATAATATTGTGAAATAATCATCGTTTTATGCATTACTTGTCGTATACTCGTACTTCATTGACTTCACCTTTACAACTCGATGACGATACGAAAGTCAACGTCATGTCAACTTGCTATCAAAGGGCAGCAGCAGAATAGCCCTTCAAAAATTGCCCCCAAAGCTTTGAGTTTGGAACTATTATCAGATGATGCCCCGTGAGGAGAAAACCAATTTTGAACCCTCTACTGCCCCCTAGAACCTCAGCGCAACCATTTAACCCGAAAACGATTTTCATAATTTTTCTCAAAAAATATAAAACGGACAAATATCTAATTTGGCATAAATATTTAAAAAAACCAGGTCTCTACTTCTTTTCCCGGAAAAAAATATACACCAATAATAATGATACCGACCTCGCTCATTTATAAAATCTACGTTTATGGAAACGTACGTTTTAGAAACAATTACCAATCAATCAACAAACTAATAAAACCACAATTATATTGCCATAACATTTATTCAATAATCTCAACCATAGATCGAAAGGACGTAATGAGCACCAGCAGCTATGCCCGCCCAGGTCTCAGTCACAATCTGCTCAATGTACGTAGAGGGCACCTCAAACCAGTATTCGTACCCAGGCAGTTCCAGGGTGTACGTCAGCGGGACGCCGGCGGCCCGGGTCCAGTCACGGGACGTCCCGGTCGTGAAGTAAAGGACCTGCGCAGCGTTGCCCACGATGTAACGGTCAGCCTTGTCTAGAGCGAGTGCGTCTATGGCAGTGGCCATGGTCACACCGGCAAGGTGGAGTATCAGACCGTTGGACGGGAGAGTAGCTGTTGATAGAGATGTTATTTTAAGCTTGAGGTACAGGATTTATTGGCAATTTTAGAATGTTAAAGTACACAATTCTACCTAAAGTATTTCAATTCCTATTTTTCGCTTAAGGTGCTAGACAAGATGCATTCTGCCCTGCTAACACAAAAGGCAGTATCTCAAATTCAATGGCCAAAGCAGATTCAATCCTATACTGTTAGTAATAAGGTTGTATTTTCTAAAGGAGTTTTGTCTGAGATACTGCCTTTTGTGTTAGCAGGGCAGCATTGCACTAGCGTAAACGATTTCCGAAATCATAAAAATATATAGGGCAGTGAGCGGCGGCCGCTCGTGCCAATTCCACACAGTTTTCGAAAATAGTTTACGTTAGCGCTATCTTGTCTATATAGGACCTCTGTAGAGTTGTATCTTTTACTTTTATTTATTACTGAAATTGTAAGGTGAAGTCAAACAGGAAATTCTTTTACCGCTTTCGGACCATAAAAGTCTACAAATAGAGTCGAAAAGTAGTAAACAAGTCGATCGACTACACATTATTTTGCTTTTGACATTTTATCGAGAGCGTCGGTGGCCTAGTGGCTTAGGGGGTCGGCTCGTGATCGTAAGGTACCGAGTTCGAACTCCCGCGGCCACCATGTCCCAGTGAGTTTTTCGAACTTAAGTATGTGCATTACTTGGTGATCTTACGGTTAAGGAAAAACATCGTGAGGGGAAACCTGCACATTCGAATAGCTGAGTTGCACAAAAGATCCTAAAGGGATAGAAATGTATCCGAAAGGGCCCATCTGTAGAAAAGACATGTTATCGTATTGTCAATGTTACTATAGCACTTTTTTACTTGACGGTAATGGCGGCCGAGTTAAAAAAAATACCATAACATGTCATGTTAAAAGCAGTACGGTTTTCGAGTAGAATTAGAGCTACTAGTCATTTGGTTTTTTTTTTTTTTTTGCATTTATCAACAATGGCTGCCAATATATTGTGCAACGGCAATTGAATATTCGCCTTAATCGAGTAGCTCCTCGTAACGCCAGCTGCAAAGACGTCGTTAATTAAAAATGGAACATAGGTATTTGTCATATAAAGTTCAAAATACATACATACATAACGTCACGCCTTCATTCCCAGAGTGGGGTAGGCAGAGCTACAGAAATACCAACAACTCTAAAAAGCCTGGTTGATAACTCTGTAACTACATTTTGCACAGGTAGGCTAAGATGTTTACCAGTGTATTAGAGACAGGTTGCATGCCCTTATTCCCATATTCGCCTCTAACGGCAAACACACGGGGCAAAGTTAAAAATAAGTTTGACAGAAGGCCTTCGGGCGTTACGAGGTTAACCAAACATTACAATGATTCAGCATTTTGGTCACGTGTATTACCGGTATAAAATTTAATGCTAATCATGGTGATCATGCAAGTTTCATCGATTCCTATAAAATACTATGCTATCAGATCAGAGTTCGCGATGTTTTAATTCGTTCTAATTCATATCAGGTTTGGGTTCAATGAGGTGTACGTTCACTCCGTTCAGGTTCTACGAAGCTAAGGGTCCCGGGTTCGATTTTCTTGTATGGGCTAATATTAAAAACCGCACTAATAAAAATATCAACTGAAAAGCGAAAAATAATCTTAATCAACTAAAGACCCGCCAGCGGCTTCGCCTTGCTCCAAATTTCTGACATTCGCGGTGGTTTTTTTATTTCTTTAATTACAACCTTCTCCTGACAATAACAAAAAATAATTATCGAAATCAGTCCAGCTGTTCACGCGTGATGCCGTGACCGAGGGATAGGGTTTTTTTTTTTATAATTACTAGCTACCCTTCAGCGGCTTCGCCCCGCTGCAAATTTTTGACTTTCCCGATAATTTTACTTTTTTCTTGCACTGTCTCCGGTCGTTAACGAAAACAACAAAAAATAATTAGCGAAATCGGTCCAGCCGTACATACGTGATGCCGTGACCAAGGGAATATGTATATGTATAATAGTAATAACGTTTGACAGTTGGCGCTATTGATAGAACGCGCGCTGCAAATTTAGTTTAAAACAGACCCTTTTCCTGACTGTAACGAACACAACAAAAAAAGAATTAGCGAAATCGGTCCAGCTGTTCACGGGTGATGCCGTGACCTAATAGGTCAGTAGAGGTCCCAGCGTCCCACAATGTCTTCAACCATAAGCATTATTTAGTGGTGGTAGGACCCTGTGCAGGGTCCGTCCGGATTGCTACCACCATCTTATCCATTAACCATCCGCCAAGCAACAGTGTTCACATTGTTGTGTTCCGGTGTGGGGATAAGACAACCGGTGAAATTACTAGCATACAGGCATTTCATCTTAGTCCTCAGGGTTGGCAGCGCTTTTGAGGTCTTAGGATTATAGTCTTGAGAATTCAAATGTCTATGGGTCTCAGATTCCACTTACCATCAGGTAGCCTGAGTGCTCGGGTGCCTTTTCCTTAACATAAAAAAAAAGAAAAAAAAGATGCCGACTTCAGCTGGACTGACCTTTTACTCGTACCTACCGTTTTAAAGGGAGTTATTTAGTGAGTTTTAAAAGGCGATTTTTCGATTTATTTCCGTTTTTCTTACCATTGTTGCCCCAAGCATAGAGGAACATGTTGCCGTAGCTGTGCAGGGAAATATACATGGCAGCGCGATTGATGTTCTGGTTGACCACATCCCTGATGACGCGTATCTCAGGCTCGGAGAACGGCGAAGGGCCTTCATAGACGATGGTGCAGGGGTTGGTGTTGCCTGGCACTGTGCCCCAGTAGTGGTCAAAGTTGCGGTTCCCGTCGACTCCAGGACATTCGTCAGATCCTTCATGAGATTTAGAACGGGTCTTGCGCCATAGACGGTCCTGAAAGTCACGTATCGTAATCGATTGATAACGCCCATTACACAGGATGTTGTTTCTGACTTATCAAATTAATATTATCACAATAAAAACTACTGTTTATGACACAAGAATAAGTTCCCTCAATCTTATCTCATACGTAGGTATACTAGCGGACGCCTGTGACTTCGTGGGGTTAGAATTAGTTCCCCGCTACTCCCCTTATAGTTTCGCCATGTCCGTCCGTCCGTCTGTCCGCAGCCTAGCTCAGAGAGTACTAGAAAGCTGTAATTTGGGATACATCTTTGTCACGCCAACAAAGTGGTAAAATTAAATCACCAAGGCACCTACCCTACACGTAACGTGGGGATGTATTTTTTTTTCTCGTCTACCCTATAGTGTGTCGTTAAATGAGCCTTTCAAAATTATTACGGGTTTGTTAAAACAATTTTTAAGTCTTTCAAAAATATTACGGGTTTGTTACGAAAACTATCACGACTAAGTAAACATGATTGGTTCTTGAGATACAGGCGATTAGAGTGTATATACCTACTAAAATCATCAAAGACGGCACCAATTACCTTTAAATAGAAAATTAGTTATTACTTGTTGATTTTATGTTTGTAGTAGGTATTTAACGGCTTCGGAACCCAACATTGAGCATGGTCCGACATGCACTCGCCCGGTTTTTAACACCTGGATGAATTTCCAAAAATCCCTCTTAATTTCAAGTCTTAGGTAGCGGTTTCGGCTGTGCATTGTCTGTGAGTCACGGCACTGTTTTATATGTATATTTAGATTGGTGTTGTACTATTAAAGTGGGATGGAGGGGACTGTGTGCAGACTCTGCACTGCGGAGTATTGACACAACCTTTAACTATTAAGACAGCAAGTAGATTTAGGCATATTATTATGGAACTTTATCAACACGGTACGATAGGGACTTAAACAGGCTAGATGGCCGAAAATTGAGAAGGGTGCCAAGGTCAGGGTGCCCAGTGTCGGAAAAATCGTTGACCCGGGGCTTGGGGCTTCGTCTTGTCTAGTAGGCAGGTGTCTTACTTTATCTAGAAGTTACTTAATGGTATCGATCTCTTTACAATTTAAGTTTCACGTCAGCACTTTTTATAGCCCGAAATTGATTACTATATAGATTATATTTATCGATTTACAGCAGCAAGAATGGTATCAACTATTTAATTGTCGTGATAACATCATTTTCCTACAAGGTAGTGATAAAAAACAAACCTCGTCAAAGGTATACTCGTAGCCGTCAGGGTTCGCCACCGGTATAATGACCCAGTCGAGGTTCTCTATCAAGGAACTGTCGACGATGTCAACCACTAATTGGTTGATGATGTACAGGGCCACGGGGGGCGTGACCCACTCTCTGGCGTGTACTGCGGCATCAATTACGATGACGGGTTTCCTTAAGTCTTCGAAACGGCTGGTCGAAATCCTCACGTATTTGATCTGCCGACCTTCGTAGCTGAGGGCAGCGTTGATCACCGTCACAAGGTTTGGGTATTGAGCTGCGAGTTCGTCTAAGTGGTCGTTGATCTGAAATTCAATCAAACATTAAAGTCTAGGCAAGAATTACTGAAAGGACTGGTTTTTGAAAATCTTATCCGGAGACTAAAACTCACCAAAATTACTGATTTCTACAGATTTTTACTGGTGGTATTATGTACTACAATCGTAAACAAATTTCTTATCCCTATGATATCAAATACAAGTGCCGAATAGAAATTTTAAAATTGCATAATAATGGGTAAGATTAAAAACTCAACCACTAGTGATTTTTTTATTGGGGTTTTTTAATATTATGGTACATTAAAGGAAAACCGAAACTTAGTACTTCAAGCACATTCTCGTGGATTGAAGTATGTATATTCATCTTCTATTCATAGGCAGAGTAAAGAAAACCGGTGATAAAATTGACACCGAATTACTTTGTCAATTTACTTCTTTTCTTTATTGTACTGTAGCTTCTGCCCGCTACTTCGTCCACGTAGGTTTCGATTATCGTTATTCCCTCGGGGCTTTAATATTTTCCGGGATAAAAAGTAGCCTAAGTTAACACTTAGGCTACTTTTTATCATCCAGCTGGATTAACATCCAGCGTATAAGCTATCTCCATTCCTAAATCCGTCCAGCCGTTGCAGCGTGAAACACTAACAAACTAACACTCTCTCACATAACCTTAATAGCATGGAATAGTAGAATAATTATAATCGCAGTCTTCATTCTAGTTAGACAGGTCTACACAGGGTCGACTTACCTCTTTATGTCTGTAATACGTCTCCCAGCCAATAGTTGGACCACTGCGCTTGGCGAAAGCAGCCTTTCTTGCTTCTTGGATTTGAACATCTTCTCTTCGAAGTATTCTATACAAACAAAATGCAGTTTACCAAAAATGTATTTTTCACTCAACACGCTCTAAAATGACTTATAATAGCCATGTATGGGACTAAAGTGGTGCATTTACTCACTCGAACTTCACCACCCTCGCTTTGCTCGGGTGGAAAATGTCTCGTGTCCTAATGGCTCAGGTACTTTAGTCCCTTGTTGAACAATCTACTATTTGCCTACGCTATACTTCAAATATTTTGGCACTTACTCCGCAAGATTGTCAGCAATTTTGGTGTACGGCATTTGCTTGGTATGGAAGTATTGAAGCCATTGCTCTTTTTCTTCCGGCGACAGCCTCAACAAAGCTTGAAGGTGGCCTGTCTCGGATTGACCCGCTTTAGCAGAAAGGACATCTATTTTTGCTTCGAGTGACTGAATCACTTGAGCAGGACCAGTTACTCGATACAGTTGGTGGCTAAAATAACATTTTAACATGATATAAGTACACAGATGCTAGGAAATTAATGTTGGATGTCAGTTATTCTTACCCTTCATATTTTTCATGGCGGGCTTGGGCCACCGCTACAAATAGGAAGAAGCAAATGACCAACCGCGCCATTTCGCTCCAGAACACTGTCTACCATTTGCAGTTAGGCTAATGCTTTCATTAATAATACAATTTGATAAAGATAATCCTATATAATTTTATCTATGATATCGTTTTGCTGTTGTAATCCGAATGTTGATGTGATGACCAACGGATCTGTTAATCCAAGGTGTTTGTCATCATTTCATTGATTAAATAAATAAAATAAATAAATAAATAAATATCAGGGGACAATCTCACACAAATTGACCTAGTCCCAAACTAAGCTCTAGGCTTGTACTATGGGTACTAGACAACGATAAACATACTTATATAGAGAAATAAATACTTAAATACATAGAAAACATCCAAGACTCAGGAACAAACATTCGCGCTCATCACGCAAATATCTGCCCTTACCGGGATTTGAACCCAGGACCGCTGGCTTCGGAGGCAGGGTCACTCCCAACTAGGCCACCGTGTCGTCAAGAAGAATGAATTTAAAAATATCAGTAACTGGATCACTACAATTATATCGGTTTGTGGACAGTTTGGAATAAAAAAAAACACTTTTTTACTTGCCTACTCGTGCCACATAATATCTGATTAAAGCATTAATCCCGGTCGTAAAACAACTGATATTGCCTGCTGCGGCCCCCTTTCCGATATGAAGCCAACTAACATGAAAACAATAGGTCGTTGCATAATAATTTATTAAGCTATTAAATGTACATACTAATGCCAACATATTACACACACATGCTAAATTACTAGTCTGTTTAACATCCCAAAATCTGTATATTTACTAGTGTTTACATTCTTCTTAAAACATACTTCCAATAAATTTTCCTAACAGTGCGTTTAAAACCAGAATGTCTCCACGCATATATTAAAGGATCACATAAACTATTGCTTACGCCTAATAAGTACAATGGACCTAAAGTTAACATTTCTAGGGGAATGCAGTCATACCCATTAGTCAAGATGTCACACTTGACATACATTATGATGGAAACATAGTATGGTGCCCACGTTCCTACAAAGCAAGCCGTCACCAGAAGTACGGTTCGCACAGCTTTCAATTTGCTAGGATGATTCTCTATAGCCTTTGCTCTCCCGTAAAAACTAGAGATCTCTTGAATTTTCTGTTTCAAACGATTGCCGATTCTCGTTTCATTAACGTTGGTCTTGCTGAGCTCGTGCATCTCTAGCGAGTTGCCAGATTGCTCAGTAATAGTTTCTTTTGAAACTGTTATAGTCACTGTTGTTCGTGATATTTCATCTACTTTGCTACAGCTGCTGTCTTCCGCTTCTGTAGCTTCGAATGATTTGTTTACAAACGCTATATTGTAATTGTAACTTTCCTTAATTTCCCTGATTCTGTCAACAGTTTTGACGGCGCGGTGAAGGATGATGAAGTAAAGAACGCACACCATAATGATTACTGACAGTACAACAATAGATACTATGATCAGCAAAGCTCTCGGGAACACGGCGACGTACCAGCATCTGTAGTTTGTGAAGGTCTTTCCAGTCCAACCCATGGCGGGCAGACAAGCCACAAATATTCCTGTAAAATATTATTTTAGCAGTTTGGATATAATAAACCCTACAGCTGCTTTTTATTAGGTTTTTGAATCAAGTACGAGTATTAAAATATTTTGTGTAAAAACAGAATGTACTAATAAGTTATTCATTCTTTAAAGCTGTACAGAATATATCAGAATGGCGTGGTTTTTGATCTGTTTTGTAAACAAGTGAAAGTTGCTGGCCGTAGTATAATAAAGTATTTTCAACCAAATCAAATCAAACAACCTGCCTAGAGACTGTACCTAACTGTTTTATGTATTTTATTTTACACGCAAAGTCAGTTAAACATATAGTAAAGCTATTCACATAAATATTAATAACAACTACTTCTACGTCATGGATGTACGGACTGAGATATCCGTGTCATTGTAACACTTCACTATACTTGTACTTATATTGTAACACTTATACAGTTAATCAAGATTTTCACAAAGACATTAGGCAGCTAGACGAGTGTAAGTTAGGAACACTAAAGCACCAGTACTTCTTGAACAAGGTCCGAACTGTTCTTTGAAATCCATTATGCCACCACGCATAAATTAATGGGTTTAATATACTATTCAAAAATGCCAAGGTGGCCAGAGGGCCTCCGAGCAATGTTCTATAATGTAAGCAAGCTGGATCGGTCAGTTTATCTTCACAAAATACGTAAAGTATGACAGTAAAGAAAAAGGGCAGCCATGTAAATAAGAAGCTACCGGTCGTGAGCATCACCACCGTTATAGCTCTCCACTTGTTGGGCTCTTTTGGTTTAGGTGCTTTTGGTTTACACATTTTGTTCAAAAGAGACTTGTTTGAATATTTCGTCTTGGACGCTGGTGACAAGACGCTCGGTTCAGAATAACTTGACTCAATCGTATAAACACTTAATTTGGAATCATCGTGTTTACTTCTGCCAACTTCGTTACCGTTTACTTTGTTCCTTTCATCGTCTTTGCAAAGGTCATTAATACTTTTAGACTTTTCGTTTCTTTTTGCTAATGTTATGTCATTACAATTGCCACTTATTTCGTGAAATGAGGCGCATCTTCTTATTTTAGTTTCGTGCGGTTTTGGTGAAGCAAAATTTCTGTTCATGTTAGTATTTCCACGATAAATTCTTAATTTAGGAGTTTCAAACGAATCTGACTTAACGTTAACCGATTTTTTTGCTGCATTAATATCTTTTACGTTTCTAAGGGCGTGTACTAAAATGATGGAATACAGTACGGCAACAATGATTATAGGTATTAAACTTAATAAAGAGTTAAATAGGATAAGTTCTTCCGGGAATAATGCAGTGTAGTAACACCTAGTGAATATGAGTTCTTTATTGACCCACCCGGTAGCTGGCATGAAGCCGAGAATAATACCTGCAAGACAGACAGCGTTAGATACACAGTGGTTAAGTCTACAACACAAACACAATTTAAACACAGTAAACAAAAAAATTAGGCACAATTAATGTATGGTTAACAAACATTCTTACCGATCATCCAGATGATAACAATACCAATTCTGACTCTGGTAGTATTAAAGTATCTTTGGTAGTACAATCCGTGGAGTATGTAGAAGTACCGGTCGACTGCGATGAGGCCCACACTGAATATGGATACCATTGCTGGGCAGACGATCATGCCTGGTGACAGAAACGATGATGTCATCCGGCGTGGCACGACAGAAATACCAATGATTCTTGTAATTGAAAGAGTAAATGTTTACAGTGATACAACACTTAAAGCAAGTCATCGGGAATCTAGTGGAATGTGCCTTGTATATGGGCTGCCTCTATATTATTAAGTAAATATTTGCGTAAGTCCTTTTAGATTGACCGGCCTTTCCTAAAGTGCTGCATCTTTACATTTACACTAATATAACAAAGAGAAAATATTTGTGTTATGATATTTTCGCTTGTAACTAAAAAAATTGTGGCCCGATTTTGAAAATACTTTCATCAGCAGAAAGCTATATTATCACTGAGTAACAAAAACATTTTTTTACGCGGACGGAGTTGCGGGCAATATCTAGGTAGTTTTTTTATGAGGATCGACCACACCGAAACTTAAAATACGCTGACGCGACGCTAACGCAAAATGACGCGTCTACTACGTGCTTTCAAGTCTTCAACACGAGATTATGGTTCGCCAACCGGTGTAGTCACGTCCAAAAGAACGTCATGTACTAATAGCGCCTAATTATAATTACTTTTGTGATTTTGACGCAGCTTTAGCGCATTGTAGGCTTCGATAAGATGGTCGATCTTTTTGAAGAATCTCGCTTAGGTTCGATCATCAAGATACATGAAGAATGCGAAAATCGACAAAATGTCACAGATCGCTTCAACCGCTTATGTAAACACCATACATTTCGAGTCGATAGAAAACAGAAACGTTTGCAGTGTTCGCATCTTGGCTACGCCTATTGCACTGGGTGCGCATAAAAGTTCAAGTATCATTGAAACCTTAATAACTTCTAAACTAATTTACACATTGCAGAGTTAAAAGATATAATATTCAGGGGGGTTATTATGACCTAGCTATGCAGTTTATTTTACTGTGAGCGTTAAGGACAGAGCTATGTCAGTTATAGAGCTCTGTCTTTTTCTCTGAGCGTAAACAGAACGGCATAGTTATGTCATAATAACCCCCCCGACGGGTATAAAGGTGGCTGGTGATTTGCTGTTACAGTTACGATAAGTTCTGGGCTACCCTGTAGAATAGAAATAAAAACGATAGTTACCGCCGTATATTGTTTTTAGCGCCTCCCTTTCTCCAACACTTAATAAAGAGAAACACATTAAACCATCATTAGTACAAGCTTTTTACCAACTTGCAATATTTTTATGTTATTTAGTTAGTTCTATTTTGAACCAGTTCCCGTTAATGGAATGGGCTGAAAGGGCCATCCACGAAAGTAAATGCAATGGAAATGCAATGTTATGGTGTCTAAAAGCTGATTTGATGATAGATGCGGAAGGTGGCAACAAGATTTCTGCTATACCTCTATATAAGCAGTCTCTACGGTCTTGATAAGCAGAAATGACCGTGCAATCATGTTTGTTTTATAAATTCGGAGATTTTTATGTTTGCTGATGATCTCAAAGTAATTATGCCTATACGCCTAAAGACAGATAGTGAGCTCCTTCAAGAAGATCTGGATATAGACTTGAACAATGGTGTAAAATAATAAAATTATCCGTAATGCAGACAATTGCTGATAAAAAAAAGTATATATAAACAAGGCTCTGCGTGAAATTGATCATAATTCAGGACCTAGGCGTAGTGATTGGTGCTGGATTTGACCTTAGCTGCCATAGAATAAAAGAAAACACACTTCAAGAGTTTTAATACGACATTTAATTCATCACTGTTCAACAATGTTGTAAAAAGTGGTCTTAAAATTACACAATTAAAACTCGTCGTCACGTTATTTTAGTTTACCTTTGCTGACACATAGAAGGAAGCTGCTAGTTTTAAACTTCTTGCGTAGTCTAGTCGAAGACTAAATCTAGGCAATTACTGGCGAAGATTAAGTTTTAAGCTCCCAGAACTACCGCGTAAAAATACACGCCGATTATTCGGGGAGTCTGTGTACAATACCAATTTGGGCCGTATCGTAATGAGCCGCTCGCGCGGGCCACCCATTATGTATGTACCTACCTATATCTATACTTATAACAGTTTGTCAGAATCATCTAGTGTAGATATTGTTCATGACTCAGCGGGAAAATTTAAAAGCAAGTTGCTTGGATATCTCAATCAATGTTATTATTGAGATTATCTCGCGAACCCGTTTGTGCCTAGCACAGTATCCAAGGATGAAAAATATTGTGTGTATTACAGGATTCACGGGCAGTAAGGGGATTACAAACTCGAGTCATTAAAAGCCCTCCGCCTTCAGACGACCGCCTTATCCCCTTCTTACGTCCCTTGATAATCTTCGGACGCAAGGTTTGGTCGCCGACTTAAAAATCTGTTATTGACGAAATCACTATATTCTGTTAAAGAATATAGTGACGACTAGATAATACTTATATTGTTGATTTGTTATATTTATAACTTAAATTTATATTCTGAATTGTTTCATTTAAAATTTTATTGTATTTTTGACATTTTCTGACTGTAACATTTGAGCTACCTATATATTTTGTAGTGTTTTATTTTTATTTTAAAATTAAGTACTTTTTGCTTTTGTACACTTTGACATTATTTGATATTACATTTTAATTTTTACTTATTTTTTTTACACTGACGATTTTATTGTAAATTCATTATAACTATGCGAGATGTAATAATGTAATTTCCACTAAGAAATAAATGCCTACCTACCTACCTACCTAAGATGCACAATGTACTAATTGATGATACCTGTAATTGAGTGAGCACAATGCGTAAGTTATTATTACATTGAAAAATGTTTTTGTTATTAGATAATGTTATTTAACACTTGATGGTACCTATTCCTTAATAAATTAAAAAAAACGAACAAACAAAGGTCGACTCTGAGGTAATTCATCGTTGAAACCAATTCAATTAAACACAAAGACATGATTTTGCAGTTGTGTTCCGTGTTTTTTAAATAATTTACTTGATTTTAAACCTTTTAGTTTTATTTTGCTACGAACACTCTAAATGCGTAAGCGGTCAATTTTTTTAAGTGAATTTTGATCGTGTGGTTGACTTACAATAACTTTAGTAGATGAAGAGAACTGACAGCTAGATTTGAGAGAGATCTGACCCTAGAGTCTTTATACTTTCGAGATAAATCTAGAATGGTTCAAATAGTAGGTTAATTTTGCAATTCGCATTACTTACTTACCAAACTATATGTTTCCTATCACCATTTAATATTCTTCATTTTGAAAGGTACCTACCCTATTAAAATAACTTGAAAAAAAATTTTTTTTTCAAGCCTAATTTTCTTATATATTATATATACATTTACATTTTTGACGTCACCTATCCTAGGACACTTGGGTTGCCGAGACAAATCCAACGATAATTTTAGAAATCCGTTCAGCCGTTCGTTTGTATAAATATTACATGCATACATAGGTACATAGATACACGCAAAAAACATAACCATTCTTGGCAATCAGCACAGCTGGCAAAAAAAACACAGCCAGCAACAAAAGGAAAGGAAATATATTTATTTTTGATTAATTAGGGGTCGATTATGAAAAATAAATCATTTAAAAAAGATTTTTTAATGGGGATATAAAATGCGTATTCAAATTTGGACGCAAATTACACTCAAACATACCTACGACTTAATAAAAAGTGATTTCAATGTTAAAGGTGAGGGTATAGGTATTTAGTCACTAGTGATTATGTAAATTTGCCGGGTTTTACATTTTCCACGTGTCATTAGTCGTGTCACACCGGGAAATGTATAACTCGGCTAATTTATGTATTATTTCAAACTGCAAATTCCCTGATGGCAACCGGCTTGCATATTGGGAGGTTCGATGACCTTTGTTCCAGTCCAGGTTGCGTAGCAATGAAAACGAATTATGCGATGGAAAGGGAAGCACGTGTTAGCACGCTCAACCTACTAAGCTGTTTTGTTAGGAAAAGCGCCTTCTTTACATTTAGGTTACTCTGTTGTGACGTTATAAGTAAGTAATATATTATACTCTGTGACGATACTAACCTATTTGGAATATGCACATGTAGTTCGAACTCATGGAGTTATCGATGATGGCTCCGAAGATGATAGCGACGCCGATGATGGTGTCTGCCAGGGACACGTTCCCGAGCAGAAGGTACGTGCTCTTGGGCTGCTGTCCTAGGAATATTATTTATAAATAGGTACCCTGACTTGTGAGCCAATGCACGGCCATGGATTTAATTTATTGAGCACTATAGAGCTCTGTCGCAGACAGCCAAACATACATTCTACATTTATTCCTTCTTGAAGAATTCACACTGTCAATGTGACAGGGTCCTATTATGGCTTAAAAAATACATAAATCTTTAGTCACCTTTACGGCACCTTGTTATGACAAAATGTTAAGAGGCCACTTATGATAAAGTAGCTAGTGTTCCGGGGTCTGGATCAAACTATTAACATACTTAAAAGTTTGTACGGAACTCTCGGTGCGCGACTCCGACTCGTACCTCACTGGCTTTTTCTTAGATTTATAGGTCGCAGCCTTACGCCTTTAAATCAAAGAAAAACAAACACCCCATTAAGGTGGGTACGAATTAGAGCAGCTTCGGGTCGAGGCACGAACGGCTCACCTATTTTGCTCAAATTCGTACGCGCTCACGCGCTGTGGGCGAGTACCGGGCGAGCGGCGCGCGGCGAGCCGTCGAGAGTCGGTCTTTTGACCGTGCTCAAAGGCGCCCGGTGTGCGTGCCTCGCGTAACTTTGACGTGTATCTGAGCGTGCCGCGGGCAGAACGACATGTTCTACTTGTCTGTGGGCGAGGCGCGTACAAATTTGATAAAGTTGCTGAGCCGTTCCACTACCGAGGCGATTTCTTCTTCTTTTTGTTAATAATTCGGTGAATTATGATAAACGCAGCCGCGGTTGTCATCGTGTCAGACGCCATTTTGAAATGACGGCTCGCGTCAAGTACGCTGCCTCAGCCACGCATGTTTATGTGCAACAATTTAGGTCGCGAGCAGCTCGCCGCGCAGGGCGAGCATGCCTCAGGCTGAGCCGCTCAGATTCGTACCCAGCTTTAGGCCGTCAGTTCCCGGCGCGGCGTACTGTTTGCCTTCCCATAATTATCGTTCAGTTTGCCCAACGCAAATTGGCTAACTGAACAATATGAAAGGGCTGATCACCTAATTGATCCCGTACACATTCGTCACTTTTCGACTAAGTTCCTAAAAACGCGTTTATGTATTTTTAGTGCACTTTCGTCAGCAGTGACGAATCTGTACTTAAGTTTAATTTCTGTATGTTTTTGACACTAAAAAACGGAGGATTTCGAAGTCAACCGTATCGCCACGATATCGCCTTTTAACTACGCTAGTTCTATGTTTAAACAACTTTACTTATTTGCTGCAATATACTTACTAAGTATCTGGACGATTTGACGAGTAATTACACGTTTACCGTTAAGTTTAACTTGTAACACTTTAGTTACCTGTAACTCAGGAATCAATCAAGTCTACTTAGTCGTTACAGTTTTCCTTTAAAATTTATTATAAGTGCTTTTTTTAAGATATATTTCAGATTTTCATTACTTGTAGTTTTGTCTGAATGACCGCAACTTTAGCGAAAATTACACAAATCTAAAATTTTATAATAACTTATACTTTTCTACTTCTATTCCGTGACTTACACTAGTGGTGGGAGGACCCTATGCAGGGTCCGTCCGGATCGCTACCACCATCTTATCCATTAACCACCCGCCAAGCAACAGTGTTCGCATTGTTGTGTTCCGGCGTGGGGATAAGACAACCGGTGAAATTGCTAGCATAGAGGCATTCTATCTTAGTCCTCAGGGTTGGCGACGCATTTGAGGTCTTAGGATTATAGTCTTGAGAATTCAAATGTCTATGGGTCTCAGATTCCACTTACCATCAGGTGGCCTGAGTACTCGTGTGCCTTCTCCTTAACATAAAAAAAAAAAAAAAAACTTCTACTATACATGAACATATCTATATCAAAACCCCTTTTTAGATGATGTGAGATTATTGAAATCGGTTGGGCCGTTTAAGGGATTGTGCAGCGATGCTTAAATCGCGTAGCTGTCAAAAATAATCTATACAAATTTAGCCCCGGGCGATAACGTTTCTCACCCCTAGATCAAATCCGATTTCCACGATTTTTGAATATGTTGTAAATATTATGAAAAACTAGGTTTGTACGTTTCCGCTTTTGCTTTTTTTTTCTCTTTCCAATATATGTTTTCTTGGAAAGGAAAACGTACAGACCTAGTTTTTCATAATATCTACAACATATCCAAATATCGTAAAAATTGGGCAACGTTTAAGGCGAGAAAAACTAAATTTGTATGGATTTGCTTCACACTCCTCTTAAGCGTTACAATTCAACTCACAAATTAACCGGGTTTTTCCATAAACACTGACCAGTGTTATATTTTACACTACTAAACCTTCAAAAGAGGTTCGTAAATAACTCCGAGGTTATTTTTAAGTGTTTACTCCTATGTTACGTCATAATTGAAAGCCAGGTTGATCTTAATTATTAGTTTGAACGTGTACAACTGACGAAGACAACAATAGCTAGGTCCACAAGTGGTCGAGCTGGTCAAGTTGAATGAGTAAACGTTGTTTGGGTAATAAATTAACATGAGTACTTGCAAAACTTGTCTCGATATCCACAAGCTAAAAAATTCTTAGAACGCTAACATTTTAATGACGAATGATTTAAATATTCTACCATTTTTTCGCAGGCGTGTCGACCTTGGTGATGTAGGTACTATACTATTGTAAATCTCACGGCAAGTACACAAAAAATATTAACGTACCTCTTCGGAGTATTAATCCACTGGATATGACAACGGTCAAATTGCTCAGAATAATCAACGTCCCGACCACGTAAGCAACACTTTTGTACACATTCAACTGCTCCTTTTCCCTCGTTCTGTAGGCTTCGTACAAGTCGAAGAGATTCTCCTGCGCTATCACACTCTGGTTCGTGACATTCTCGACGCTCACATTAAAAAAAATAGCCACTTGTTTTAGAGTTTCATTTTCGAATTTCAAAAACGGCGATGTGTTGTTATCCATTGCTGTATGTAAACAAAACACTATTTATGATTTAGATTCTCATATTATTGCTCCGCTGTTTATTTTTTTAAATCGGGCTTCGGCGAGTTGTCCGCGCATGTCGATTCGGCCGGTAACTGGCTGAAGAATGAGTGGATACCAAATATTACGCGTCTTGAGGAACGAGGATAAAGCTTACGGTTGGAGTTTTGTTTAGCGTAATGAGATGATTTACATATTTATGGTTCCGCAGGCAGCGGTGTAGGCCGCGCTGTTGAGTGCCATCGCATCTAACATGTAGGAAGCGGGGGTTTACACATTTTGAGTATTGGTGCTATGGTTACTTTGCGTTTGAATAATATCACCATTATTGTAATTTTACGCGTTTCTATTAGGCTACAGAAGGCCCTGTAGTGTTTTTCTTAAGACGTTTTACGGGACCTTTAGAACAAAGCATTTTTTCTTGAAGATGGCTATTATATTATATCCACGTCTCTAAGTGGTTACCCACATAGTTGTTGACTGTTATTGCCAATTATATTAATGGGCGCGCTTCAGTGCTCCGCTTTGAATACAAATAATACACTTTTATGATAGTAATGATGTTGCAAAAAATGTTTTACATGTGCCGTCATACCGAAGTTTACTACCTACATAATTAAACTGAAACTGTCTTGTATCTCTCATGCATTTGATATTCTGTGAAGGTAGTGGGACATTTTAATCTGCCTCCTTGTTTATAGACTGGTAATCACTGCGGGAACTACATTCCCGTTATTAATTTTAATTACTAATAAGTAATCACTGTACCGAAAAGTTCAACATAAGATTATTTAAGACCGGTTTATAATGTTAACCGTAGTATTAGTAAAATGCCAGTGGTTATTTATTGACCCTACACAATGGACGCGTTCTGCATCTGCGGTTAAGTCAAACGTCTTACTTCTCTTATCAGTTTGTTAAATTGTGACAAAGATTACATTTATTATGAATATTATGATGCTGAACCGGACCGCAGAATGCTTCCAGTGTGTATGGTCACTTATTAGTATTGATGCTAAGTTTTATTACTCGATTTAGTGGATAGACCAGTTTTTAGGAATACCCCTTAATCTACTTAGTTATTCACAAAATTAACAGTTTTATTTTTATTTGCCTCTTACAAATGATACAAATACCTATTATTTGTATCATTTGTAAGTTCCAAAATTGCAACGTTAATAACTAAAACCCGACTACATAAAAACGCTCTAAAAAGTATACTTTAAACTAGAAAATATCATTTATTATGTTCAATTTATTCAATATTTATTGTCTACTAGCTATTGCCCGCGACTTTGTCCGTGTAGAAGTTGTTTATCGCTATTCCCAGAGAAGTTCAAAGGATAGCCGTGGTCGTATGCCACCTACCCTAATATAGAACAACCATAACCAGCGGACCATCAAAACGCTTCCAGCCCCATTTGTCAAATTATGATAAATGGTTTAGAAGTTATGAGGGAACAGATGAACCTACATACGTACATACCGGTCAAAATCATAACGCTCCTTTTTGCTTCGCCGTAGTCGGGTTAAAAGTTTCCGACTGCAGGAACTTGATAAATACTGCTGCGTATTTTTTTTAAACATACCTATTGTGTATTTGTGTGTCTGTCGGTGTCATCGTAGTTACCAAACGGATGGGTAGCAACTTACGAGCCATAATAACACAAAATTGAAACAGGTTTTTTTAAAACTAGTTTTACATCAGCTCTGGAAGAAGGTCACCGTTATACCGTAGGGTTTTAACTAGGTAGGTATTTAATACTCATACTCATTTATTTATAATTTCGAATATTACATGTCAAGTTATTATTAAATACAATGTCAATAGCTATGTACATTAACAACATTGATTGGTGATTGTATGTGAGGGGGCACAGCAGGGGGCGTGCTGTCATACACGAGAGAACGTAAGGTAGGTATATGAACTATTTATACAAAACTAAAAAATATTAAGTCTTCCTATGACATGTGTTTCGCTTAAGTACATGCGGATTCCATGCATTCATAGGTCAATTAGAGGAGTTTTAACCCGTGTAGGAAGTTAAAAATTACACTTCCTACGGTCCATCGTAAATATCATTAAGGTGCTTTTGGAAGACCAAGCAAAAAACAAAATCTCGTAAAATACCTATTGTTATTGCACCAAAATTAAAATCAAAATCAATCTTAACCTTTACCTCTATATTAAAGTGATCATTGATCACAATAGCGTTTTACAAAATGTCCTGAACAGGTTCGTTATCATGACAGGCGTAGACAGATGACAGGATTGTTTGACAGTGACATTTAAAATAACCTGTGATTCTGCCCAATTTTCGCCGTATCGTAGCGTATTGTTTTCTTAATGAAAAATCGAGTGTAATCAACAACGGAAACGAATTATAAGAAGGAGTTTAAAAATGTTCAATCTATCTATTTTACGACAGTTTTCTAGGTAGGGTAAATAGTTCTTAAATCCACTATTTCCTTAGCTATATCAGCTCTTTCTACAGTTGTAAAGACATACCTACTCCAGTGTAATAAGTGTTTTTTTTTTCCAGATTAACGATATGTCCTGCAGTTAAGACTCAACTGGCTTCACGTAGTATTTCCACGACAGCAGCACTTCAGTTTAAAATTACAGATCACTTATGGTAATTTCCTCAAAGAAACTCAAAAATCTAAATCAAAATTAGTAGGGATTGAAATTAAATGTCAATTAGGAGACTGGAGACTATAAGCTGAAAACGATGTTTTAATAGTCCTTTCTGTCACTGTGATGTTTAATATACTCATTGTTAGAACTAAGCCACTATTGTTATATTAATGAATGATCAAGGGTAGTTCTACCAATGTTTCAACCGCTTTGACTTCGGTGTCGCATTTTTAACCATTTCCCTGTACGAGTACGATAACCATTTTCGGTTATTTTGAAGAATGCCTGGACTCCTACAAAATAACCGAAAATGGTTATCCTACTTGTACAGGGAAATGGTTAAAAATGCGACACCGAAGTCAAAGCGGTTGAAACGCTGGTAGAACTACCCTCAACCTTTAATTAATTATTATACAACAGCAGCTGTGAATAACACTGCACTTGTGTTTCCGTTTATGTAGATTTTAAGAAGTTGTAAAGTAATTTTAAAAGAGTTCACTAAGTGTGTCCTAATGATAATTATGACAGATTAATTTACTACAAAAATAGATATTGTCCATTTTACCATAAAATAAAATGACAATAATTAAAACAAACTATTTAATATCTTTCAGTGCAGAACCGATGAAGAAGAAGAAAAAAATAGATCCAGCCATTGTCAAGGCACGTGAAGACCGTCGCCGTAAGAAGATAGAAAAGCAAATCCGGAGGTTGGAGAAGAATGCTCGGCAGCTGAAACCTATTGATGAATTAGAAGTGCCTTTGCATCTTATAGACCAGTTAACGTAAATATTTACAATTAATTAGTAGGATTTATTCATAGCCCAATTTCCCGGCGGTAGTTAATTTGTAAAGACAGGTCCTCCCACTGATATTCTATAACCTTTTGACACCTGCTCAACATTGCTGAAGGCACAGATTTAAAACTTGTATTTTAATGATCAAGGGGGCAGAATGTATTCACACCTTTGCTCAGCTGTGGGATGAAACAAAAAGCTGTTTGATTTTCTGTGTAAGGTGCCCATTTTGTTTTTTGAGCTTAACTAGCTTACAGCATAGAGCATAGAGCATAGAACATTTGAGCATAGAGTGTTGGATTATGCTGGTAAGTTTTAACTTTGTTTCCTGAGGGTACTTTAATTTGAGAATCCTAATGGTGTGTCTGAAAATATTTCACCAATTTGACTGAATGCTGTGATGTGAGGTTATTCTAATAATACTACCTAGTATCCACATAATATATTTTGTAGTTACATAATAATATAAAGAAACCAGCCCAGTGCGATTCGGACTCACGCACCAATGGATTGGTATAAAGGTAAGGCCCAAAAAAGTTGGCCATGTGAACTCACTCAATTAAATTTTCTATTAAACTTTTCCCTTCCAGGACAAACTTGACTTTACCATTGAAAAACTGTTGTCTCCTTACACCAACATAGGTTGGGAATGTTAGGATTAGTTTACTAACTGACCATAAATAATAAGGTGCAATCGCAAAAAATATTACGTTTTGTGATGGAGCAACCAATTAACGATTCTCAGGTTTTTTCCTTTACTTGTGCTGTAAGATATTCCTTCTTGCCAAGTTTCAGGATTGTAGGTCTATGGTAACCCTATAAATATTGATTCCCTTGAGAGTGTCCCGTGAAAACAAAGTGATCCTGAGGAGAGACTCAATGACGCGGCGTTAATAGCGGTAGTGTTACTGACGCCGCTGAGCTGTGTTCATACACGCTACCATGTATTTATATACCTAGTACTTTCTACTATCGCTCTGTTGCGGCGACACTAATGCGGCGTCAGTAGTGTCAATGTTGCTTGGTTTCGAATTCCACCTTAAAGCATGCTTTTTGGTAACTTTGTTGAACCCATTCTTGACGTAAATTTTACAGGAAAAGAAAGCGACCTGATCCAAAACTGTCTGCAGAGGTGTTGGAAGCTCGAGCTCAGTTGCAGAAGGAATGGACTCGGTACAAACGGGAAGAATATATTGCCAATGTGATGCAGATTGACAAGATCATGGCAGCGCAGAGGAGGGCGCTGGATAGACTTTACGAAGTGTCCGAAGACTTGTACAATGAGGCTATTATAGTAAGAGATTTAATGTTCTAAACTATCATAACACACCTTCGGTAGAACAAGGGCAAAATATACAATGTGCTAAAGGGGCAATTATGCCCTTGTCCGCTAGAACAAAGGGCACAATGTACCATGTGACTAAAGGGGCAATTGTGCCCTTGTTCTACCGAAGGTGCGATAAGTGAGATGACTACATCTCACTTATGATAATTTAGCCCAAAGATTTTTTGTTTGTCAATTTCTAAAATGATACAAATTTTCGGAAATCGTTTTAGAAATTTAAATAGAGATGTAAAATTAATTTCAACTTTAACAAGGTTAGTGTATATTTTTATTTTAAATATCGATACATTGATTGTGACTTAAGGACAGACTCACCAACAGAAACACGAAAATCGAGAAACTAAGGATTCGAGTTCCTTATCTAACTACGGAAGCGACTACCATATAAGTGACCGTGATTAATACCAAAAAATGGTAGGCGGCAGCGGTGGACTGCGGATATTTTTTACTGCCCACGACTGCGGCACCGGCGCACTGAGCGGCAAAAACAAATACATGCTGATGTACGCAGCCTGCGATATAATAGCTATTTTTACGTGTATACATTTATTTTTCCGCTCGCCGCCTAATAAGTACTGCTGTTAAACTGGGATCCCACACGCACGAACAGTAGCGCACGAATAGATCAATCGATTACCGTACCATGCCCCGCAGTGGAATTGCGGGTTTAGCACCGTACTCGAAGCTAGGGTACTAGGACGGAATTGGTCCTCATTTGGCATTTAATGAATAATATTTTTTTACAGCCTGACACTCAACTGATCCCGTACTCAGTAAAGGGCCCAGTAGCAACCCCACCCATTAAAGGGTACGCGTCACCGGACGGCGAATACATCGACGTATCTAAGAAGTGGGACAACTAAGTTCAATATATTTTGTAATTTATTGTTAGATATTAAAAAAGATTGTGCTAGTTTATATTTATTATTTGGATTTCATATATTATAAGTTTTTATTAAGTGCGCAAAAGCTTAGGTACATAATTTTAAACCCCGATTATCGAAAGTCAGGAAATGTTTGTAATGAAATTTTAAATCATATATCATAATTGCTTTCGTATCTTTTCTTACCCTATTGTTTTTGTTCATAAACTTAAATCACTAGGTACATAGTATAAAACAAAGTCGCTTTTTCTGTCCCTATATCCCTATGTATGCTTAAATCTTTAAAACTACGCAACGGATTTTGATGCGGTTTTCTTTAATAGATAGAGTGATTGAAGAGGAAGGTTTATATGCATAATACTTTAATCTGGAGCGAAGCGAGGGCGGGTCGCTAGTGTTATATAAAATACATACATAATTTCATCATATAAATGAATTGATTTGCATCATGGTGGCGCGGCGGTAGTAATTACTTATCCGAGTATGAACTGGTATAATGTAGTAAATACGGAAAGGCAAAAACGTAATTAAATGACGACGTATTATCGTTTAGTTTTCGACGTCTAATGATTCCTAATATTTGGCGTCATCCTAAGAGCATCTGGTTAGCTGTCGGCCAAAAAATTCGTTGAAGTATTAAATCGATTTTCTCACTTGACTTCCTGTAAATATTGCTAGCAATGTGGAGAACATCTATGTAGTGATGATGGTTGCATTGGACAGAAACGGTGAAAGTTGGAGTTTTGATAAGTTATTATTTAATAAGTTGCAGCAACTAATAATTCTTATGTATGTAACTTGAGAGTGAGTAAAATTATCACTATACTTTAACTTATGACGACACGTTGGCCTAGTTGGGAGTGACCCTGCCTCCGAAGCCAGCGGCGTTGGGTTCAAATTCCGGAGGGCGATGTGTGATGAGCGCGAATATTTTGTTCCCGAGTCTTGGATGTTTTCTATGTGTTTAAGTATGTATTTCTCTATTTAAGTATGTTTATCGTTGTCTAGTACCCATAGTACTAGCCTAGAGCTTAGTTTGGGACTAGGTCAATTTGTGTGAGGTTGTCCTTTTATAATTAGGTACTCCGAAAGTATTATCAGTAAAAATAAGCTGATTTAATATGCCTAAATAATTATGTTCAATTCTGCCCTGCTAACATAAAAGGCGGTATCTCAGACAAAACTCCAGTAGTAAATGCAACCTTATTACAAACAGTATACGATTGAATCTACTTTGGTCATTGAATTGGAGATACTGCATATTGGCTTAGGAGGGCAGAATTGTCTATACAACTCTTAAAGGTTAAACATTAAATATTGTATTAAATCATTCCTCAAAAGAAGCTGATGACTTTTATCATAAATAATAAGCTGATAATTAGTAATGAGTAATAGCTCTACCTACTTAGAAATAATAAATAAACTTTGGGACATACAGGGAAATTAAACCATTCTTTCGTTTTTTTTAAATAACTACTTTAAACAAAAACTACCGCGATTTTGATGCGGGATCAGATTCCATATAGTAGTGACCTTGCCTATGAATCTACCCTGCCCTGCCCTTTTTGATCCCGCTTACAGCAAATCTTTGTAATGAGCAGGAATATTTGTTTTAGGATGTTTTCTTTGTGTAATATACAGGGTGTCAGGGTGTAAGTATTTTTTTTCAAAAATACCGGGTTCTATTCCCGTGCTGAGTACAGGTTTTTTTTAAATGTATGAATGCAGTTTTTCTTCTTATTAAAATCGATGACATGGTTCCTAAGAACAGATCTTCGTATGTCTTATAGTTTCAGAATTTCCCGTACTGACCTATTTAAATGAGACACCTGTATAGTGCTATCTATCCTCGCCGCCCCACTTATTACTTTCTTATACATTAATGCAACTGTGCACTTTATTGCCACGCATCGCTCGCGGTCCCACAATATCTCACACTATTTACGGCCGAACCCTATATTCAAACCGCGGACAGATAGCCTTACCTACTTCGGATTAAAATTTGACACATTTTGTATGGGCAAATGTCAAATTTCAACTCGAAGTAAGGCTATCTGTCCGCGGTTTGAATATAGGGTTCGACCGTTAGTCACCACAGATAACCAGCGTTGCAGTAGCTAGGTACCTACCAGCAACTGTATGCTGTGGGTCGATCCATTCTAGTGGGACCCATGGCACGCCGTTTTTCGAAATTAATAACTTTTATAGGATGATAATGTATGGAACCTTTCTTTTTACCGGGCTTTAACTCATAAGTTTAAGTGTTGTGTAAAAACATAATGCTGCAATAGGAAAAACGTTATGGTGTTGGCTAATAGGGCCTCAATGGGTTCGTGTAAATATACACGCTCGGCTTTTTCTTCGAACTTGTCCGCACACTGTCGTGTGTTTAGATGTATAACTATGCCAAACTACAACTTTGTGGTACCAAAGTCTCTGAGTTAAACCGCGGACAGACGGACATGGTGAAATTGTAAGGGTTCCTTGTTGACAATGGAATTCTAAAAACAGTTTTTATTTCGCCTTTTTTTTTCAATTATAGCAAAACTATTCGTGCTGTGCAAGTTCCGACGGCAACAAATACATCTTAAACGAACTTTGTAGTCTAGTCACTTTATTATTACCACACCGACTTTGATAAAATTGCTACCGTCCTTGAAACAACCAGCCCAATTTCTACCCTGGTTAATGTTGCAACGGTTAATGTTGTTACTGCAACCAAATCTTTCGAAAACCCTTACTTCTGACACCCCTAAGACAGCTGTTAATCCTACTATTATCTACAACCACGCATCAAGTGACTTACTCCTATTACAAATACTATCGCCCCTTCTACTTCTACCACCAGAACCATAAATATTACCAACGCTTCTACAACTACCGCTTTTGTAACTACTATAACACATACGAATACTAATAAACCCTCCACTTTCATAAATCCTACTACTTATTACCACTTTATAACTAAATAAATAAATAAATATCACAGGACAATGTCACACAAATTGACCTAGTCCCAAACTAAGCTCTAGGCTTGTACTATGGGTACTAGACAACGATAAAATTACTTATATGGAGAAATAAACACTTACATACATAGAAAACATCCAAGACTCAGGAACAAATACTCGTGCTCATCACACAAATATCTGCCCTTACCGGGATTTGAACCCAGGACCGCTGGCTTCGGATGCAGGGTCACTCCCAACTAGGCCAACGTGTCGTCATGTTTCCACCAATACTACCATCATTAAAATACCTACCACCTCACATACTAGAACTACTGGTTCTATAAATACTACAACACATACAAATAATACTAATATAAAGAGTAGTACCATTAAACCTACTACATATTATTATTATGTCTTTTTTATTACCAAGCCATCAATACCACGTAGGTACAGTAAACACAGAGGCAATCTATCGCTTTCTTACTCTCTCTGACATAACTAATATACTGACAGATGCCAGAGAGAGTGACAGCTATAGACAGTCGACTAGGAAGGTACTATTCTATTACCACTGGTTTGTACCGTAACGAGATGTCAAGTTATAGTTTGTGACGTGATATCAATAATTAGTTAATAATAACTGTTAGGTAAACCATACAGTTATTGCCCGCGATCTGTGATTGCCCACTACATTTTTTAGAGACTGACTGAATCACAGAAAAAAACATTTGCTTACAAAAACAAACAAACATTTGCTTGCATTTGCTGGTCCGTCCGGATCGCTACCACCATCTTATTCATTAACCACCCGCCAAGCAACAGTGTTCGCATTATTGTGTTCCGGCGTGGGGATAAGACAACCGGTGAAATTACTAGCATAGAGGCATTCCATCTTAGTCCTCAGGGTTGGCAACGCATTTGAGGTCTTAGGATTATAGTCTTGAGAATTCAAATGTGTATGGGTCTCAGATTCCACTTACCATTAGGTGGCCTGAGTGCTCGTGTGCCTTCTCCTTAACATAAAAAAAAAAAAAAAAAAAAAAAAAACAGAAACATAGCTGTGTTACTGCTTGTTACACTTATGTAGCTTATTTTTTTAGGATTGCAGTCTCTAAAAAAATAAAGAGGGCAATCACTGGTCGTGGGCAATAACTGCAAAGTTTACCCTATCTATGATTAAGGTAACTTTGACAAATTCATTAACTCTGAGATTGTCTTGCGTATTATAGTTAACATTGAAATAAAATATTGTGATATCCTTCCTAAATCCCAACATGTGGTACAAGTCAGAGTTTTTGTTACAATAAATAAACGCGACTGTGTAAATACACTGGGCAGTTTTATATCCTCGTTATTTCTTTGTCACAGTACAAGTGTTAAGTCTATATAACTTAACGTTCTCTACGAACATTTGCTGTCAACTGACTACAAATATTATTTAATACCAAAATACACGCTTTTACGCCTCTAGTTATAGAGACGGTGTCACATATTTTTGAGCCTAGTGTTGGATATTACTTTGTTACTGGTGACTGTACATACCTACCTAGATTCAATTTGAGACGCCTGTACCCTTACCATGAGTTACAGTTACGATACTCGCTAGAGATTCTAATGCTGTGTCACCCTCACTCTACTACAATACTGTGAGGGATAGAGCATTCGACTCGCTAGCGAGTACGGTAATTGCAATTCATGATGAGGGTACTAAGGGTACAGGAATAAGTCCCTTGCCCTTAAAAAAGTTGCATATTACGCACGTTATCGCTATCGAAATTGACGTATTAAGCTGCTGGAGGGTAGCTACGAGCGCTTATATCAATTTCATACACTTTGACAGTTTTCGAAAAACGTTTACGTTAGATTTAAGCATCTTGACTAGGACCTCTGTTCCGATGAATTGTGAACCATACAATTTCAGTCTTTATCAAATACTTTGTAAAAATAAACCATTTTACCCATTGAAATATATCTTCAACTCATTCTCATACGAGCTATATACTTAAAAATGTATGTCATACAAAATGAAAATCTATTTTTGAACTATTATTGTGTACAAACATGTCAATGTCGATTCCAATCAAAAATAATAGTTTGTTTTGTTCGTTTGCTTGTCCTAGTATGAAGCGATTGACAAATGGTGATAATGGCATGTTTTCCGCTGGTCTGCCATAATGTCCTTCCAACACAAAACAAGCAGTGACTAACGCCATTATTATTATTATGAACGTTGCTGGTAAGGACAATTATGTTGAACAAGGCAAACGAAATACTAGGTTTATGCCAACTTACAAGTGAAATAATTCTCGTCTTTCTGTCTGTTTATTTGTCAGTCTGTTTGTAGGTCTCAGTAACTTTATCGGATATGTTAGAAGCGCGTGGAGCTAACCCCATATACTTTTATTTAGTCCACCGGAGTAAATACTCTTTAACCGACAACTTTCTTCTCAAACTCGATATTGGCGAAATACACCTTGTTAAACAAGTGATGAAAACTTTTTATGGCGGCGAAACTAGAGTCATCCCAAAATAACCCTGCAATGAGGTGACAACAGTAGAAATCTTAAGTTGGTTTATAATTATAATAATAATAATTTAATTATTTATTTCGAATAACATGATTCATAACATTACACGTATTTACAATTTTAAAATATATTAAAAGCAGACTAACCTAATATGTTTGATTGCCCCTAACATGAAGCTGCATGCAATGATTCATGTAGGGGCAGTTGAACCTACTTACAATCATCGCCAGGACTTGCGGCTGGCACGCATTCTGCTCATCAAGGACGCGCACCGCTTGCGCAGAGTCGTGTAAAAGCAGTCGGTGCGCGCCTGCGCAAATATGCCCGATGCACTGCAAAAACGTGGCAGCCGCAGCAGCACCCTGAACGCGTCGTTATACTGGACTCGCAAGGCGCCGAGCGATCCTCGATTATAGTTGACCCACAGGCTGCACGTGTAAAAGGATGTACAGTATGCCTTAAATAGAGTAACTTATATGGGTTTATGGCAATACTGGTTTTTGGTCACACAACACGTTTTGATACTTACAAGTGTAGCTCTAATTATTATGTACTACGCGCGGCGATATATATTTCCTTATTATGAACTACGCGATAGTATATTTCCCGACCATCCTAACTCTATCTAAGGATCCTTACTTCTACGAGTACACTAATATTATAAAGAGGAAAGATTTGTCTTTTTGAATGTCTGCATAGAATAAACTCAAAAACTGCTGGACCATAACGTTTTATTCTGCTAGTAGAAAAGTTGGTTAGGTTAGGTTAGAACTGCGACTCCAACAGAAACGAAACTGTGACGGAAAAGTAGGTCAGGTTAGGTTAGCACTGCAACCGAACCTCAAACGAGCAGTTTCCAGAAAAGTAGATCAGGTCAGGTTAGAACTGCGACCCTAGCAGAAACAAAACTCAGGCGGAAAAGTAAACTTACGGCCGTGCCTATTCGTTTTGCTCGACTTGGCGGGGGCACTCCGGTGCCCCCAGCTCAAATTAGGCTAGCAGGTTAACTTTTTGCTACCTAAACATTATGCAAAATATTTTTCTGTGAAATCAATATTCGATTATATTTTTATCATCGACAGTATGCCAAAGTATCATTCTGAATTAGAAATGAATATGAAATGTGAATAGATTGTATGCTGAAGGAAACTACGAGTATAGTATAGTAAATCTGGAATACAAAAATATGTCAATAATTTTTGCTACTCGTAATCCCGATGTTAGTACGTACAGAAACGTTGGATTGATCAAAATAATTTGATAAAATCCAACAAACGGCATCACGACAGCCGCCAGCAGTTAACGTTTTATTAAAATACGTGAATAAAATGTCTCTGAAACGTTTCAAAGTGGACGTAAGAGCGTTATAATTAAAAGCTTCACTTTGCGCCATAAGCGGCGGCTCAGTCTACCCGCAATTATGCCGTTTGAAATGATTGCATTGCGATTTTTTTTAAAAGCCGTGCCCCGAATGTCTGCTCCGAAACTGAAATCTGCCCGAGGGTTCGAATTGACAAGGGTACGAAATTATAGATATACCGCAGTGTAAAGTATCTTCTCTGAAACATTTATAACTCAAAACAAGTAATAATGGTGGACCTAATGCCTAATGGCAATCTCTACCAATCGACTAAATAACCAATCCGAAATGTACAACCATAGTGGGTGCACAGAAAAGAAGACAGATAAAAACTAAAAACTTACCACAATTATCCTATTTATTGCTTATACGTAAATACCTACTACAATACTGCAACTAATACTTCTAATGTGGGTTATAGACAAATATAAACTTTCTTATATACATATATACATCATGCCTTCATTCCCAGCGCGGGGTAGGTAGAACTAAAGAAATACCAACGACTATAAAAAGAGTTGTTGATTCTGCAACCATATTTTGCACAAGTAGGCTAAGATGTAAACCAGTGTAGTATTTTCAGTGAAATAAATACTTAAATTCCTAGAAAACATCCAAGACTCAGGAATAAATACTTATCACAAATATCTGCCCTTACCGGGATTTGAATACGCGACCCCTAGCTTCGTAGGCAGACGCTACCAACTAGGCTAACGTGTCCTGTATTTTGAAACCTTTTTATGGTACGGAAAAGGCAAACAAGCGCACTGAATACTTGATGATAAGTGGACTTTGAACTCCATAGACATTCGAAATGCCAAGTCTGTAAATGCGTTACTAAAGACTTAAGTAGGTACACTCGCTGCGCTGTAGGATGGTGCCTGTAACAGCTCATTTAAACACTTGTTTCTTTAAATTTTCATAAATACGACATAAGGATAAACCTAGCGTGGCCGTTCAGGAATTTAAATAATTAATCGGCTATTTTTATACAGGGTAATTTTTTTATCAGTGCACAAATTATAACATATGATTTTGTATCGTTATTATTAATATACTACGATAATAAAAGGAGTTTATTTTTTTTTACTTTTATTTGTTCTTTTACCTTCTCGTGTGGACACAAAGTCACACTAGAAATGATGACATGGGTTGTTAAGGTGTAGGTATGCGATACACTGTATTGATATTGGACATCTGAAATTTCATGTACAGCTTATCAGACAACAAGCCCCTCTCCTACTGATATTCTAAATTTGAAATTTCATTTATTAACTTACTTAACAACACTCCCCTCTCCTCGCACCCCTGCATTAGAGGGTCCATGAATATCGTTAAGTTGGTGGAATCATTGAATCGGCAATATCTCTAATATTTTTTAAGCTAGAGTAAAAATAACACAACATGTGTTATTGAGTAACAATAGCGAAGCAAATATTAAAATGTATGCATCTATTAAAAATTACCCTGTGTTGTAGCTTGAAAGTACAGCAAGTGATTAAAAGTTTGAAATACGGCTGTCACAGGCACCATCCTACAAAGCAGGGAGTGTAGATGAAACACCTCTTTCTATTATTTCGCATGAATATCTATTCACAAGACTGCAATCTTAAGACTGCAAATGCATTTCCAACCCTGAGGACTAAGATGGAATGCCTCTATGCTAGTTATTTCACCGGCTGTCTTATCCCCAAACTGGAACACAACAATGCGAACACTGCTGTAGGGAGCGAGATTGGGCACCCTATGTATCTAATATGGGAGCCCGTTGTTTCCCATATTTTGTTTGGTCATAATGTCATAATGGCATAAATACTCATACTCATTTATTGATAATATTAATAAATATTTCATGTCAAATTATTACTTACAATTTTTCAACTATTTTGATTTAATTGAATTTTATTTATACTATTTCATTCCTTAGTGCTTAAATAAGTATAATAATACAATAGAACATATTCATATTCATATTCATATTCATATTCATTTATTTGCATAACCATGGTATTACAAGGTGGTCTTAAAAAATAAAAGTACATGCATAATTAAAGAAATAGAATTTAGATGTTAATAATTTGATAAGTGTGACTAGTTATTCGTCAGCTGGTTTCGCGTTATAACATTGACATTCTAACTCGTGAAATTCAGAAACTTCGTAAAAGGCATTATTGATGGTCGTATTGTTTTATATCGCTGAAACCGTTAACGTTTCAGAATTTCTTTAATATCCTACGTATGGACACTTAACCAGGTTAGGTTACGTTTGGTATAAAAAAAACCTGAATAAGTAACAGCTTCTTAAAAATTATAACTTGCGGTTATGATTACTTATAACATACATACATACATACATAACGTCACGCCTGTATTCCCAGAGTGGGGTAGGCAGAGCAACAGAATACCAACAACTCTAAACTTGTTGATAATTCTGTAACCACATTTTGCATAGTCAGGCTAAGATGTTTACCAGTGTATTAGTGACAGGTTGCAAGCCCATCGCCTAACAGTACTACAAGTCTTTATTCCCTTAGTCGCCTCTTACGACATCCACGGGAAGACATGGAGTGGCACTATTCTAACCCGGCAACCACACGGAATAAATTCTGTCACCACAATACGTAATAGGCAGAACGTAGAACCCTTATTGGTAGCATACAGTTAAGTTTGCTAACGCATTCACTGCTAGCAACACATAAAAGCGTTTTTTTGACTTTCACTTAGTTCCATAAACGCATATGTGCATTTTTACAGACAAGAGCTTCTCATAAAACACAGCAACACCAGGATAAATACCTGAGCAAAGTGACGCTGGCGAAGTGCGTTGAAGGACTTAGCAATACCTAGACATTAATACTACCCTGGGCCTCTATTCTACTGCGTTATAACGATATCGCGTTTGACGTGTTTTAGAATCGTTTATGTCACCAGTTGCCATTATTGTAAATGACATAAGAGTTATCAAAACGTTGACAATACAGAAACAGGTCAAAGACGGTATTGTTATTATCGTGTAGAATCCCAGCCCTGCTAAGACAATTGGCAGTATGTCAGAGATAACTCCTGTAGAAAATGCAACCTTATTATTAACGCGATAGGATTGAATCTGCTAGTAGTAATAGGAACTGCCGCGATATTACCACATCCTGCGCCTCGCCCCTAAGAATCCCTAGCTTTAAAATATTACAATTTGAGTTATTCATTTGTGAATCTGATTTAAAAGTACTAGACTAATTAGGGCCGTGTTCACCAACAATAAATCGGACGGTTGAGTCTTAATCAGCTGTTAATCAATACATCTGACACCCGTTAAACTGCTAATCGTCCGTTTAATTGTTGGTGAACACGGCACTTAATTGATGTAAGTATTTAAATGCATACATTGAACGAGTAGGGGCTACTGCGCCACTTTTTGAGACTTAAATAAAGATGCCTGACGCGGGAGAACAGTAACTGAAGGAGAAGTGCTTGATTTTTGGTATAAATTAGCGACAACAATAATAAAGTTATTTTTGCGATCTACATTGATGATATATTCTTTAATCCGTGGTTGGTTAACCAACGTGTAAATTATTTCCGTTAAAATGCTTGCTAGTTTTATGTCTGTGTATAGGTTCCTTAGTAACTGCTTTCGTTTCGCGTTTATTTCACGGGAATTTCAATATTTAACACGCGATGGCACCGGAGTTGGCAAAGATGTCCTAGTTGTCCTACTGCTTACGCGGACAGGCGTGTTATGAAAACTTTATGCCGCGGACCTTTGAGGTAAGTCACAGTTCTTAACGAGAAATGACGTGAATTGCACCTTACTAGGTCAAGTGGGTTCTATTGATGTTGCCAACGAGATGACATGACGAGCTTTTTTATGAAAGGTAAGCGATTTGGGTACCTAGTTTAGAAACTGGGGAAGTGTAACTTTTGCCGCTGGGCGTAGGTTGACTTTGACGCTGCATGTTTGTTTAGAGATTTAGACGTAGGTAAGTCCTTATTGTAATTAGGCTGCAGTGGTAAGTGTGTCATGACGATATAGGGGGTTTTGTTACTCCATACGATAAATAAAGGGATGGAAAATAAAATAAGCCTTTTGATTGAAGACAAGTTTAACCCGGTTGGTAGTGACTCTGCCTACAAAGCTAACGGTTCCGGTATCGACTCTCGGTGTGGGCAAATATTTGTGTGATGAGCACGAATATTTGCTCTCGAGTTTTGAATATTTTATTTAAGGTAATTGTCCTAGTGGATAACATTGACCCATTGTATGACTTTTTTGCAGTTAATTTGAAATAATAAGACAACGGATATTAATATAACCCAAAAACTGGGTTTAACCGACTGCTAGTGCCATTTATGATTTTTGTGTAGAAATTTTCATTGATGCGATTAAAATATTTTTCATTTGAGAGTCAGTTTTCGCGAGCAGGTGTTTCGAGTTGGACGTGCGTCGGTCTGCTTGTGAAATCTGTTAAGACATTAGATTGTGAAAGTGAATATTATAGCCAGGAATTCAAGTTTTATAGGTAAGTGATTATTGAAACAGTTAAATCATTAAACAAACTATTGATATTAAGTGTTTTAAATTGATTATATTGATTAAGTTAGTATTTTGGAGGTATGTCATACACTGGGTAATTTTTGTTGTCTCTAGTAGTGGATGACACCCATGTCATTCACTCATCCAAATGAATATTTTGTAAATCTGCATTTGAATCGTATTAGAAAGATGTAGAACATATATTTGAATCACCCTGTAAAAAGCAAGCTTTTATCAATAGTTTGAGTAGTGTCTGACAGGGGTGTCATAGACTGTTTTTCTATGGAGTTCCAATAAATGACAGTTACGTATTGAGATGTCATTCATTAGGTTATAACTATAGTGTCATACATTGGTTACAGGCCCTAAGTATTGGAAGTTAAATAAATATATATAATAACTAATACGTAAATCATAATTATTTGATCATGAAAACCCGACAACGTCCAGTCATATACTGGGTCACAGTCAATTTTTTTCCATAGTCATATAATGGGACATTCGAGTTTATGCCAGTCATCCACTGGTACAATTTCAGAGGTTGCGAAATACTGAAATAATTTAAAATTGGTAATATTATTATACAATTTATAGTACTTATAACATTAATGAAGAACCGGTTTATACATTTGCATATGCGTTTAGTCGATAACTTAGATAATTGAGTAGTTTTGTATAAATATGTATGAATTCCCCCCTTATAGTGTCATTCACTGGGACATTTACCTTAAGTGTTTATTTCTCTATATGTTGTTTCCCGCGACGCGTAGAAGTCGTTTGTCGCCATTCCCTCAGGAACCGTCTAATATTTTAGGATAAAAAGGATCTTATGTCCTTTTCCAAGACTCAAACTATCTACATACCAAATTTCATATAAACCGGTTCAGCGGTTTACCTGTGAAAGCTTACCAACCAAACAGACAGACAGACAGCGTTACTTTCAAAATAATTTAAACATATTTATTTTAACATTTATTTATGTATTGTTTTTGTTCTCTTGTGTTTAAATAAAACTATTAACCATTACTAGCTTGGTTTATTACTGACCATAGATTACCAAACATCCTTGGTCTTCCACAGACTTAATATCTTAAATCTACTACATCTTCCTTTTTTTAAATAATAATTACCAGTGTCAAACTTATGCTGTCTTAAATGATATGACAAACAAAACCACTTAATTTAAGAACGCTACTATTACATAGTACTTAATACTAAACTAGCATTACTTAGTCTCTAACATAATCATAAAGATAAGGAGGAAGTCTAATATCTCTATAAGACCTCCTTGGTGTGTTTAGTGGATAGACAGATTGAACTTCAGAATCTTCATTAACGGGTGACTGTAGGGTGATCACTTGAGACCACGCTGGTTGAGAGTTCATGGTATTATCTGTTACTTTATCCTTGCTCTTATCTAATTTAATGAACAATGTGTTTCTAGTCTTTAAGTTACCAAAATTATCTTTTATAATTACAGAACGGGGGTTTTCAGTATTTCTGAATACTGTAGCTGGTTTCCAGATCTTACTGTGTTCATCCTCTTTGTATAAGATAGCCTGCCCCTCTTTAAATGTGTCCTTTCTATATTTTGAATGTTGGTCATAATATGTTTTGTTTTTTAATGCATTCTCAATTAACAATTTTTTTATTCCTGAATATATTTTTGGTTCTAACAAAACTCTATTTACAGGAAGTTTAGTGCGGCATAATCTATTGAACAATAATTGTGCTGGTGATATATCCATACCTACTACAGGGGTGTTTCTGTATTCCAATAAAAATATTTGTATGTCAGTGTTTGTTTCATTTGACTTTTTCAATAAGTATGAATAAGTATGTGTATGAATAAGTATGTTCATTGTTGTCTAGAACCCATAGCACAAGCATTGAGCTTAGTTTGGGACTAGGTGAACTTATGTCTGGTTGTCCTCTGATATTTATGTTATTAACATGGTGTCCACATGATTTTTATGAAAGCAATCGGCAAGAGTTCTGAAAGTTCATGAAGACTCCCTTATAATCAGTTAATTAGTGTCCCATTTCCGTGATTACTGTTCTAGCCTCAGACCAAGACTAGTGTTACCCGGTAATAGGTTTCACTTGATACCACACCACACTGAATTTGATCATATCTAATAACTGACTCAAGAAAGAGTATGGTTTAATTCAACCATGAATGCGGTCTATTTATACCTACGTCCGGTGCATGCCCGCGGCCGGCTGTCATCGTAAGTTATTTATAAGGATATGCGAATAAAATAAATATTTTAATAACGATGTCGATATGTATGTGGATGTCGTGAGAAGCGACTAAGGGACTAAAGGCTTGTGGTACTGTTGGGCGATGGGCTTGCAACCTGTCACTAATACGCTGGTAAACTTCTTAGCTTGACTGTGCAAAATGTGGTTACAGAATTATCAACAAGTTTAGAGTTGTTGGTCTATTGTAGGTCTGCGTATACCACCCTGGGAATGAAAGCGTGACGTTTTATGTATGTATGAATTTTAATAAAAATGAAGTAGTAAATCGCTACTTTAGAACTAGGCATTAGGGCTTCAATTCTGCTCCGTAAAACCATATTGCTTTCGACATGTTATCGAACTGTCAGTTTTTCTCTTATTTACTTCATAGTAATGGCGGCCGGGTTAAAAACCATACGATAACTCGCCAAAAGCAACATCGTTTATCGTTTTACTGTAGGTATTAGAGTAGCGATGTGGTTCTAGATATTTGATTATACAGGGTGACATCAAAGACGTGATCAAAAGTGATATGACTTGAGCATTAAAGTGGGATTCCAATAATATAGGTATGTAGGTGTTTAGATGTAGTATTCAACTTAATCACGCAATGATCAAAATTAAATAATTTATTGTAAACAGTGTGGTCATCCTACTTGGAAACAACAAAACAAATAAATGGCAATGACTGACTTGAATTGTCACTGTGACTGTAGAGTTATTAAAATAAATTAGTCTGAATAGGATCCAAAGAAGTTACCCTATTTTTATTCTATTCTAAAAATAATGTAACCATGATTCTAACTCGGTGATTTAATGAAGGATAAAATTAACAAAAATGAAATAGCTTTTGTTTCTTGCAACTAATATTGCTTGAAAATGGCCATCAATTACAGAATCTAAGAAACTTGTTTCTGATCACGTCTTCGATGTCACCCTGCATATAATAGATCTAACATGACCAAATTAACCATAACACTAGTGACAATTATAAGAATTAGTAGCAATAAGCTGAGTAAATTACAATGTCACAATTATTAATATAATTGTGACATTGTAATACCCTTACAGGGTGGCATGTACCTGCCTGCACTTTATAACCCGAACATCCTACAAAATTGTGTACTACATGAAACAATGAATACTTAAATAAATAAATAAAGTTGTAGAAGAGTTCGGAGTGAATTGGGTCTGTGTTCGGTATGTATTGGCAAAAATATTCAATCATTGCAGCCTAACGTCATGTTGTTTATACAACATTGACTTTCAACTTCTCAAATATTTACTTCCTTGATATACAATATACAAGTGCAATGCGAAAAAGCTGGTTTGGCTGAAGCAGAACCTCTTACATGTAGTACCTTTGTCTTTGTTTCTAGGGTCAATTAAGTAACTCTAAAGAATAAATATAAAATCACTTAAAATCCACATTAATTGTCCGAATCGATGTAATTGGATGCCTCCTTATATGACATCTAAAAAACTTATTAAATTCAAGGGACACGGCACTCGAAAGGGTCCGTCGACGGTAAGACTCTCCCAAGCCCCAAGTTTTCTTCGAGTACTTCGGGCGGAACCCTTTGCTGTGATTGTGGTTTGTAATCGAGAACGTGTCAGGAATGCTTTAAGCGTTCACTTACTTTGCGAAGGATCTCCAATGTTCCTAAGTACGAGAGGGAGGAACGTGAGGAATTTAGCAATTTTGATCAATTCCTAATAACGAACGCGCATCGGTTTGCTTTATGGTGATCCACGCCGAGGAATTATCGCTGCATTGTTTTAACTCGACCGCGATTACTGTCAAGTTAATACGAGCTATCATAACGTTGACAATACGATTACATGTTAAAAGTAATATAATTTTACGGAGAAGAATAATAGAGCCCATGTTCTTCTGTAAGAGAAAAAAAACTGTCAATTTAGAGCCTATCGCAAATAATCTAAATTATTAAAAAAAAAAACTGACTGCAGTAAAAATATCAACTGAAAAGCGAAAACAAGCTCTGTCGCCGCATCTGTTCCAATAATTAAGTAATATATGTAAGTATGTACTTGATTATCGAGCTGATTTTTCCCTTTTCAGTTAATGTTTTTAAGGCAGTCGCGTTTTTGACTTTTGAATAATTTGGTTTATTTCGGTTTAATTTTTAATTCATGTACGTAATTTTTTGAATTTCCTGCCAGAATGGAAGCATCAAAGTGTTATGAGGTGTATATATATTTGGAATGAAATTTATTAGCTTTTATATGAGACCTATATTGTTATAATAAAAAATACTTTATTTTATTCACTCTTATTTTTCGCGACCGCCATGTTGAAAGTTTATGTGCCATATTATGTCTCTTCGAAAATGAAGACGAATGGAATGACATAGGTACAGAAGGTGCCCAGAAAAAGACATACATACATACATGTATCCATACAAACATACATCATTCAGTCGGCTAAAAACGGACGTGTTGTCTTTGTCAATCCTTGGGAGACGTCATCCAGCTGTATGACTCATTCGAAAAGCAACTGGCGAGCGTAATAACCCAACATTGCGTTTAATATGCATGTAAGTAGAAGGAACTCAAAAAAAACGTAAGTAACTTATACGGCAAAATTTATCTACGATATCCAATATGAATAATGATAACCAAGCGATAAATGCTAATAAATGTATTTGAATATGAATCTGTTATCAAAAAGGTTCTACAATAAACCCTTTTTAGGGTTCCGTAGCCAAATGGCAAAAAACGGAACCCTTATAGATTCGTCATGTCTGTCCGTCTGTCCGTCCGTATGTCACAGCCACTTTATTCCGTAACTATAAGAGCTATACTGTGGAAACTTGGTAAGTAGATGTATTCGGTGAACCGCATTAAGATTTTCATACAAAAATAGAAAAAAAACAATAAATTTTTGGGGTTCCCCATACTTAGAACTGAAACTCAAAAATTTTTTTTTCATCAAACTCATACGTGTGGGGTATCTATGGATAGGTATTCAAAAATGATATTGAGGTTTCTATTATAATTTTTTTCTAAACTGAATAGTTTGCGCGAGAGACGCTTCCAAAGTGGAAAAATGTGTGTCCCCCCCCCCGTAACTTCTAAAATAAGGGAATGATAAATGTAAAAATAATATATGATGTACATTACCATGCAAACTTCCACCGAAAATTGGTTTGAACGAGATCTAGTAAGTAGTTTTTTTTTAATACGTCATAAAAACATTGATCAAAGCTACAACGAACTTTTATATTATGTTACTTGCTGCTACGGAACCCTTCATGGGCGAGTCCGACTCGCACTTGGCCGCTTTTTTTACAATGTTTACAATAAAGCTTTTGTTTAAGGGCAGCACTGCGCAGGTTAAACAGGGCAAGATCATGTCGGACCATGCTCAGTGTAGGGTTCCGATGTCGTTAAGTACTACAAACATAAAAAATCATCAAGTAATCACAAATTTTCTATTTAATATCAATTGGTGCCGTCGTAGATGATTTTAGTAGGTATAAACAATTTAATCGCGTGTATCTCAAGAACCAATGATGTCTACTTGGTCGTGGTAGTTTAGACTAGTTTAGACTTGAGTCTAACAAAAATTTGCGCTTTAAAGCTTAATATTTCATAAACGGAATACTTAATTATAAAACTGTTTCCACAAACCCATAATATTTTTGAAATACCTATACAATGACACCCCACACTATAGAGACGAGAAAAAAAATATACATCCCCACGTTACGTGTAGGGGAGGTACACTAAAAAATAAATGTGTTTACCTTTTATTGTACCACTTTGTTGCCGTGACTAATATGCATATTCATGCCAAATTGCAGCTTTCTAGTACTAATAGTCTTTGCACTAGGCTGCGGAACGACGGACGGACGGACGGACATGGCGAAACTATAAGGGTTCCTAGTTTGACTACGGAACCCTAATAAAAAACTACGAGGGTGAACTCATTTTCTATTTAAAGTTATTTGGTGCTGCGCCGCTTCAGATAATTTTGAACCTACGAATTAGAAAAAAAAGCCCCCAACGCAAAAAAAGCGAACATTTTAAGTACCTACCAATTTCACCATACGATGTTAATCATTTAACAGATGCTTAGAGCGTTAACAGTTGTCAAAATGTATGAACTAACAGTCGATTAACATTGATTTAATTTAACATCGTATGGTAGAATTGGAACTAAAAGTTAAAAGTAAACTATCGTTTAGCCATCAAATTAGATTAAGTAATTACCTATATATGTAAATTATAGAAATTGATGGATGGATGATAAGGTTTTTGCTCATTGAAATGGCGCTATAATATCGCAGCGGGGTACATGTAGTTATTTCTTAAGAGCTATCCATTGATACCTCATTTGATATAATGACGTAAAAAATAACTTCTATTGCTTTACTTCAATGGGAGGTACCTACACGAAAACCAAAAACATTTCTATATTGACGACCGTTGGCCTAGTTGGGAGTGACCCTGCCTCTGAAGCTAGCGGTCCTGGGTTCAAATCCCGGTAAGGGCAGATGTCTGTGTTATGAGCGCGAATATTTGTTCCTGAGTCTTGGATGTTTTCTATGTATTTAAGTATGTTTATCGTTGTCTAGTACCCATAGTACAAGCCTAGAGCTTAATTTGGGACTAGGACAATTTGTGTGAGATTGTCCCATGATAGTTATTTATTTATATTTCGTTTTACAACTTTGTCGGCGCATTGTAAATGTTGAAGTGTGCCGAATTACAACATTATACTACAAAGTGTCTCAGAGTTGAACCACGGACAGACGGACAGGCGGGCAAGGCGAAACTATAAGGGTCCCTTGTTAACTACGGAACACTAAATAGTGTTTTTAATCCACTAAATCGATTCAAATAGATTTTTTGTTATTTATTTATTTAATTTGACAATTTGAATTAAAATTAAAAATTAAGTATTGCTCCACAAAACTGGAGTCAACAGTTTGACTGTGGGACCGGCAGTCTCTAGGTAAGGCATTCATTAACATTAAATAACAGTAGGTTATACTGTCCATAAAATAAATTGATGTTGGAAAATAAGCACACCAGTATTTAAAACCACAATTTTGGCTGACTTTACAAGCTAGCAAAACCACAATGTACCCAGCCCTTTACACTCTAAGAGCAGTGAATGGCCAGCTTTATCCGACAGTGAATACCCTACTCAACGATTGGCGTGGTCACAATTAAGAGCCCAGCGAAGCTGGTTATTGGTACATACATTAGGATATTTGTGCCAGCATCATTGCTCCAAATATTTACTAACGAGCGTTTTTCGTTTGATTCCATCGTTCGCAGCGTGTAGGTTACTAATTGGAAAGAGCTCTTGCAAACGAACGTGTAAATATGGCGGTGAATACAAAAGAGGCTCTTTTTCCTTAGATAAAAGATTTCGCTTCGTATTAAATGTGTTTTGCTATTTTTTTATGGGCTAGTGTATTCCACCGGAGAAAGCTTAAGAATTTTTTGCTTAAACTTGAGGTACATTACAAACCTACTATTTACTAAAATAAACCATGCATGCATGTCGGAACATGCTTAGTGTAGGGATCCGAAGCCGTTAAGTACTACAAACATAAAAATCAACAAGTAATAACAAATTTTCTATTTAAAGACATTTGGTGCCGTCTTAGATGATTTTAGTAGGTATAAAGTTCAATCGCTTGTATCAAAAGAACCAAAGATGTTTACTTAGTCGTGATAGTTTTCCTTTTAAATTCGTTATATGCGCTTTCATTAAAGATTTTTTCAGATTTTTTGTTTTTGTAGTTTTGGCTGGGGACGACGACACTTGACTCTAACAAAAATTAGCGCTTTAAAGCTTCATATTTCATAAACAGATCTCTTAATCGAAAAGTTGTTACCACAAACCCGTAATATGTATTAAAGACATCCCACTCTATGGGGAAATCGAGAAAAAGAAATACATCACCACGTTACGTGCAGGGGAAATACACAAAAAAAAATGTTTTCAAGATAATATTTTACTACTTTGTTGGCGTGACTAATACGTATATTCGTTCCAAATTACAGCTTTCTAGTACTAAGAGTCTCTGAGCTAGGCTGCGGACGGACAGACGGACGGAAGGACGGGCGGACGGACGAACGGACATAGCGAAACTATAAGGGTTCCTATTAACTGATAAAATCTTTGATTAATTTAAGATTATAAGTTAAGATAAATTAATAATGTATTTGTTTTTTGTGTAAGAAATAAACAGATGTATTTTATTTTTATTTTTTCACTGCGGAATACTATTTGTAACCGACATCAAAAAAAGGAGGAGGTTTTGGAGAAATCGAGGGAACTCGACAAAGATCATAGGAATAAATTATAGTCGTACGTGGATGAAGTAACAATATTATTATGTGATAAAAGAAAAACCCGTAATTGGCCCATGAATATAAGGTAATAATAAGCTTTCTGTATCAAAGCCATATTTTATCAATATTGTGCTGTGGGTTTATTGAATAAATAAAATAAATCTCTATAAATCTCGCTGCTAAAAGTAATTTACACTAAAAATGTGTGTACAACATGTCGACGGTTGAAAGGCAAAACGCTTCAAGCGACAAAATGCGAGATATTGAGTTATATACATATTCGGAATCAGCAATTTTTTCTGCGTCGTTTGAGATGGATTTCAGATTATTCTGGCCACCCTAATGGCACTTGAACCAACCAAAAAATATGCCTCATTTTAGACCCCATTGAATGAAACGACACGAAAACACATTTTTTTAAGTTGGAGGATACTTCAACATTTTAGCCTTTTTACATCTCAATTACGTTGGCTTTTAGGCCATTTTTGCTTAAGGTTGAATATTATTCAATGTGTGGTAAGCTAAAATGCAATAAAAGCTAATACTAAACAATGTCACTTGAAACATTCTTCTTTCCTTTAACCATGCACATTAATGCCACTTAACGCACTTTTCTCTGCGTTAAAATAAAAACGAATGTCACTTATTTTGTTCCTGTTCGTTTACAGAGTGTTTATTTTTGTTTGACTGAAAGAAATACTGTCTATGTATAAGTCGCTTGTTATGTTCCTTTTATTTGATAAAACATACAATAATAATAACACAATGATCTTTTAATATCCCATGAATAAAAATTAAAAGAAAATGGTTCAAGTGCCGGGGTAAAAAATAAAGAAAGACACTGGTGGACTTGATTCAAACAAAAAAAAAACATGTAGTCGTTTATTTCATTCTCTTTTTTTCTTCTCTAGATTAAGATAAGGGTCAGTTGTTTTTCCTTACCGATATATTATGCGAAATTGTATTTGAATCATTCTTCTTCGTCTTGATTATAAGAATGATAGGCACTTCAATCATTTTACTTTCAGGCATTTTTTGGGTCAGTGGGCGGTTAAATCATTTTTCTTTACTAATAAAAGTAACAGCTTTAGCTCATTTTGATTTAAGAACCATTTATTTAAGAAGATAAAGAAAAAAAATAGAAGAACAATTAACATAAAAAAAAGATAAAAAAAAAAAAAAAATATTTCTCAATTTCTGTAGCAATTGGGTCATATATTTTTTTTATGATTTTTTTTACGTATCTTATCCATTGAAATCGCTTTACTGTGGATATCCAAAAATGTCACTTGAAGCCTTTCAACCGTCGATGTGTATTAGCATTTATAATGTCAATCCTAAAGACATACAGGATCTCCAGGGAAATAGGTTTAGGAACAAGTTGGAAAACTGTTAGGTACTTGTAATTTATATATTGTACTGTGGTATTTCTAGTGTAATACAATCGGAATCTGTAAAAGAAAAAGCTTCAAATGAAAAACATAACATGCTTAGCTCGACGTTTAAATATAACTGCAGACATCGATCATTAAAAATCCCAACAATTCAATATTGCATACAAAAAAAAACGTAAACAAAAAACGGCACGCACCCTCTCGTCTGTAGTAATAAATCATTAAAACTCCATACCCCGAGGGGAAGTGCAAGCTGCACAAAAGTGCAACCCGGAGAGTCAGTGCACCTTCGCAATTAGAGTGTAAGTAGACCACGCCGTTAGCTACCACAGTAATTAGTAGAAGACAATGAGCTTAGTCATCTGATCGTGCATGCTAGTTATTAGTTCAAGGCTCAAGGTATTTTCGAGGAATTTGAATGTTTACTAGTCCAATTTAACAGACAAAATAGCGGTGTTATACATTGACACGTGGAAAATGTCCGGCATATTTTCAGATTAAGTATGTCGAATTGCTAAAGATTAAATTCCTCGATAGTACATGACTGGTAAGCAACCATCATGGACTTAAATTTTTAAGGTTAATAAGATGGATAGTACGAGTATGGTACAGTCAACAGCAAAGGTAGATGATCATTTTAGTACTTTATAGCACTAACATAACAATACTGCGACAGTAAAGTTGGGATGTGGCAAAGTAGTGAAAGTGACAAGGTTCTAAAATTATCATATAATTTTGCTGTTGACTGTACGAGAATTACATACGGTACTAACTTTTGCCCGCGACTCTGTCCGCATATCGCTATTCAGTCGGGAACTGTCTAATTTTTGCTTAAACGCATAGGCGTTGTTTTTGCTGCAATAGTGCAGCAAAAACAAAAGTCAGTTTTAAGGCTAAAGTTCAGGGCTGAGATTCTACACGGTATAGATGATATTGCCTTTGACGTGTTTCCGTGTTGTCAACGTTTTACCTACTTGACATTAATGGCGGCCGAGTTAAAAATACTTGTAATACTGAAACACGTCAAACGCAATTTTTTCTAACACAGTAGAATAGAGGCCCAGTTTATTCACGTTAAAATATATGGAGCTGTCTTGAATTTGGTTTTAAGACGAAAACAAGCTTTTTAATTTATGCGGCTCTTTGTGCTTAGTTTCTAAAGTAATCAAATAAATCATAGTTATAGAGCGATGGGTCAGTGACCTAGTGAGAGGTATCGATTAGTTATTGTGGTACCCTGTTCAATTCCCAGATGCCATTGTTAAACAATGACTTTTTCTAAGAAAATTCCTAACATAACCAGTGTGAATTCTGTGATAATGGTAACTGATGCTCTTACTGTTAAGTAATGAGCAAACATAACTGTAATAAGTAAAAATAATAATTTCACTAGAATTTTACAAGGTGAAAGTATATCTGAAAGGGCCCATTATCAGATAAGGGACGTTATCAAAAAAATGTGTATGGTTAAAGGCTTAACGAAAACAAAAATCACGATCGCGTCCTTTGTCTAACGAAAGTTACTCATACAAACTATATGGGTAACTTTCGCTACACAAAGGAATCAATTAGGTTTTGTTTTAATTAAAGCCCTTAACTATGTTTGAAGTAAATCAGAGCACTTTTTTGGCGCTTGTATTCATTAACAATTTAGGTAGCATTTTTAATTACGGGGTGTTAATTGACAGGAGTATTGTAACTTTTTAAACCATGGTTTATGTGCCCACGTAAAAATCATTTTCTTAAATTACTTGTAATTTAAGATTTTTCTCTCTGAAGGTTTTGTACAAAAACGTCATTTCAACCTTTTTGCTTTGAAAATTCAAATACATATATCGCTTTCACTTTATCCATTTTCCTTTGAACATTTAAACGTATTGCTTTCACTTGAATCATTTTGCTTTGATCATCCAAACATATCAAGTTTATAACTACACTGCCATCATAAATCATTTTTCTTGAATCCGTCATAGGCTACTCTAGCAGTTACATCCTTTTAAAGCCTGACAAGATTCTATTTGGACTGATTTCAATACAAATTCGTATCTTGTCAGGCTTTACCTTGATCAGACAATTTGAACGCATTCCCTTGAATCATGTTGCTTTGACCAGATGGTTCATACTCATGCACTTAAATCCTTTTACCTTGAGCAGATAATTTGAACTCATTCCCTTATTTCATGTAGCTTTGACCAGATAATACATACTCATGCACTTAAATCCTTTAACCTTGATCAGATAATTTAAACTTATTTATAAAAAAATATTTAACCTTGATCAGAAAAATTAAACTAATTTACGTAAATCATGTTGCCTTGATCACAAAATTCTGCATAATGACTTAAGTTAAATCTGGGTCGTTTTCAAAAAAATTGTACATAGTTAAGGGCTTTAATTAAAACAAAACTTAATTGATTCCTTTGTGTGACGAAAGTTACCCATACAGGTTGTATGACTAACTTTCGTTATACAAAGGACGCGATCGTGATTTTGTTTTCATTAAGCCCTTAACTATGTACATTTTTTTTGAAAACGACCCACCTAACTCTGTAAAAAAATGTTATTCATTTGTCATATATATATATATATATATATATATATATCAAAATATAGCAGGCTTAACGACTTTTTATAATTTAAGAGTATGTTTACAATTACTAATGTAGATACATTGAGTGCAATGTTTTTTTTCAAAAAAAAAAACCATTTTTCGCTCTCCCGTAAAGTTTTCCAAATGGCGGTTGAATCAATTCGCCTTTTAAACGTCGAAATGTCTACCTACCTACCTCATTGTCATTCCGCCACTATGTTCTTTGGGAGGTTAATAATAAAGACCGTAATCGTATGTCAAGTATCTGTTGGGCATTTTTGACCAATTAGTACATCGGCGGAGCTTACTACAAAAAGCATAAGGTCTACCGATGGACAGTTAACAATGTGGACGATGCATGGTACAAACTCGATTGTTCTGTGGAAATGTATCTTGTTTTGCTGTTATACTATACAATTTGTTGTAATTGTATTTTCAAAAGTTCCCCCTGTTTTGGCATACATTTGTAAGTAATAATTCTTTGTGGCATAACCTATATAGCCATAATTGGCTTACCGCATAAACTGCTATCGCAGAATCTACATTCGCATGGTTTGATTTGGCAGAATTACTATTGTCCGAATATTATTTGGTCATATTTTTCATGCTCCGAATCATGTTTACGCATAAATATAATGTCCATAAAATTATTTGGCCGAATACTATAGTTGCAGAAATATGTTTTGTAATATCATTTTGCTATGTAATTTGGTTCAGTGTATGTATAATGTGTATAAAGATAAAACCTTGTTATTCACAATGTTATATCTACTTTTATTAGTGTTCACTCCTACCTTACCGATGTTTCTGTAGCAGATAGTTTTGATAGTTTTTGCTACTATAAGTCGACGGGTCCCCGCTTCGCGGGGCCCTTATTTCTTGGCGGTTGACCCTTCGGGCGTATACAAATAACTAACGAACCTAACCTACCTCTTTTTTTTCACTAAGAGGAAAATATAATGAATAGATAGTAGGTAAGTACATCAATATGAATATAGACTAGACACAAAGTCCCAGATAAGAAAAAAACGTGGTAACAGTTAAGTTTGTAAGTATGCCAAGTTAGTTTCGGACAATCGATAATATGCCAAATAAAATTATGCTAAACAGAATTATGCGCAAAAGTAATCGGTCATACTAATAGTATGCGAACTTAATTTCGGACCAACTCATTTTCGAAATATTACAAATAAGGTTTCTGCCACATTACCATTCGGCGAAAACCGATTATGCCAAGTCTGTTATGCTAAAGCAGTTTTGGACAATATTTTTTATGCCAGATAGAGGGAACCCAAATGCAAAAGCTAAACTTACGTGTATTCACGGCTAGATATCTCAACCAATCAGTGTGCTTCTTGGTATACCTAGTGATAGATTACGTTTATTTAGGAAATAATATACCGAAAAAATTAATACCCGAGGGAATAGCTGTAAACAACTGAACGAAGTAATAAAGAATACCGTATATACATATACATACATATTTAACTCTAAACCTACATGAATAGATACGTGTTTTTTCAATAGCAAAATGACGTTTTCATAACCTTTTCAAACAAAGATGGCCTCCCTAAACTCGACAGGTGCACTCTTACCAAACTATCACAGGGCCTTGGAATTTTAAAATTACATTTCCCCTTTGCCCCGATTGTGCGGGAAAGAATCGTGCACTTTAAACCCCGACATCCAATTTACGGTTTTCAAAAGACGATGATAAAATTTTCTTTTCTCATGTCCCCAATTTAAAAACGCCTTGTTATTAATATTGCATTCACTGCGTTTTTAAGAAGGGTGATAGTGATAGTCAAAGCCTTGTTGTTAATAATCGCAGATATAGCTTGATGTTTTTTTTTTCTATTGGTAATTAATTTTGCGCACAATTAGGAGATGACTGGCGATTAAGAATAAAGATACAAAACATGATGAAAAAAGCTTGGTAATGTTTATGGTAACGCCGTCTGAGGAAGGCGTTTTCTTTGAGTTTATGCGTGACGGGTCGCCAATGAAGGATGAATAATAGATTAGAATTTGCTGGTATTCCGATCGGCAGCTGTGCCTAGTTCTCAGGTGGGTCTGTTTATGACGCCCAACGAGTACACACGTACTAAATTTTCAGGGTTTACTGAGAAAATACAAACTAGAATAGAATGAGGCATATAGTAAGTGACAATAGACCGAATTAGGTTGAAGTTTTGCAAACATGTAGGTAAACTGTTAAGAGGCCGTATACGAAATTTTGCCGGTTTTGCTTATTTTCCTGATTTTACAGTTATAATACTGCTTCTCTATAAGTTTAGTTATGATCGAATAAATGAGTTACGAATTTTATTTTCGTCGAGAGAGGAGATGCGAGTTTTAGGTTGTTTTAAAGAACTACGTATAATTTTTTTAAAAACTTTTTGGATGTTTTATTATGATAGTGAATTGATTTTGAACTGAACTTTATTATTGTTGTTTTAATTCTATAAACGAGAGTTTTAAGTAGACGAAATAAAAAAAATGCCTATTTTCTACAAAATTTTACTACTAATTATTTAGTAAATGGTAGCAGCAGTAAAGGTTAGCAGTAAATGGTAATTTTTTCATACCTTATAGACATTAAAACGATTCGTGAATATGCGATATTCTAAACCTCTTACGGCAAAATTCACAAAACAGTCGCCGGTTTCTGGTCGATTATTCAAAATAAAATAAAATTTACATAAAAGTAGCTCATACATTCGTTTAAGATTGAAATTATATTTCGTATTGCGTATTAAAATTTGTAGAAGTAAAGTATTTCAACTGTAAAATCACGTAAATCAGCGAAATCAGCAAAATTTCGCATACGGCCTCTTAAATTATCAAATATTAAAACCGGGCAAGAGCATGTCGGACCATGCTCAGTGTAGGGTTCCGAAGCCGTTAAGTACTGCAAACATAGAAATCAATAAGTATTAACTAATTTTATATTTAAAGTCAACTGGTGCCGTCTTAGATGATTTTAGTTGGTATAAACATTTTACTCGCCTGTATCTCAAGAACCAATGATGTCTATTTAGTCGTGTTAGTTATCCTTTAAAATTCGTTATATGCTCTTTCACTTAAGATTTTTTTCAGATTTTTAGTATTTGTAGTTTTGGCTTGGGGGGGGGGGGGGCGACGACGACGACGACGACGACACTTGACTCTCGGGTAGAGGGTACCAAATCTCATCTTGTTTCTTACTGTACCTATTTTTTATTCATAGCCATTAAAGGAGCAGACGGACCACCAGATGGTAAGCTGTCACCGTCGCCCATAAACATCTGCAATGCCTTGGGCACTGCCAACCTGCCATACAGTGAATACTCTTTTTAAGCCGCGTTTAAAGGAGCACATGTCATAGTGCTGAGGAAACATCGTGGAGGGAAGTTCATAATTAAGAAACACACATTCATATACCGAGCTACAGAGACACAGATACATCGATACACCGATACACAAATACACACGTTAAACTTATAACAGCCGTCTTTTTGCGTGGTCGATTAAAAATAAGCTGTGACAGGGCAAACAGACACACAAGCACACAAGCAATCCTTAAATTAAGTTGTTCAACGCCTTGTTATAAATTAATTCAAATTAAAAATAAACCACATGCATATTTACCTATCTAGTCACCCAACCCAGCACTGTTCTCGGCATTTTTATTATTATTTTAATAAAAAAGTCGGCTTAAAAACTAAAAAAAAATGTAACCTAGAACATTGCAATGATTTTTTGTTCGATACCTCGTAAGCAAATAGTACAATTTATACTATTATATAAATATAGCTTGATATTAGAAAAGGTATTGCAGGCGGGGACAAGCATTACAAAACAAAGAAAACAAAGAATTACAAAACATATTTCTTGTAAAAAAATAACATATTTTGGACTGTTAGCTTGTCCCCGCCCGGAATAACTTTTCCGATATCAAGTATATTTACAATAGTATTAATTGTATCGGTTGATAAAGAGTTCGTTATTCACGTTTCTGTTGAAAGTTTTACTGTAGTAGCTTTTTTGTTTCTTTAAGTAGTTAAGGGGGCTTATTATGACATGGCTATGCAGTTCACTTTACGAAGAGCGTAAAGGACAGAGCTATAGCAGTTATATGGCTCTGTCCCTTTCTCTTAGTGTGAATTGAACTGCATAGCTATGTCATAATAACCCCCAAGTTCATGTCATACTTATCATTTTTTATTAATCTTAACATTTACATAGTTTATTGATTTTCCTGTCAAAATGGTATATTTTACGATATAAGAAGAATCGAATAAAACCTCATATGCTAGACATACATATATACGGTCGAAAAACATAACCCTTCAACGGTCTTCGAGTAAAAAAAATAGTTAAAAAGTTTATAATTGTCATACGCTCGCAGCAAAATCGAATTTTGCTGACTGTCTCTAAACGGTAAAACCTTTCTTGAGGTGCCGAGGAGAAAAAAGTTATTATGTCAAGAACAGTGCACTAATTGGATTAAGACACACGCATAAAGAGAGACATAAATGGAGTCGTAGTCTCAGCGGGCGAACTTAATGAGCTTGAATTGAATTAAACTTTTTGTTGTATAACCATATTCTTAACAATGGTACAGCCTACAAGTTTAATTGTTCAGTAATTATAGAGTCTTGTCGCCGTAATTCAATAATTAACGCCTTAGTAGTCTTTTTTTTATGGTATAAGGCAAACGAGCACGCAGGCCACCTGGGGGGTGATTCTCTCAACACAGCGCTGCGTCGATCTAATAGGTGAAGTTTTATCCGGCAAGCTTAAGAAGTTCCGTCGGAGCGTACAAAACACATTTTACCGCGTGCCTTCTTAATTAGGCAGCTTTATACGACACTGAACCCGACTCACTGCCTGCTGCCTAATTGAGACGACACACGCTAAAATGTGTTTTGTACGCTCCGACGGGACTTCTTAAACTTGCCGGATAAAACTTCACCTATAAGATCAACGCAGCGCTGTGTTGAGAGAATCACTACCCTGATCATGTGGAATCTGAAACGCATAGACATCTGTATGCTCAAGACTTCAATGTTAAAGGGTCGTATCGGCCCGCCGCCGCACCGCACGCCGCCCCAGCAGCGCCGCCACCTTTTATTAAATTGGGTGTATGGGATTTTTTTCATGGTCGATTTGATTTTACAGGCAATAGAGATCATTTTTAAAGAAAATATGGACATGGACGGAAAGTGTTTTCAAATGGTTTTTTTTACTCCTAGGAGTAAAATGATTCACGTTCCGTCCTTGGTTGTGTTTCAATCGGAAAAAGGTTCTTTCTGAGCATGTTTGAGAAAACCAATTTGTATCATGTTTGACTAAAGAAAGGAAGAAATTACACCATTTATCTCCAATAAGACCAAAGAAAATCAAAGCTACATAAATCCGAACTAACTAAATATTTAAATTTAAATTAAATCTCGGAGATTCCGGAGAACAAGACACATCGTAGTAGATGCCAAGTAAATATTTTAATTAAAGTGTACACTTGCTAAAAGGCCTGGATTTATGACCTAAGTGCAGCTCTTCCGAACTATCTCTGCGCTAGGGAAGGGACAACAGCGCAGCACCGTTATCGATAGTTTATAATAAATAAACTTTTTGTTGTTGTTATTCTGTCCCGTAAGCCAGGAGACAACAGTATTAGTTACTTATAAAATGGTTTTAATATACACTACAGAATATGCTAAAATAACACTTTAAAAAATGGTTTTAAAGTGTGACCCAAGAGACGTCACCATGGTAACGATGTCCATAGAAAAGTCGATTGAGCCAACTATAACTATATTTTATATGGGATAAATGATAGTCTAAGTTCACTGTTTATCTCGTGTATGCTATTTATTCTAATTATCATTGTCGAACTTGGTAAAATCGAGGGAACTACTCAAATATTACAGGAATTTGTATAAGATTTTAGTATTTTCATTATCAAGTCTATCATTTGAATTCAGAAAGTATCATTTGGTGAAGTGTAACTGAAGATGAAGACCACTGATGGCCACCGGAACTACTCAACAGTACCTTTTTCAAGGGTGGCGATACTCATACTCATACTCATACTCATTTATTTATAATATTATAAAATATTACATATCAAAATAATTACAAAACTTTGGTATTACATGTCATAGTTAGTTGCATTATACTCGTAGTAGGTACTTTAGATAGTATTCAAAATAAGTTATAGATTACACAATTGAAATTAAAAGGTCATTTTATGAATTCATTAAAGTCGTAGAAGGAATTGTCAATTAGCCATTTCCTTAACTTATTACAAAATGCTGCATTGCTTTCTAAGTTAAGATAAGATATCTGATTGAAATAGTTGAGCGACAGAGACGAAGCATATATTTATAATGGTTAAAATATGATGACTACGACTTTACCGCGGAGTTGCATGTTTTTTTTACTAATTGAGATGTGTCCCACATCACATAACAGTAAAGTTATGATCACTAAAATAAAATAAATATTTATAAAAACCCACATCAAAAACCTTTTTTTTTTCAATATTTTTTAGTCTGCTGTTGACGTACAACAACAAACAGCATGGATGAACTCGCAGAGGAACTTAGTTTTGCAACTTTTAGGAATGGATACTGAAATATGCATCGATATTTCAGTAGTAGTGAGGTGTTAATACCGCCCACACGCTTACTCATTTCCATATAAAATGCATCCGGTATTGAGTTCGTTTATTTCGCAGCCGGTAAAACTGCTCACTTTGTCCATTCACTCAATAGTGGAGTATGTTTGAATTTGGTTATTTATACATGAAGCGAAGTAAAAAACATAAAATAAGTGTTTATTATTTGTCATTATTACAAACATCTCGAATATAGAGATTTTAAAAACCGGGTAAGAGCATGCCATGTCGGATTATGCTCAGTTAAGGGATCCGAAGCCGTTATTATAAAATTAAAAAAGTATATCAAAAAACATAGAGGATGAACTATTTTTTTATTTAAAGTTTTTGGTGCTGTTTTAAATGATTTTTGGTTGTTTTAAATGATTTTTGGTTGGTATAAACACTTTGGTCGCCTATTATTATTTCAGGAATCAATCAAGTTTATTTCGTCGTGATAGTTTTCCTTAAAAAATCGTTATATTGCTTGCGTGTTTTCATCTAACATCCTTTTTTTCATTATTAGGTACTTGTCGATCTAGCTCTTGGGGCTGTAGGGGGGGATACGCATCTCTAAGACTTTTAGAGGTCAGTATTTTCTAAACGGTCCCACAAATCTAAAAATTGGTATTAATAATACATATGTTTTTTAAGACCTATAAAATCTATACATTTGCTTTACAACACGTACCGCATACGGATACCGGAAAAAACAAAGCATTTGTCTTACAACTTTGTCGGCGTAAGTTAATTATAGTATAAGTATGCCAAATTACAGCTTTTTAGCACCAAGGTTTTTGAATTTAACCGCGGACAGACGGACATAGCGAACCTATACAAGTTGGTTCCTTGTTTACTACGGAACCCTAAAAAACAGCGCCCGGAAACCGATTTTAGTGACCGCATTTTTATACCCTAATTTGTGGATGAATAAAAAAATACTCAACGCACACTTAGGCTAAGTAAGTTTGGTTTTCAGCAGGAATTTAATTTTTTTTTAGAAATAGCAAAAAATATTTAGAGAAATCAAATTTAATGGCCTACGCGTATACTTACTCCCAATCATGTATTTTCCTATCTCCCCCCCCCCCCCCCCCCCGCTTCCCCCTTCCTGTAGATATAAATGCCTGCCTATGCATCGTTTGTACTAGACAACCATAAAGATACTTGAATACATAGAAAACATCCTAGAATCAGTAAAAAACGCGCTCAATATACAAATATTTGCCCTTCCTAGGTATCAAACCCAGGACGGCTAGCTTAGTAGGACACTGCCACCCAGACTTACCTCGTAACACACACGTGTTTCTGGTGAGAACGTATCCAAACTTCATTTAATGTTGTCTTGTACCGTCATAGGTAAGAATAAATATTTAGTAGGTATTTTAGTTTATTTGCTCTTGTGAATATTAGAAGTTTCGACATGTTTTCCTGTTTTCACGCATATTTTCATTTTATATTTATTGTTTTATATAATGCTAAGTTAAGTTCTAACATGTCATAAGCAATATTTAAAAAAATACTAAGTATTGAGTTTCTTGCGGCGTTTCTTCTCAGCAGTGGTCTCCTCTTGGGAAGCTCTGTTTGTTTTTAGGGTTCCATAGTCAAACTAGGAACCCTTATAGTTTCACCATGTCCGTCCGTCCGTCCGTCCGCAGCCTAGCTCAGAGACTCTTAGTACTAGAAAGCTGTAATTTGGCATGAATATACATATTAGTCATGCCAACAAAGTGGAAGAATAAAATTTGTGTACCTTCCCTACACGTAACTTGGTGATGTATTTTTCTCGTGGACCCCACAGAAATACCTACCTACTAAAATCATCTAAGACGGCACCAAACGACTTTAAATAGAAAATTAGTTATTACTTGTTGATTTTTATGTTTGTAGTACTTAACAGCTTCGGAATCCTACACTGAGCATGGCCCAACATGCTCTTGCCCGGTTTTTTAAATATCTTTTATCTCTAAATTTCCCGCATCCAACGTCACATCCCTACAGCACTAAAGCGTCGTACATCCAACGAGTCAAACGAGCAAGTAATTGCATACCTGCATACATAACGAATGCTGCTAGCATTTATTAATAGTGCAAGTGCTAATGCTGGTCACAGCTATCGCTTCTAATGCTCGACTAATGGGTTACAAGCATTTGTTCGACGCGTAATGAAGCAATTTGAAGATGTTACTAGGGTTGGTGGGAAAGTGAAGGTTGGCTTTTGTTTCGTGTGAATTTTAAATATAGGCTGTTGTTGCTTGACTGTAGAAGGCTTAAAAGAAAAAAAAATAGGTCGGAGTCGTGCAAAAAGGTGATTTGTTACATTATTTTTACGAAAGCATTTTTGCTAGCTAGTGTGTTTTCAGATCGCGTTCTTTCATGATCACATACTTAATTTTTCGTCTTTTCATGTAGCGCTGGTTCATATCATAAAGCTTTTTATAATGTTTGCTTTAATTGTATCTGTCGCTAATATATGTAGTATACTTTTTTATAAGCTATTTTCCACGTATGAAATTGTTATATTATTTTATTTGAATTGGTATGCTATGCATGCTATGTAATATGAATAGTAAGCACGTGTTTAATTATTATTGTATCTTCAACGACCAGAAAAATAAAACTTTGAAGGGTGTTTTTTTGGGATAATATGAGTTATGTATGTTTATTTTTCTCAAACATATATTCAAACGAGTAATTAACACTTAATTAGCAATTTGCTTGAACAAAACTCTACAGAAGACGGTTTAATCCCTTTTCATTACTGTAGACGTCAATTTCTCTTAAAAAGTTCAGATTTGGCAGCTAAAATAAATACCTGTTACTTTAGATTACTTTCTAACATATATCAAAATAAATCTAATAGGAGCAGGACGATTGGGTCCCTTTCCTTGTGAGTTTCAGACGGGTTGCGGACGGCTTAAAATTTTGGTTGCTGTTGTAAACAATTATAAACAGAATTCAATTTTCTAATCTAATTGTTTCAGGAAGACATTATTATTTAGAACGTATTTATCAGAGGGCCGAAGCCTGTAATTACGTTAGATTATCGCGCCTGAGGGAATCCGGCGCGTGACTGGAAAGGTGATCAACGTCGTATAATGAACCCTTAAAACCTGTCAAGTTCCAACCAGCGAATGGGACAGCGCTATATGACTGCTTTAAATCTATCTCTTTCACTGCCTGGAATTCAGTTTATAACGGTTCATAACACGGCCTTTCCGAATTCACATTTGCCGCTCTTTTATTGACTTGTGTAATTGTGGGCGGTAAAACGTAAGAACGTATTTTCGCAAAAAATCCTGTTTGCGCGTTAGTAGCGGGTTTTGTTTTATTTTTTTGGTTTGTGGTCGTGTTTGGATATACTTAATGGCTTACATTTTTTGTTGGTAAAATAATGACAGTGCTAATGGAATGAATAATTCGTAAGGTATTAAAAGAATGCATTAGGTATATTGTTGCCGCTCCGTCAGCCACCGAACAACTGCGATAAGCGACAGCTATGGCTAAATATCTTTAGGTAGTAATAATGATGTACAGTCGAAGTCATATATATGTTTACACTTTAGTACCTCGTCACTTTCATTCACAGAAATTGTCTCAGTGAATAAAAGTGACGAGGTACTAAAGTGTAAACATATTTATGACTTCGACTCTACAATGAATTTCATGTTTAGAGCAATCCAACTGCTGTATTTTGTCTTAGAGCTTAGGTTTTTACATCCGGATTTATAAAAGGTCCACATAATAGAACCCGTGGTGGACATAATTTTATTTATATCATTTAAAAGGTAATCATGACAGCCACATTTTTTAAGGCATGTCCAATTAGTAAAAAATCCTGCCAAGTACGACGTACCATTATCCATAAAAACGACAAAAAATAATGACTGTTGTAATGAATATTACCAATAAACGATGATTATGATTATGACTATATGGGAGCCATGTTTTATTTTAATTTAATTAAAATATACTTTAAAAGTGAATATTAAAAAAAAAACAAATCTAAATTCTACAACAATTCCTTTACTTTTCAGGCTGTCCGTCTGTGGAACTCCCTCCCTGTGGAGCTGCGGCAGGCTAAATCTTTACCTGTCTTTAAGAAACTTCTCCTTGAGCACTTTTTGTCGCAGTCTTAATTGTATTGTCTCAGTACATTTCTCTCACTATGCATTTCTGTCGTGTGGCTGCATTTTTTCCCTGATGTGGATGTATTGACATTAATGTATGTATTTATTTATTACTATCTATTTATTCATGTAAGTCATTATAATGTATTAGGTGGTATTAGTATGTATTTGATTATCCATTTATTAGTTTGGTAAGCGTGTATTTATAGGTATATTGTATTTTATAGCTAGCATAGGTCCTTGTTATTGTTCGAAATTGGTCTGCACCACCTACTGTGTAAATTGTTTTAACTTGCACCTTATCTCTTCTAAGGTTGTCTGGAAGAGATCGCTAATCAGCGATAAGACCGCCTGTTGTTTACCTGGGTCTTCTAAATTGTGCAAATTCTGTGTAATGTTTTTATTTGGTGGACAATAAAGTGTTTTGTATTGTATTGTATTGTATTACAAATAAATATTCTGTGAATATTTCAAGCGTCTACCTGTTGCCGTTATCAATATCGAGGATAAAAGAACAAAAAATCACGTTTGTTGTATTGGAGCCCCCTTAAATATTCATTTTATTCAGTTTTTTGTTTTTTTTTTGTTATAGTGGTAACAGAAATACATCATCTGTGAAAATTTCAACTGTCTAACTATAACGGTTCATGAGATACAGCCTGGTAACATACGGACAGACAGGCGGACGGACAGACGGACAGCGGAGTCTTAGGAATAGGGTTCGTTTGGGAACGGAACCCTAAAAAGTACTCGTATTTTATTATTTTAATCGTCATACTTCTCTTTTTCAATAACTTCTTAAACTCTACATGTTTGGAAAGTTCAATTGGATATGTGCTACCTAAAATGTTAATTTATTCAATTGTGTGGTTAGCAATTTAATTAAGCAGACGCTAATATACCCGCTAAGGGCAAGGTTCAAACAATTAATTGATAAGAAATCGTATGTGAAAGTTATCACGATTTCAATAGAAACCCCCATGTAAAATGAATATCCATTACGGGAAACGAGGTTGAGGTTTGTATTTAAACTAGAGTTTAAATTAGCGAAGTTGGGTGACCTAGCCAAAAGTAATGATGTAATTCGACAGAATGGCCTAGCTTATATGCAGTGATCGGGGAAAACGGAGCAAAGCTTTAACAAAACGCACTTAAATTATAGCCATGAATATTAATATCCGAATTCCAAATCTGAGACTCTGTTAATATGAACACTAATCTACCAAGTAAGTTTTCCTTTACGTAAGCTTTACAACTTTTGTTTAAGTTTTGCACGGTTTTCCCCGATCACTGCTTATATTATGGTTAAAAAGAATTGCGGCAAACCTAAACTATTGCCTTTAAGCTATGAAACCAAAGTTAAACATTGTATCTGAAACCCTTAAAGAGTGTCGGTGGCCTGGTGCTTAGAAAGTAGACTCGTATCGATGCGTTTTTCTTACTTAAGTACATTATCCAATGCTCATACTGTAAAGGAAAAAACATAGTGAGAAAACCTGCACATTAGAACAGCAGCAGAGTATGTACGAGTAAGAGAGTAATATCACAAAAGATCCTAAAGGGCCAATCACAACCACAACCCTTCCAAAAGATAAACTCAATGCTTTTTTATGTTTCGGGAAAAATGTTGATAATATAAGAAGACTACAACGAATCATGGTTGTTAAGGAAAATAGAGAGTAAACATAAATAATTGTCAAGGAATGATTGAACCCTTTCTCAGCTTAGGATGAATGGCTACATATTTCACCTTTATAGAAGAAACACTTCCGCGTCGAACTATTTGCCCGGAAAAAATATGTTTATGGGTTATAGTCGTACTTCTTTGCCTTCATACCAAAGAATGTCATATACAACTATATTTTGAGTTCGTATATGTTTTTAACGTGGCTTTTAGGCTCAAGACACGAGTAATCTTAAAACAAAATAGTAATGCATTATTGGTTAATACCTAATTGCTTTGCTTTGGAAATATTTAGTGACTTTATCATTAGATTTCGTTACTGTTTAGTTAAAGGCTTTACTAAAGTAAAGTTTTACTTTTACTCTATGTCCCATATTATTGAGTGAGTGGCTCTCATAAATGCGTCTCCTGTCTGACCCTGACCCTGGATTTAGGAACAATACGAGTATCATTGCTGCAACGCCTGCTGAGCCGGGGTTCTTCCATGGATATGCCGTGGCATTAAATATATTTAACACAACATAACATCACGTCTTCATTCCCAGAGTGGGATAGGCAGAGCTACAGAAATAGCAACAACTCCAAAAAGACTAAATTTGATGATTCTGTAACCACATTTTGCACAAGTAGGCAAAAAATACAAAAAAAAGGTATACAAAATCTTATTTAAAAAAAAAAACACCCGTTTGGTAACCGGGCTAGAATAGTGGCACTTCATGTCTTCCCCTGAATGTCGTAAGAGGCGACTAACGGTCGAACCCTATATTTAAACCGCGGACAGATAGCCTTATTTCGGATTAAAATTTGACACATTTTGTAAGGGCAAATGTCAAATTTCAACCCGAAGTAAGCCTTATCTATCCGCGGCTTGAATATAGGTTTCGGCCGTAAAGGAATAAGGGCTTGTAGTACTGTTAGGCGATGGGCTTGCAAACTGTCACTGATATCCTGGTTAACATCTACCTTTTAAGTAAGATTTTGTATAATTTTTCTTTATAATTGTATTTTTAGGCATACTTATTTTAGTTCCAATAGTATAAATATTATGAAACGGACGTTACGGGTTGTCATATTTAAACCTGTAGGTAGTAGATAATTATTTACTTATTCGTTAACTTAGTTTAAGTTAACGAATAAGTAAATATTGATCTACTACCTACAGGTTAAAATACAGAACAGGGACTAAAGCATCATGTTTTTACGCGCTGATAACATACTGTTGTAACAGCATTGATTTCCAATAACTCTATTGAAAGGCAACCCCGAGCTAAGTGAGGTTTCCACAGAGATTAAGCGACATTAGATTTAGTGATCGATGGGTAAGCATCGATTATCCATCATCAGATTAAAGGATTTCAGGACCCTGATAAAATTCCCCCGGCGTATCTTAAAAATGACTTGGCGTAAATGTCAGGAGAACCATAAAAGTACGCTGTTAAAACGGTTATTGCTTCAAAATAATTTAGGGCACGTGCAGTTTAAGGTATTTGAGAAGAGTAAAAAATCGGGCAAGAGCCTGTCGGACCAAGCTCAGTTTAGGGTTCCGAAGCCGTTAAGTACTTACAAAAACATAAAAATCAACAAGTATTTTAGTAGGTATAAACACTTTAATCTCCTGAATATTAGTCGTGATATTTATCCTTTTAAATCCGTTATATCCGCTTTAATTAAGGTTTTTTTTCAGAATTTTAGTATTTGTTGTTTTGGCTGTAGGCGGGGGGGACACACTTGACTATTTTTTTTTTTTTTTTTTTACATTTTATTGTAGGTACCACTTTGTTGGCGTGACGGAACGGAACCCTAAAAAGCATATGGCTGACCTTATGCCAAATGACGTGAAATGGTACCAGTTCAGCATGAGGCTGGTTGTAAAACTAGTTCTGATCTTCCGCTAAAAAAAATCTTACACAAATTAACGAGTCCCAAACTAAGATCAAGGCTTGTACTATGGTTACTAGACAACGAAAAACTAACATCCTTAAATACATAAAACATTCAAGACTCAGGAACAAATACTCGCGCCCATCACACAAATATCTTCCCTTACCGGGATTTGAACCCCAAATCAGGGTCACTACTAACTAGGCCAACGTGTCGTCAAATTCGTACTTAGATATACATAAAAACACCCACAACGCGCAAAATGAATACTCGCGCTGATCACACAAATGTTTGCCAATACCAGGAATCGAACCAGGGACCACTATTTTCGTAGGGTAGGTATTCGTACTTACTCTTCAGCTATTGAATATGTAGTTTTTTATATCATTTAAAAACATACCGTACATAGAAGCCATATCATGTATATGCACTTAATAGAGCATCTGGCATGTAACAACAGTTGTTTCATTTATACGTTTCTCTGTAGACCATTAAGATTATCCCAATGATGAGTCAACGCAAGAACTGTCGGACTCGACTTATGTCTAGAGGTAATTACAACTACTCAGTTACCGTTCCTTTGCCGTTCAGTCTCTTGGAACGGAGTGCTGATTTCGTTCTAATCGTTTCTGTGAGCTTAAACAACGGGACAATTTTCAAGACTGGAATCACGTAGAGAATGAATTTTAAGCACTACCTCCTTGCTTTTTTATCTTTATCGAGTCAGTGGTGCTAGACAAGTTGCATTCGACAATCGTTAGCGATTATGTTTCGATTGAAAAATATATGGAATTGACGTAAGTGTCACTTTACTATCTCGGTGGCTTACGTCGATTCCATACATTTATCAATCGAAACATAATCGCTAACGATTGTCGAATGCAACTTGTCTAGCACCACAGTAACGTTAACGAAACGTCACTACGAAAAAGTGTAGTGAATATATACTGTAAAACTACAAAACACTAAATAAAACTAACTTACTTACTTTACTTTACTTTTATTAATCTCTCAAGCTTTAGCTGGAAGAGATGCCTTCAAGGGATAATTTTGCTTCGTACATTCTTTTTTTGTATCTTTTCTGTTTTCTGCTAGTGCCTCCTCTCAGCCTCTTCTAACACGGTAAAACAATATTGATTGAAAAATGATTGAAAAAATAACCTTCTGCTGGAGTTTCTTGCGGCGCTTCTTCTCCGCAATGGTGGTCTTGTCCGGAGCCCTAGTAGATTCACTCCATACTACCGACGTGTATAAGAGCACTCATGTGACCAATTTACTGCATACAATATTTTGAATTTTGAATTTAGTCGCGTTATTGTCACCGTTACGATAACTAGCTCTTATATACTTGATATTCATATTCATATTCATTTATTTGCATAACCATGGTATTACAAGGTGGTCTTAAAAAATAAAAGTACATACATGGACCCTACTAGGGCATCGCAAATTGTTTAAAAACTAAGTACAATTATAAAAGAAATGGTTTGAGAATTACTATCTAATATTGCGTTCTCTTATTAATTATTCTGTATCTATTATAATTCTATTTTCTTAATATTATTTATTAATAATCCATGAACTCTTGCACAGAGTACGGGCATTTACAAATAAGATATGTTTTTAATTTATTAACAAATGTTACATATTTTTCTTCCTTAGAGATATCTTTAGGAACCGTGTTATAAATTCGTATGGACATTGCATGGGGACCTTTATTGTTCATTTGCAGCTTACATGGAGCAGAAAGAACTAACCTATCTTTGTGTCTTAAATTACGCGATTTTTGGTAGAGGTTGTTGTGTTTACGCACGAATTTGCAAGTTTCTAATATATATAAGGATGTTAGAGATAGGATTTTTAATTTTATGAAGTGCGGTTTGCATGTTTCATCATTATTTATGCCAGTTAGTACTCTTATGCATCTCTTTTGCAGTAAAAATAAATGTTTTATATTAACACTATTGCCCCATAATATTATGCCGTATTGTAGCCAAGCCTGGGCAAAGGCGTGATAGGCACAAATTGCGGTCTTTAAGTCGGTGTTTATTTTTATTTCTCTGAGAGCGTATGCGAAACTAGATAATTTAGTAGCTACTTTCCCTACGTGAGCTTTCCAGTTTAAATGTTCGTCAATATGTATACCGAGTAGTGGGCAGCTGTTTACTGGTTGTAGTTTATCATTATGATAGGCGTAGTTAATATTAAGAGCAGGTCTTTGGTACGGTCTGAATTGTATTAAATTCGTTTTTTGCAAGTTTATACCTAAATTATGATCTTCAAGCCAGGACAGAACTTTATTAAAAATAGTGTTTAAATTATTGGTAACATCTTTACTATTTTGGCTAGAAAATACTATAGAAATATCATCGGCATAAAATAAGGCTTTTATATTGTTCGTGTTTATTATTTTTGGCAGGTCGTTAATATATAACAAGAACAAAATACATCCTAGAACACTCCCTTGGGGGATAGAACATGTAGTGCGGGCCGTATGAGAACGAACTTTAATTATTTTGTTTGTTGTGTTATCTGTATATTCTAATTCGACGATTTGTTGGCGATTTTCTAAATAAGACACAAACCAATCGTGCGCAGTGCCTCGGATACCTATTCCGGACAGCTTATGCAACAGGATGTCGTGTTGAACTCGGTCGTAAGCTTTGCTCATGTCAAGAAGCAATCCAAACGCATTCTTCTTTTTTTCGATTAGTCCTAGCACTTCTTGTACAAACTCGTAAACTGTTAAATTCGTAGATCTGTTCCGTCTGAATCCATTTTGGCATTTGTCAAATATGTTAAATTTGTCACAAAATGAAGTTACTCGTTTGGCCATAATAGACTCAAAAACTTTTGAAAACGTATTTAGTAGAGCAATTGGGCGATAATGTGCAGGATTAGTGGAGTCTCCTTTTTTTGGAATTGGTTTTATGAGTGAAGTTTTTAGTAGATCAGGGAATGTTCCAGTAGAAAACGATTGGTTGATCAGGACCGTAAGAGGAGGTGTAAGCTCGTCAGCACATTGTTTTAGAAGTGTTGGAGGTACCTCGTCGATTCCATGACTGGTTTTATTTTTGAGCTTTTGTATGCATTTGTAGGTCTCAGTCGGATATACGGGCGACAAGAAGAAACTATTGGTGGCAGGATTTATTACGGGGCGACCGCGTGGCGTGTTGTTGGATGTGTTCAACCCCACGGAGACAAAAAAGCTATTAAACGTGTTTGCAACTCTTTTGAGGGTCTTGGGTTATTTTATCGTCAATTTTTAGGATTATATTTTTTTTACTTTGAGTTTTTGTTTTATTTCGTTGCTCTCCTATAATTTGCCAAACTGTTTTTATTTTATTATTCGATTTACTTATTCTTTTTGTATATAATAACTTTTTTGAAATATTTACACATTTTTTTAACATTTTACTATACGTTTTTAAGTGTATTTTTAAGGCTGGGTCGTTTGATTGTGCTGTTAATGCTTGTAGGTGATGTTTGTGTTTACAGGAGACTTTTATTCCTTTACTCAACCACTGTCGTTTTAGTTTAGGTTTTATTTTTATCTGTTTCATAGGAATGCATTTATCCAATAAACGCTTTATTTCAGAATTAAATCATTCAAAGTTATCATTCATCATATTTTGTGGGGTAATTATGGATTCCCAATCAATTTTTTGAAGCTCCTTTTTAAATGCCTCAGTGTTCCTTAGGTTATACAATCGTTTCGAACAAGAATACTGATGTGGCTGTTCCTTTGCTTTATCGGGTACGCCTTGCCATGAGGCTAAGACACCTTTATGGTCCGAAAAACCTAGTTCCGCCACACAAATGCTAAGGTTGTTTGTGAATAGGATATCAATACATGTTTTAGAATGTACTGCAACTCTGGTACGTTCTTTTACCTGTTGAACAAAGTTAAAAGTTCTAAATAGGTTAAGTAAATACTGGGATTGGGTGGTTACTTTGAGAATATCAATGTTTAAATCACCTCCTATAATTACGTTTTTTTTACTATACTTAATGTTTATAAATTGAAGTAGTTTGTCTAACTGTTTGTAAAACAAATCGGGCCTTCGGGAGCTATTTGGCCAGTATATTACAATTAATATTAGTTCTAGTTTAGGAATCTCTATTGCACAGGTTTCAAATATACATTCTATAGATAATTTATTAATATCTGTTAGTACTACGTACTTCATATTATCTTTCAGAAACACACATACCCCATTACTGATAGTAATGGCGGCCGAGTTAAAAACAATACAAAACATGTTAAAAGCAATATGCTTTTACCGTGCAAAATGGAAAAATATCACTGGATCTGCCAGCATCACGCAGAGCTGTGACCATTTCGTGACAAATTATGTTCGTAATTCCTTTCTATGTTAAATAAGTACATGTTTATCACGAATAAACCATTTTTTTTCAATAGTGGCCAGTTTACTGGCCCTTCACAAGATGCTTAACGCTACGGTAAATGGTTGTCTAAGGGTAACAGAAAAGGAATCGTAGATGCGATGCCAGAATTTGAGAAAAGACAGCCCCTACAAGTCAGCCCCTGTAAGTCGGTGGTGAGCTGGAAGGACTCTCTTCTGTTCCAGGCTAAAGTTGACGAGGGTAATGTAGAGTCTCCGGTGTGTGAATTCATCTCTATTGTTTGAGCCAAGTTAAAGCATGAACTGCGACTATACCTCATTTCTTATTCAATGATATAATTATATAATTGTCACAGACTAATAGTAATAAGGGACGTAATTGTTATCATATCATAGATAAGGTCTAGTTTAGTTTCTTATTTTATTTTTCTTGTCCAATCAACCAATCACACTGTATGGTGCTGTGTAAAGCGGTGTTTGCACGAGGAAATTGTATAGTTACGTGGCATACCTACTGTATGATGTTCTTGTTTTTTAATTATTTTTTTTATAAGTGTTTTGCATGTGCGATTGTTGCGTCATTCCGCCGTGTCTTCACCAATTGGTCACAACGGAAGAACAGCGCTGGCCATGCCAGCACTACGCTGAGTTGTGACCATTTCGTGACAAATTATGTTTTAGTTACCGTTAATGTTTAAATTGTTTGTACTTGTTTGTCAGTTTTGTCTCGAATAAACTATTTCTATTTTCTATAAACTATACATCCAATTCATAACAAAAGTGCCCCAAACTTCTGTTCAAGTAAGACATTTAGAAGTTGTAAACCCTAAAATCTTTGCTCCCAAAACTTAACAAATAACTTACCCAGCTTTAGAATCGTGAACTGTTCATTGATTATGTAAATAACAATGCTGGCCCTAAATTCAGTTCCAATATTTCGGGATATTAAACCATCCAGAAGTTAACTGACTGTTCTATTTGTGGATATATGTACTATGAGATTTATTTGGTTACTGGGTCCACAAACCTGGCAGCTATCCTTAACCTATCTGTTTGGAGGACAAATGGCTTATCTGGTTTTTTAGAGTTCCGTAGTCAAACTAGGAACCCTTATAGTTTAGCTCAGATACTCTCAGTTCTTGAAAGCTGTAATTTGGTATGAATATACATAAGTAAGGGCAACAAAGTGGTAAAATATTTTTTTTTTTTGAGTGTACCTCCCCCACACCTAACCTGAGGATTTTATTTTTTCTAGTCTACCCCTTAGTGTGGGGTATCGTTGGATAGGTCTTTCAAATATATAACGGATTATGGTAATGATATTAAGCTTTTAGAGGGTAAAAAGCCCCCAAAATAACGGCGACACCTACTTTCAGAGCTGATATCTCTTAAACGGCTCAACCAATTTTCATGAAATCTTGCTAAGGACTATCCTGATTAATTTAACTTTATTTAAAAAAACTTTCGTCCAAATCCGTTCACCCGTTTGGGAGCTACGGTGCCACAAACACACTCAGATGGAGAAGTATAAATAGAGTGAAATAAAAAAATAAATTAGAAATTTAAAAACCCCTGACTAAATAAATAGTCTGTAAAAAAACCTCTAAAATGTAAAAAATAATAAGTAGTGGCCCTAAAGGCTGATTGTTTGATAAGTAGATACTTAACTGAACACTGACACGGCGGGGGACCGCTAAGTAAATGAAATAACATAAAAAATACTCCAGCTACTTAGCGGTCCCTGACGTGTCAGTTTAGTTAGTGTCAGTGTTCAGTTAACTATCTACTTATCAAACAATCAGCCTTTAGGGCCACTACTTATTATTTTTTACTTTTTAGAGGTTCTTTTACAGACTATTTATTTTTGTTTTTTATGTTTGTAGTACTTAAAGGCTTCGTAACCCTACACGGAGCATGGTCCGACATGCTCTTGCCCGGTTTTTCGTAAAGCAATTGGGTCAATCAACTATTCTTTGTATACTATATTTTTCAAGTTTGTAGGGCTTTTAAGTATACAAAAATACTAAATGGGTATATTTATAATATATTTGGATATTTATTAAACAATAAAATGTCTTCTTTCATTGGTAACTAAGTGGATCAGGTTTTCCCCAGATTTGTATGAAAATAGTCATTTATACAAATATATTTTGGCAATTTTTTTACTTAGTAAACATGATTAAATAAATAAAATAAAACAACTAAATGACTCGATGTGTATTTTGTGGTTTTAAGTACTCTCCGACCTTGCTTATTTCTCGGACGTGCACGAATTTATTTACTATCGTTTATCTAGATAAAAAAAAGTAATAAGAATCTCCATTAAATAATACTAAACTTAAGAGCAGAAGCCACGGATCATTTAAGTAACTACTTTCTAAGGGTAAGGCTTTGTTTGGACCACTAAAACTACAAATATTACTAACTAGCGACCCGCCCTCGCTTCGCTCCGGATTAAAGTATTATACATATAAACCTTCCTCTTCAATCACTCTATCTATTAAAAAAAACCGCATCAAAATCCGTTGCGTAGTTTTAAAGATTTAAGTATACATAGGGACAGACAGCGGGAAGCGACTTTGTTTTATACTATGTAGTGATGATTTCAGGATAACATTTTAGAAAAAAAAGTCGTTGTAGAAAAGAAGGGTCTTGATAAATAGAGACCAGACGGATAGACAAATAGACTGATAACAAAGTCATCTTATAAGGGTTCCGTTTTTCAGTTCTTAATGTGAAATCCTAAATATTAAATGTGAAATAAGTTTCAATAAGATTTTCAAGCAATACAGGGCCTCTATTCAACTGCGTTATAACGATATCGTTTTTGACCTGTTTCCGTATTGTCAACGTTTTGATAACTCTTATGTCATTTACAATAATGGCGACTGTGACATAAACGATTCTTAAACGTGTCAAACACGATATCGTTTTAACGCACCTGAATAGAGGCCCTGATTTTACAACCAAGTTTTTTTGGTGCCTTGTTAGGGCCAAGCCCTCGTAATCAAAGTCTTTAAGAGGCTTCTTTAATTAAATTAATTCAGACATAAATATATCACACGGACTCAAGGATATACAAACCTACGTGCCAAAATGTCTACCTTTGCCATCACGACACGTAGGTAAAAAATCTTCTTTTAACTTATGGCGGTTCTTTATAGATTCCGCCGGTGTCAAGTGCTAACATGCACCGGCGAGCATAAAGTAAGTAAAATAATTTAACAATAAATAAGTATGACAAATTACAACTTTGTGGTACCAAGAGTCTAAAACAAAGATTGCCGATAACATTTAAGAACTGGTGTACCTGGGTCATACACACTCTTAAAAACAAAAGTTATCTCTCCTGTGGTCAGTAGATATGAGCTTGTGTGCATATAAGTTATGTTTTTATATGATAGGTCTAAAGCAGTCCTGAAGGCGTTTTTGCGGGTATGCGCTTAGCCAGAAAATTAGGCCTTAAAAAACGTTAACTTTCGGTGTCTCCACAGGAAAGACGGTAACCTAAATCTGTGTATGACCCACCTAAGTATTCTACTTAAGAGGATTGTAAAGCGATGCTTAAATCGCGTAGCTGTCAAAAAGAATCCATACAAATTCAGCTCCAGGCAATAACGTTTCTCACTAAATCTAATCCGATTTCCATGATTGTTATATATTTTGTAGTTCTCATGAAAACTAGGTTAGTTCGTTTTCCTTTTTTTTAAATTTGGGTCATTGACCCAAATTTAAAAAAAAGACCTTTGTACGTTGTCCTTTTTGGGAAAGGACAACGTACAGACCTAGTTTTTTATAATATCTACAACATATTACTACCTATTACATCATCATGAAAATCGTTTAAGGGGAGAAAGACATTACAGCAAGCTTGTATGGTTTTTTTGCTTCACAATCCTCTTAAAGAGACGGGCAGCGCAACGTTTTTTCATACTTAGTTTGTAATGGAAAAAAAAAAACAGATAATTATCTTTATTTTTGGTTAAATTAGTACGTCAATCTAATTTTAAGGTACTATTCTTAAAAATTGATAAAAAATGTAATATTAAAATCTAAAAGTCGACACTCTGATAAAGAAGATATTATATTAAATATATCCCTGATGGTAATTAAGATTTCAAACAACTAAAAAAAAAAACTTGCAACTGTTGGTATGGAGAGACGATTGCCCTAGCCGTCGCCCTAAGTTATGATAATATTGAGTATATAAAAAGAAGTTTCTTTTGAAAGCCGGCTTTTATCGTGTCTATAACCCATTAATTAAGGGTCACGATATTTCGAGTCGTAAACTTACAGCGTAAAAAGGTGCACTTTTACTAAACCATCCAATTAAGACCCCTAGACTTTTTGATATTGTATGAACCCAGAGGTCAATGTGCTAGTAATCTCGTAAATTTCTAGACGTATCTCTTTCAAAACGATTATTTTTAAAAGCTTTTTAAACTTACAATTTTAAAATGAAACAGCTGCGACCATTTTAATGACGGTGAAAGAATTTTAATGACTAGGAGCTCATGTCTCGCCGCATACTTAATCAAATAAAAAGTCTAAATACCCATTCAATTATACATCACGTGACGTTACATGCAAAACAATATATCTTGTTTAATGTAAGTAATGATTGCTCGGTGCTTACCAAAAAAAGCGGCCAAGTGCGAGTCGGACTCGCCCATGAAGGGTTCCGTAACAGCAAGACGATTTATGACGTGTTAAAAAAAACTACTTACTAGATCTCGTTCAAACCAATTTTCGGTGGAATTTGGCATGATAATGTACAGCATATATTTTTTTTAGTTTTGTCATTCTCGTATTTTAGAAGTTACAGGGGGAGACACATTTTACCACTTTGGAAGTGTCTCTCGCGCAAACTATTCAGTCTAGAAAAAATATATATTAGAAACGTATGAGTTTGATAAAAAAATATTTGAGTTTCAGTTCTAAGTATGGGGAACCCCCAAAATTTATTGTATTTTTTTCTGTTTTTGTGTGAAAATCTTAATGCGGTTCACAGAATACATCTACTTACCAAGTTTCAAAATACTGACAAAATGCTTGTTGTTACGAAAAAAGACACGCACCTCATTACCGTAAAAAAATATACAAAAGAAAAAGAACAACCGAAAGAAAGAAAAATAATATACCTAAGTAAGCAAATAACAAATAGTCCTTCGGCCCTACTTTACAAATTGAAACCCATAGTTACGTTAGCCTCATCTCTTTCTCTATATTTTACTAATAGTGATTTACAAAAGACCTACCTGTCAGCAATATAACTCCAAGGCATTCATTTCAAAGTGGAAAAATTTAAAATTCCCAAGGTAGATTGAATGATAATCGAAATCTATGCGGACGAAGGCGCGGGCAGAACCTAGTAAATTCATATATAGAAAATGAGCAACGCAAACATCAACATATATTATTTCATAAGAACTTGACCGTTAACGTTGAGACCATGGTCATTAGGAACCAGATCATGGTCATGGTCAAATCCTATTCTAAATCTTTTTCGGTGCACTCAGGTTGTGGAATCGGCTACCGGCCGGCTTCAGACAATCACAATCAGTTGATTCCTTAAAAGGCAAATTAATGAAGTTTTGGCTTGACCCTAGCTCCTAAATATTGTTTCAACTGTCCTTTTTACACAAATGTAGATTTATGTAAGTTTAAGTATGTACCTATATTGATTAATTTATAAATATATATTTATATTTATGTGTCTAGCATAATTATTTAACTAAGTATTTGAATGTAGTTAATTTTATTTTTATAGGTAGGACTTACTCGCATTTGTATGCTTTTCTCCTAAATAAATTTGTAAACTTGCCTACTCGATGCATAACCTTTCACTTTTATCAATCTCTCAAGGGTTAGCTGGAAGAGATCCCTTAGAGGGATAGGTTCGCCTTTGTATATTCTTTTCTTGTATCTTCTTTGTATTGTTTCTGTTTTATTTTGTACGATAAAGTGTTTACATACCTACATACATAACCAGACAAACTTTTAGGGCACGAATGAAAAAATCTTAGGAATTTCCGAACGATATTAATTAATGGACAAGTTGATAACTTATGTTAAACTAATAATTAGACAATGTTGCAGGGTTTTTTTTCAATTTTCTTTGTATAGAAGTCGATTGTGTTGTTTTTTATTACGTCATCTTAGAGCCAAACGAGCATACATGCTACATGATGGTACGTGGGATCAGAGATCCATAGACATTAGCATTGTTAAGACTATAATCTTCAGACTGCAGTCCTAAGACTGTTAATTCGTACTAAACTTAAATAATTATAAAGTACTAAAATATACATATAACATAGATAGTGAATACAGATTAGTTCCTAATTGATCCGATATCCACAATGAACGTTACTTTGACATTGGTATTTAAAATAGTTATCGATGTTTTTGTAAGGAAGTGCCTAGTTAATATAATAAACATTTATTTCCAAAGGCATAACTGACTAATAGATAGGTGAAAATAACAACATACAAACTAATTTCTCAAACGATTGAAACCAAAAGTGCCGAAAACACTTGCAGCCTAATTAATTATCATATTTGCCACAAAACCTTCTGTCAGGTCATAATTTAATCTCGATGAAGGGACACAATTCCCGCGTGAAGTGTGTCCAAGTGCAGGATTGTTAAGTGGTGGAAAAGGGATAGGATCGGCCGCTGTCGTTTTTCCCGTTTTCCTTGGTACAGTTTAGTACCCCGGCGTGTGTCGATGCGGACGGTTGTCTGCGTCGGCCGGTCTCGCGCCGCGAGTGTGTTCGTATCGCGATGAGTGAAATTTATTTTAAGTGTGTTGTTTTGTGAGTGATTAGTGGTTCGTGTGTTTAACGGAGGTTCTCAGCTACACGACGCAAAAATGTAAGTTTAGTTCATTGTTAATTATGTGTTTTCGGTTGATGTTACGTGATTAAAGGCCAATGATTATAAATTAGAATTAAGTAGCTTGTTTTAAAAAGCAAATTAACTGTTGTTAGTACTTACAAGTGACTGATAATTTAGTAACTTGTCAAACATGTCTACAAGAAAAAATGATTAACTATCTTATAATACTGTAGAACGTTTCGTAGAATTCGGGTAATAACTCTAAATTCATTTCACGATGGTACACCGAAAAGTTGGGGGCTTTGAAAGCTTGTAGGGATAATAAACCAAAAGTTTCGGTTTAAGTATAAGAAGCTTAGCGCCAGTTTTGGTTCTAGTAGATCCCTTATTGTTTTTTAACTTACCAACATCTGATTTGAATTGTGCCGAAACGATATTAATTATTGAATTCAATTGAGGTGTGATTTTATTTACATTAAACTTATCACGCTTTAATTATTAATTCTTCAATTAGCGTCCGAGAAGTGAAAACAATTAACATTATTACTTAGTTACATATGTATGTATCTTTTTCATATGTATCGTAGTCCGCTATATGTGCTTCGAGCGTGCACTATTTAAACAACGATTGGATAACGTGTCCAATTTGCATATTATAAAGGCCTAATGTAATTAAAAAATGATAAAATATGCACTTGGATGCAGTTATTATATGCGGGCTATCCTTTCAGGGATTTCCCAGATTAGAGTTGTCGTAAACAAACAATTAAAAATATGTCCCTATTGTAGTGATAATAAATTTGCAACAATTACGACCAAGTGCCATTAAATTGGACATTACAATATAATACAGGTGCTAAATTGTGAGATTTGCACAATTACTGTCGCGATAAAACAGGTTTACAGTTACCCGACTGACCCATAAGGAGGGCAATATTTTCCAAGTATATGTATATGTGGGTATGTATGTAAGTATGTCCGTTCCATTGCGACCGATTTTTAAGAGTGAGATGTCATTAGATTCGTCTTATCATCGCTAGTGTAACTGGGTAGGTACTTAAATTAAAAAATAATAATATGGCAGAATAACAAATTTTAGATGTGATAGGTAACTCACATATAATCACCGGCATAAAAATACAACCACCCGTCTTTTGTTCATACAACTGCTTACAAATATAACTTCTTAAACTAGAGAGTAACTTCGAAAACACTTAACCAATGGGCACCAAATATTCTTTTTCAAGGTCATAATAATATCTTAAAGATAAAACATAAAAGATAAAAGTATATATATCATGCGTAGTTATGCAGGAAAAAGTGTCGAAACTTCTAAAAAACACAAGAGCAAATAAATAATATAATAGTAATATTTATACCTACCCATGACGATGCTAAACTAAATGAAATAAAAAGTTAAATAAAGTTTCGATACGTTCTCCTACAGACACCGTGTCCCCTAGACTAGATAGGTACTAAGCTGTTACGTTAGGTATCTTAGGCCAAGCATTTTTGTCTGTTAGATAATCCTCGACCCTGTAGTAAACTTCAGACATTAACGACTTTTTCAAGTAATTTTTAAGTGCTGAAAATGGTAACTTTAAAACTGCGTCGGGTAATTTATTATAGAACAGAATGCATTGACCTACAAATGCTTTTTATACTTTGCGGACACGAAATTTTCTAATGGAAATTTAATTTTTTATTTCTTGTATTAAAATTATGAATATCACAATTGTTAATAAAAGGGTCATGGTTCTTAATAACATAAATACATACATACATACATAACATCACGCCTTCATTCCCAGAGTGGGGTAGGCAGAGCTACAGAAATACCAACAACTCTAAAAAGACTTGTTGATAATTCTGTAACCACATTTTGCAAAATCAGGCCAAGAAGTTTACTAGTGTATTAGTGACAGGTTGCAAGCCCATCGCCTAACAATACTACAAGCCCTTATTCCCTGAGTCGCCTCTTACGACATCCACGGGAAGACATGGAGTGGCACTATTCTAACCTGGCAACCACACGGGCACGGGGGGGGGGGAAATAATATTCTCATAAATAAATTTTGACGCTACAGTCAAAATATTAATTTCTTTAAATAGTTCTCTTAAGGAATCAGGGGAGTTAATTTACCTGCTAGTACTGCTATATCTGATTATCTGAGTCCTCCATTGCAAGTTTTTGTCTATAGTTATCCCTAAGAAAAGTGCCTTATCTACCATTTCTAAACACTCGTTCAGAATTATGCTTGATTCTACCGGTCTAACATAACGCAAAGTGAACCTAACACATTTAGTTTTTTTAGCATTGAGTAGTAAATTGTTACAAGTAAACCAACTAAGTACTTTACCTAGGGTGGCGTTTATCCTACTGTAATCGACGGATTTACGGTCTACCTTGAAAATTAATGATGATGTAAGCACAATCTCACAAAGTTTATCTACCGTTGGTGATAAGTCATTCATATAAACCAAAAATAAGAAAGGACTTAATATAGAGCCCTGAGGAACACCTAATTCAACTATCTCTTTCAAAAGGAAGCTTAAAGCGCCATAAAGTTGCTTTTCTTAGTGAATTATTGTGTTTTGTACGACCTTCAAATCTTTTAACTTGCTTTGGAAAGAAAGATGACATGTTAATTAGAAACAGAACACTAACATTTAAAACAAAAGTGTTTTCGAAGTTACTCTCTGGTTTAAGAAGCTATATTTTGTCAGCAGTTGTATGAACAAAAGACAGATGGGCGAGTTTTTTTGCCGGTGAGGTAGACGACATAATCAAAACATGCAGTCTGGTTTTCAAAACACCCTTTTTGTTAAACTTGATATCGCTTGTGATTCCGCTAACCTTCGGGGAGGGAAGATGGTCGATTAAAAAATGTCCGGCTTTTGATTTTGAGTTATTCTGTTTACTGTTTTACTCTACTCACTTGACTGTGACAGGGTACACAAATTTACATCTACTTCTGAGTTCGTATGATCGGCCTTATAGCTGTATACTTTAGTGCTTTGTCACATTAACGATATGTCTAAATTGCTGCACTCATCTGTCAAAGGCGTTAAAGCGACAAGGTATATAATTATGCAGTTAATGTATGCGTAAAATAAACAATGGGTCAGTTATTGTCTTTATTCAATTGGAGACAATGACACGAACGAATTAATTTAGGTACAGTTTTAATGTTATCATCGATAACGATATCGAAGCCCTATAAATAAATGCGTTATCAGGTACATATAACAGAATGGACATACTGTTTAGCAAACAAAGACCACCCAGGCCATTATTGGGATTCGGCAAAGGTTCGCTTTAGCCTCTCTTTTTCTACATGATAATGAAAGAGAGGCTAAGGCGAACCTTCCTCGTATTCCGATAATTTGGCCAAATCATAACTATACCTTGAGCACGAACTTATTCTTCTTTCGTATAAATTAAGGGGATCGTGAAGTGATTTAAGGCCGAGTTGATTGATCAGTAGTTAACTGAACTAATGGTTAAAAAAGAAACGAAAATTTGACACATATCCTTGAGATTGAACTATTAGTTACGATTTTTAACAATAAGTTAGTTTAACTACTTATCAAACAACTCGCCCTAAATCGCATATAGTTGCCGGCAAACTTCTTGAATATAGAGTTTTGTAGTAGGGGAAGGTTGGCGCATATAAATAGAGTTCAATTTACTGTGAAAAGTCAAGGTCACATGCTCAAGAAGTTTGCCGGCATCTTTAGCTGTCAAATATGTTAGATACATAAATATTTATCTCCGGGCGATAATGTTTCTCACCCACTAAATCAAGTCCGATTTCAACAATTTTTGAATATGTTGCAGTTCCGCTTTTGTATTAAAAAAAATATTTTGCTTGAAAAAAAACATACACACCTAGTTTTTTATAATAACTACAACATATTCAAAAATAGAAAAGTCTAATTGAGACAAGGGGAAAGAAACGTTATCGCATTAGGAATGGTCATTTTTAGCTAATCCTTCGTTATAATCATGACGTAACGTCATCGAGAAGGGGACTACCTAGTCCGAAACTAAGCTTTAGGCTTTAGTTTAGTTACTAGACAACAATAAACATACTTATATAGATAAATACATACAAACATCCAAGGCCCATACCGGGAATTGAACCCGGGACCGCTAGCTTCGTAGGCAGAGTCACTACCAACCAACTAGACGGGTGGTTAAACTTCTTCTAATAACTTAAAAAACAGATAGCCTTACTTGGGGATATATTTTTTCATAAGTAGGCATTATCCGAATAAAAATAAAAATAAAACATTTACGAACAATTTAATGTTAAGGGGCTTCCTGTTCCGAATGAACTTCGATATTACTCTTTACATTCCCTTGCTTATATTGCTTTATACAATTAAACTGTTGTTTATGGCAAGTTGGTCTCTTAATTTTTATTTATTTCACTTGATAAGACTTACTTAATAATCCTGCCTTAATACACGTGCCCATATAAGCGTCAATTTTGTATAAATACACAGTTAGTTTGTAATTTTTAATCAATTAGTATAAAATTAATGTATTTGTATTTAATGTCATTTATTGGTTATTACGACATTGCAGCTCATTTTACGGTGAGCGTTAAGGACAGAGCAATGGCAGTTAAATAGCTCTGTCCTTTTCTCTCAGCGTAAACTGAACTACATAGCTATGTCATAATCATACTCGGCACGCATACTAAAGTGACGTAGCAAAACATTTTTGCGACAAAAAATTCTATCGATGTTACTATCAAGATCAGCATATTATTCAACAATCATTAAAAAAAAACTCTTTACATTTTTTAATAAAAACAATGAACAAATGTTGGTTTTTTATTTTGAAATGTTTTTCATAGTAAACAATCAATGTTTTTTTACCAGATTTGTCCTTAGTAACGATTCCTGTCTAAATGAAAATTTCTACTTTAAATTACTAAACGTTCTCGCAATGTCCACTGTGTTCACGGGTCATTTTTCAAATATTTAAAATGACTGATACCCGTTTTCTCAATCATGAACGATATTGCGATTTATTCACCTTTTATAAGACTTTGACTAACCGTGTGGTTGCCGGGTTAGAATAGTGTCACTCCAAGTCTTCCCGAGGACGTCGCAACAGGCGACTAAGAGAATAAAGGCTTGTAGTCCTGTCACTAATACACTGGTAAACATCTTAGCCTGATTGTACAAAATGTGGTTACAGTTATTTTAAAGAAGTCTTCTTAGAGTTGTTGGTATTTCTGCAGCTCTTCCTACCCCACTCTGGGAATGAAGGTGTGATGTTATGTTATGTATGACTAAATGACACTGGAAACTGACACTTACTTAAAAGTAGCTGTTTTTTTTATAAATAGACATTTATATCGAAATCTTATGTATCGATGTCAAATCTCTAGAACATGCCTCGAGTTAGCACACGTATGGTCATAATCACTCCCCAGATTTGGCTGACAGGGTTAAACCTCATCACAATAAGTTTTTTTGCCGGCCCCTTAAGTGATAGCTCTCAGCCTGCGTGCTTGATTGCCTTCCGCATGCCATAAAAGGTGAAAGATCATAAATATTCACTTAGCTTAATGACACGGTTGAAAACTTAAAAAGTAATATTGAGTTGTCAGAATATTTTTTATGTTTTATAGGTTGCCTTTCGCTCATATACTCATTCGCATATCTCATTATAAGTACTACGTAATAAACTATCTTCTGCGAGTGTCTCCGTCCGCAAAAAAAAAATCCGAATAAAAAGTAGCCCATGTGCTATTCCAGACTATAATCCTGCCTTCCTAAGTCAATATTATACTGGGTGACTTCAAATTGGTATTACTAAACACTTGATTGTGGCTTAGTTAATGCCACACAGTATAATACATTAACCCCTTTGTTAAAATAAACTGTATTTAATTAATGCTAATTTTCGAACAAAACAAATAATTAAAGTCCCAAAGTGTGGTTACACTACATTTACAATACAATCTTATTTTCTTTGATAAGTGACAATTACCAATCAAAACGCGTTTTCTTCATAAATTGCGACAGGTGACGGATAACCAAAGAGGAAAGTGTTCATTTGAAATTCTTTAAACTTCTTTGTTAATTATTATGGGAGGATAACCATGTTAAGCGAACAAAAATGGGATAATTAAAAAATTGAAAGAAAATACTTCTGATTATTTTAAAAGTATGAGACTAATTTGAGGGGCTAAGTTTAGGGGAAATGTGTGTAAAACATTGATTTTTGTATTACCAATTTGAAGTCACCCTGTATATTATCATATCATATTTATTTATATCTCAATAGTACTCTCATACATTAAAAATGCCTTAGTACAAGACAAAAGGAAATTGCAAATATACGGAGATCGTCAAATTGAATTTCCTGTAAATAACTAAGCGTATTACAATTATTATTCACTAGGTAGTAAAATATTATTACAAAGTCAACATGGTTGCTAGGGTTCAAATCCCGGTTAGGGCAGATATTCTTGTGATGACAAGTATTTGTTTCTGAGTCTTGGATGTTTTCTATATATTTAAGTATATATTTCTCTATATAAGTCAGTTTATCATTTTCTAGTACCCATAAGTTAGAGCTTAGTTTGGGACTAGGTCAATTTGTGTTACATTGTCCAGTGAATCCTGTGATATTTATCATTTTATTTGGCATCTGAACCACGGGCGAGTGATTTTCAGTTCAATTAACAAAGTTTTTTTTACATTGCGAAGGTAAAATCCCACGCCATTTGCATGCTTTTCGTGATACATTCCTTCGCTGTATTAGGTCCTGACTCAATAGTGTAATAACAACTCGTCAATGGATTGCTACAAGCCTATTGACCAATGCAACCAGGCCTTTAACCTCGTTAGACGCAATACTTATTTTAGTAACATTATAATTGCAACCTTGTTGTTTTAACAATACGGTCCTTTTATATTTGGCATTGCGACCTCAGGCGAGAACCTCAGGAGGGCTAGCACAAATAGAGAACATGCCTTTTTATTCTCTTACGCTCTCTGGAAAGTGCTATGAAAGAGAAGGACAACCGTATACGCGAAACAATTGTCGTGTTATTTTTTCATAAGATATGAAGCTTCATAAACTCATTATTAGTTCAGACCCCCTGAAAAAAATACTCTATACAAAATCGACGACAGGAATGACAACACAGCTGTTGTTCCATGTTATTATTTATTCCATATCCATTAACCACCCGCCAAGCAACAGTGTTCGCATTGTTGTGTTCCGGTGTGGGGATAAGACAACCGGTGAAATTACTAGCATAGAGGCATTCCATCTTAGTCCTCAGGGTTGGCAACGCATTTGAGGTCTTGGGATTATAGTTTTGAGAATTCAAATGTCTATGGGTCTCAGGTTCCACTTACCATCAGGTGGCCTGAGTGCTAGTGTGCCTTCTCCTAAAATAAAAAAAAAAAAAAAACGGACTTTATATAGAAATGATGAAATTACTATGTTTAACCCAATATCATTACATTAATACGTGAAGTAAATAAAATGAGGACGCTGACAAAAACAATCTAGACTATAAAAGAAGTTTCAAAATTTTAACAAGCTTGGATTCTATTTAAAATCTTAATAAACGGGTCAAATCTTACTTTATTGCGTTTTATATATTCTATATTACGTTTTCTCCTAAATCGTATCAATGAAACTCAATTATGTTTATCATGTAGGTATGCTCCCTATTGTGTGCGACTTGTTTGTCGATAGGATCTCCCTTTCTATCTAGTCGGTAACATAGAGACACTGAGCGAGAAGCGAGGAAATACAACTTGCGCTAGCCGTACTGAGGGGAAACAGTGAGTAAAGTCAGTGGTTTACGGATATTTGCAATTTGCTATCTAAGGAATACTTTTGCGCTAAGTAGCTCCATTTTACCCATACTGGAACACAACACTGCAAACACTACTGCTTGGTGGCAGGTTAACCGGCACGTTGGACTTAGGAATCCAAACTTATCCTGAACAAGGGTCCAAACACCAGCGATTGGCAAATAGGTGGTGGTGGTGTGATAGTGGTGGTAAGACCCTGTACAGCGTCCATCCGGATCGCTACCACCACTTTATCCATTAACCTACCGCCGAGCAGCAGTGTTCGCATTGCTGTGTTCCGGTGTGGGGATAAGACAACCGGTGTAATTACTAGCATAGACGGATTCCATCTTAGTCCTCAGGGTTGGCAACGCATTTTAGGGCTTAGGATTGCAGTCTCGAGATTATAGTACTGAGAATTCAATTGTCTATGGGTCTCAGATTCCACTTACCATCAGGTGGCCTGAGCGCTCGTACGCCTTCTCATTGCCATAAAAAAAACGAAAGAATCATCGGCAAAGATGTATGGAACGTGGTACCCGCCCCAGTGGAGTGAAGGGCAGAGGTAACCAGGGCGCATATCTCCATTAGCTGTTCCTATTTGTATGACATACTGTCAACACCACCCTGATTGCTATTAAGTGGGTACCAAAATGCCTATTGTCCTATGGCCTTCCGAATTTCAAACGATAAGTATAAAGTTAAAATTAAGGTGATCAAGTTCGACCTACGTACTCGTATATCTGAATTTGCAACAACAAACTATTAAACATTTACTAGAGCAGAAATATTAAGAGTGAGATTTGCCCACAGGATATTTCCGTTTATGCAGCACAAAGACTCAGGAGTAACATTTCATCGCTACTTTGAAAAAACCTCGTATCTCATATTTAGTGATGTACGATTTTAAACTTAAATGAGAAGAGAAATAAGTTTAAAATCGTACATCACGAAATATGAGATACGAGGTTTTTCAAAGTAGTGACGATTTACAATTTATCGGTGACTCCCACACCAGGCTGAATGACCCTGTGTCGTGCGTGGGAGTCGAAACATACAAGAATTAACTTATAATGTGGCTTGAGAATTCCAAGATGCAAGATAAAGATAAAAGTTGTTTATTCAGCACGTAGGCCGCACAATAATTGCATTTTAGAGGGGTCTTTCTAAATGTTATGAAAAATAGTTAAGTCATCCCTCTTTTATTCCTATTCTACCTGTTTTAAGTAAAGTTTTTGAGAAGTTAATGTTAAAAGATAATGTTAGGTCACTTCAATAGAATTAAACTGCTTAACAGTAATCAGTTCGGCTTCACCAGAGGACGATCCACAACTGATGCAGCTTCTACATGGTGTCAGGTAATTAGTGGATAAGCCGTGACCTGCTGATAGAGGTCACTTAGGACGTTCCGAAAAAGCTAAATTAGTCTTGGTAAAAAGTGGCACTGTTTTCGTAATATTTTTACTCGAAAACAGTGCCACTTTTACAAAGACTATTTTTTTTTTGTATGTTAGAAGGAAATGAAAATGTTTTCAGTCATATAAAAAGAAGCTACACTAACTGAAATCTGTAAGTAGTGTGTACTTTGGTAACTTTAGTTCGTTACTAATAATAATAAAAAGGAAGCTTTGAAAAGCCGATTACATATTTGATATTATCGCTCTCCTATGCAGAGACTGGTACGCTCGTACAACTCATTGCTTAGCAGTGTAGATATTTTCTCAACCTCAGCGCCCGTTTATAAAAGTAATGTTATGTCATTGATATTAAATAGAGAAGAATAGTTTTAGCAGCACCCACCCACCAGTTTTTCATTCATTTTTTGGAATTGTTTAATTGTCTACCTACTCACTAAAGTCACTAATTGTTTATTTTAATTATCATTATTTAGTGCTAACTTTTGGGAATTGTTTTATTTTTATTGCATTTTAATATGTGGATAATGTTGTTGGTTGCACATATACTATGTGTCAATATTTACTTTGTTACATTTGTAATATATGTGTGTAACTGTTTGTTGTCCCTAATAAAGAGAAAAAAAAAAAAAAATCATCTTTATATGTTAAAAAAACCCCACCACTCCCATAACCAAGATGAATCTAGCGACACCTTATTTGTTAAAATCCATCACGCCGTTTTGATTGGATTGGATTGGATGCCATTCGGCATTATCTAAATAAAATTGCTCAATCAACCAATTTTAGGATAGGGAGAAAGGAACAAACCGGCACTTTAGAAAGAAGCCAATGTTGAATATACGCACTATGTCACAATTCCCGACGCGTGTCCTCATTTCCGATGCAATTCATCTTGTTTGTCCGGTATGGCTGCAATAAAACCGTTCATAGCACATAGCAGATATATATCATTACATAGCCTAGTTCATGCAACTAATTGTATACAAACGCAAAATAGGCGCGTTGCGGAAAAGAGCTCGACACAACCTATAATTGTATAAATGCTAAAGAGTTAGTTTGTTGATTTGTCTTTCCTTCACGCAGCAACGTATCGTGGACATGATTTGCATGATTATTTAAAAACAAAACGATCACTTATGAAAGGTAGTTTTACCCATAGAGGCCTAGTGGGCCTAACGTGCTGCAACGGGACAAGATTTGGACATAGGCTAGAGACTTTAATCCGTCTATTCCATACTCCAACGTAAGAATAAAGTATTGACGTTTACTTAAAATAAAAGTGTGTTTTGTGTGACTTGAGTCCTTTAATTACAAAGCAACTTAAACCCCAGGTGGCTGTCATTTTAATAATATCATAATAATATTTGACAATAGTTCCTGTTGCAGTATGTTGGGCCCACTCGTCACAAATATTTCTTTTATTTCTGGACAGTCGGAAAAAAAAAACCGGACAAGAGCATGATTTCTACTTAGTCGTGATATTTTTCCTTTTAAATTCGTTATATGTGCTTTCATTCATTTAGCTGTAGAGCCGTCCCCCCCCCCCTCTACAGCCAGGCCGTATTTTTACTCACACTATAGGCCATATTTTTACCGACACTATAGGGTAGACGAGAAAAATATACATCCCCACGACGTGTAGGGGAGGTACACAAATAAATAATTATTGTACATTTTATTGCACCACTTTATTGGCGTGACTAATATGTATATTCATGCCAAGTTACAGCTTTCTACGACTAAGAGTCTCTGCGCTAGGCTGCAGACGGACGGACGGACGGACATGGCAAAACTATAAGGGTTAGGGTGGAATGACCGGGAGACTGATCGACCGCTCGCCTGTTCCGGCCGGGCGTCCCCACCCATCAAGGGTTCCTAGTTTGACTATAGAACCCTAAAAACTTAAAAAATAATATCGTTCGAATTATTCATTCCATGAAACTATTGTCAGTGGTTCAAGCGATCCCCTAAGTACTAAAACAATACAAGAGCTTATGACTTGGAACTAAACAAATACTCGTGCTCGTGACCTTACCGGGGAGTGAACCCGGAACCGATAGCTTCTTAGGCAGGGCAACTAACTAGGCTGCCAAAGTCGTGCAGAAGCTAAACAATACGTTACTAATTATTCTTTATAGGGAGATTTAAAAAGCTAAACCCTTGTAAAAGGATACGGTTGGATTTTCTCACCCGTGTTCGGGCCGCTGTATTGTACTTCTATACTCGTATCTATACTTATATAGTAATCTATACGTATAAAATAATAAACTGACTGAGTGAATGACTGACTGACATATCAACGCACGGCCCAAACCGCTAGGTCTAGAGATTCCAAATTAGACACGTAGGTTCCTTATGAGGTCTAGGGGTGCACTAAGAAAGACCTTTTGGAAATTCATCCCCCAATATGCAATATGGGGTTGACATAAGGGGAGTAGCGGGAAAGTATGTGGACGAAGTCGCAAGCGTCTCCTAGTAATATTACAATACAATACAATACAAATACTCTTTATTGAACACCAAAAATAAAAAATAAAAACAGAACATGGAACAGTACATTTAAATCATTGGTATACAACAGGCGGTCTTACCGCTAAATAGCGATCTCTTCCAGACAACCTTGTAAGAGAAATAACTGAGGACACAAATTCATGGCAGGGGGTGTAAACTAATTCGTTTAGAACTCAAACTAAATAACTACAAGAAACAATTAGATTATTTCAATTTTGAAATTAGAACTATTTATAAATATACTAAATATAAATACATAAAGTAAATAATTGAATAAATACATACTAAATACATATAATTATACATCTATATAATATATACATACATACATCCTCCAAAAACAGCCAAACAATGACAACAGACGAAGCATGAGATATAACAAAGAAAAAAAGTAAGGGAGATAATAGAAAAACTACGGAAGTGACAGAAAATGATCCTTTAGCTTGCTTTTAAAAATGGTAACAGACTTAGCACGTCGTACCTCCACAGGCAAAGCATTCCATAACCTTATCGCCTTGATGGTAAAAGAATTTGTGTAAAATTTAGAGGAAGAAAAAGGAACTGACAGGAGAAGGTTTTGGGACGCTCTAATAGATTTAAAATAATTGAACCGCTCCTTTAAGTAGCGCGGGGTTGCAGGGTTGAAAAGAATGCTGAAGAGGAGATTTAAAATGTGAAAGTTACGACGAGCACGGATTAATATTATAAAGAGGAAAGATTTATATTTTCGACCGAGACCGATTTCTAACATTCTTGCACCATTACATACATAACATCACGCCTTCATTCCCAGAGTGGGGTAGGCAGAGCTACAGAAATACCAACAACTCTAAAGACATGTTAATAATTCTGTAACCACATTTTGCACAAGTAGGCAGAGATGTTTACTAGTGTATTATAGTATCCTCAAACCAAACTGACGACTGGAGCCATAAAAAGATTAGGATCGCTATCTCTTTCCCACTTGCATAGTCTTACGGAGCGTGACTCACATTACTATACTCTCTCACTCTCATACTACCGTCCTACAATCACCAGGTTTTATTGCCCCAGTCGTCAGTTTGGTTTGAGGATACTATAGTGACAGGTTGCAAGCCCATCGCCTAATAATACTACAAGCCGTCGGTTAGTCGCCTCTTACGACATCCACGGGAAGACATGGAGTGGCACTATTCTAACCCGGAAACCACACGAGCATGTATGTGTGTGTGTGTTAGTTTGTTACTCTTTCACGCTGCAACGGCTGGACGGATTTGGATAAAATTGGAAATGGAGTTAGTTTATACCCTGGATTAATAATGTAAATAGTGTATGACGATAAAAACAAAAACGAAATGGGGTCGTTCTACTTTTTTACCGACAATACATCGTAATTTTTCTATATTTTGCGTTTATCAACTATATATACCTAAATATGATTTTAATTTTTGATTTTAAAATACGTTGCGTGAATTTTTATTTGGAGTAATTAATGATTATTTCAGTGGCGTTAATGTTTTTGTCTTTATGGTGGTTTTTTAGAATATACTGTGACAGAGTGGCCGTTTTCAGAGGAGACTAAATTTTGTATTACCACTCTAACACGCGATTCTATGAAAAACCAACTTATAAAAAAAAAACACTGGATAGAGAAAGTGAAAGATAATTTAGTACTAATAGATGAATAAATGTTTGTACCTATATTCAAACACTAAAACATAAATAATCAATACTCTAACTGATAACGTATGTTAAAATGAGGACAGGCAATTGTCGGTAAAAAAGAAGAATGACCCAATGACAAAAATACCTCTAATTCAAATATAGGTTTTTTTTTACGGTACTAATTTGACAATGTAAATAGGGGTATTGAATAGAACCGGTTTTACAATCCCTGGTTTAGACGAAAGTAAATGATCAAGTTAATAGTAAACAGCATTAAAATTCAAGTCAAGCACTATTCGATTGGAAGTCTAATTCGATAAGTGATATTTGGCAATTATATAGAAAAGAAAAGCAAGTGTCCACCCGTGTATATCACACAATTAAAACTCGCGTGATTCACTACACAGCTGTTCGCGCCAACGATAACACACCCCCAAGGTTATTATGATATAGCTAGGCAGCTCAGTTAACGCTGAAAGAAAAGGACATAATCTATATAACTGCTATAGCTCTGCCCTTTTCTCTCGCCGTAAAATGAACTCCATAGCCGTGTCATAATAACCTGTACAGTTGACAGTTGTATTTTCCCGCTTCTCGCTCGCTCGTTCTATCCTTACAGAAAAGATAGATAAATGTTTTTAAAAACTAAAAACCGCCTTCAAAAACGCTAAAAATTAACTTCTTTTAAAATTGTAGACACCTACCTGGGTGCGTAACGATCGATATAAAAATATTTTCTATAATATCAGTCGATATAACGCTCATTTGATATAAGTATTGAATCATATAACAACATTTAATATATTTAAATATGATATAATTATCATTTTATATAACGATCATTTGTTCTAAAAATATTTTATATAACATGCATTAAGTATAATGCATATTTACTATAATCAACTTATGATATAAAGTTAATTTCATATAAAGTATAGTTGGTATAAAAAAATACTGTCTATACTAACTCGTGTCCAACCACAAGGGTCGGTTTGTTAGTTACCTATTGTGACCCTACAGTTAGGTTAGGTTAGAATCGTGTCAAGGCGCGAAGCGCCATAACTACGCGGAATAGGAGCTCCGCAAAGCGGAGCTCCGTCGACTTTGCCTCACGGTCAGCGTTGTACCAAAAAATCTAAAAGTCTTTGCTACGTAAATAATCATAGGCGTTAAAATTATTTTAAATATGTGGCAATAAAAAATAATATACCACATGATAGTTATACAATATGATTTTTATACAAAATGATGATTATACCAAATGATGTTTATAATAAATAAATGATATACCAAATGATAATTATAGTAAATAAAAATAGATATTTTGATAATATACCAATCGTTTATTATATAAAATGAGTGATTATATCCTTAAAAATTATATCAAATGTTATTATATCAAATGAAATTATATGAATTATGTTTATACCGATCATTACACACCCCACCTACCTAATAGGTTAGTCCAACTGAAGTCGGCTTTTTGGTGAAAATATTGTGGTCGCCGACTTCAGTTGGACTACCGGTATTGTGCGTTAGCGAGGCGAGAGGATTCGTGGAGTGACCAGCGGCGTTCTCCCATTCAGTTGCATACATCCACACATAATGATAAAGTCGGTGGTGTTCCGCGATCTGATCTCAAATAACCATACCGACTGTGTGTCTGTTCTTTGGATCTATTCAACTTCGTTGTTTTTCTTTGAGACTGTTAAACGAGAAAACACGATTAGAAACCAAACCCCTGGTTATTTTTATTTTCAAATGATAGTTGAATCCTCAAAACATATGCAGCATATGTGGCCTATTAGGAACATGTGAACTTTATTCTAGTTATATTTCTACAATAAAAAACCAAGTCCCTTCTAGTACATCTTCGTTTGAAATATCACTACAAAGTATAAAACAAAGTCGCTTTTTCTGTCCCTATATCCCTATGTATGCTTAAATCTTTAAAACTACGCAACGGATTTTGATGCGGTTTTTTTATAGATAGAGTGATTGAAGAGGAAGGTTTATATGTATAATACTTTAATCCGGAGCGAAGCGAGGGCGGGTCGCTAGTTCTGGATATGTGCAAGACGAGAATTGAAATGTTTGCTGTTGTAAGTTGTAATGCACTTATTTTAGAAGCTTATGATTTTCGGGATACTTTGACCTTGTATAACCCCCAACGCAAAAGAAGTTTCATAAATTGAACGTGTGTATATTTGTCTGGGGCATCGTAACTCCCGAACGGATGTTCGGATTGATCGGATGACGTGTTTTTTTTTAAATAAATCTAGTTTAATCCGAATGGTAAGTTTTTGTGCTAAGTTTCATGAAAGTCAGCCTCGCACCCGAAAGGTTCGTCGAAGGGAAAGGGTCGTGTGCTGGGCCGACTCACATTTTGTCCTGTTTTTTTAATATCCCGGTACATTCTCACACAAATTGACCTAGTCCCAAACTAAGCTCTTTACTAAACTTGTACTATGGAAACTAGAAAACGGTAAAGATACTTATATAGGGAAATACATACTTAAATACATAGAAAACACCCAAGACAAGAAGCAAGGATTCGAACCCGGGCCGCTAGCTTTTTAGGGTACCAACTAGGCATATGACGTTATGTCGCGTATATGGAGCCGTTTTCGTTTACGTTAACGCGTCGGCCACGAGACAAATGACGCATCGTCAATAAACGCAGTTTAATTGTTTTGAACGCTATGCATCTCCGTACAGCGTGCGTTGCAAATGGCATCTATTATTAACCGTCAAGGTCTTATTTGTGTTGTAGGTACGAAATTCTGTATCCCGAACCAAAATAACGCACGTCAAATCGATGGTGCATTTAATTGTGGCATTATCTCCTAGCGCTTTAAGTTGTGATATTGCATGAACATCAATTTGGATGTTGATCGTTTTAAATGTTGAATAAGACAATTATGTAGTGCATGTCCGTGCGTTGGCGCCTACGTATATCTTAATATTAGCATAATAAGAACAAAACATTATCATGTTTCAATGGCTGTTTTTAGTTACTAGTTACTACATATTAGTGTAAACGCGACGTGTGTAATTCTGCATGACTCAATTACGAGTGCAAAGAGTGCAATTATTTGTTATTTAAATTTTATTAATGCATTGTATTTAGTTACTTTTCATGACATATTGAAATAAAAGCGGGAGTTAAAAAGTTTGGAAGGTCGTCCTTTTTTGATTTACAGTGAAATTTATTACAATTATATACCTAATTGCCAAAAAAAGAGCGTTGTGTCTTCGACCTGCATTTATGTAAGTATACGAAAGAAAGAAACAAAGAAAAACATTTATTTCTTTGCCTATAAAACTATAAATCTAAGTGCAAAGTTCAAATGTGTGCTAAATAAAGTACACTTGCCTACTCGGCTGACTTTTCAAATCTCATCAGGGTTAGCTGGGAGTTATTTAAAGTGTTTACTTACAAACAACTTGTAAAACTATTAATACCAAGAGACACTGAAAGGGCGACTAGGGGGGTGATTCTCTCAACACAGCGCTGCGTCGATCTTAAAGGTGAAGGTTTATCTGGCAAGTTTAAGAAGTCCCGTCGGAGCGTACAAAACACATTTTAGCGCGTGCCTTCTCAATTAGGCAGCAGGCAGGTGAGTGAATTCAGTGTCGAATAAAGCTGCCACGCTGACTTCTTAAACTTGCCAGATAAAACTTCACCTTTAAGATCGACGCAGCGCTGTGTTGAGAGAATCACGCCCTAGGTCAACATAAATGCTGCAGCGTAGCCACAGATGAACAGCCACCGACACCACATTGATTACATGGGGGAGTAGGGTTGATGTCCTAACATTTCTCGCAACAACAGAGAAGATCATGTTAAGATAAAAACTTTGCACTTTTTGGTGGTGTACCCGCCATTCTTCTCTATTGTGTGCCTGACATCTTGATACGACAAGACCTTTGCCATCCCTTTCAATTGCTCAGAGAAAAAGAGAGTAAAAAATGCAAGTTTTTTTTTTTGTTGATATAGTTTGATTATGATTGTTCATCTTTATTCATTTATTTACCAAAAAATTAAAAGGGTGTGTCTTTGTGGTAGTGAACCGGACACTGGCTCAGCATAATGCTGAGGTGCGAGGCACCTGCAGCGCTGATTTTCAGCCGGCACCGAGTGTGACAGACGGAGGAAACACAATACAGCTATACAAACTAATAAATAAAAGAACTGTAATTACTATTAAACGAATAGTTATAATGAGATTTATAACTTCTTATAATTTATTACTTTATTGTTAAAAATATACTTTTTCGAAAGTTGTAATAATTTAATTGCTTTAAGTAAGTTAGAATAGGTTAGGTTAGCACTGCATTGCCTTAACTATTATGAAAATTCGGAATTACGATTAATTTTGACTAAAACCTGTTTTTTAAGCTCGCTTTTTACTATTGAAACATTTACTTTATATTTATTGTTAATCATTTTCGTCTTTCAGTAATAAATGATTTCTTATTTATTTAACTGTCTCAAATGTCCATTCCCAAGGGATTAGTCTAGTTCGAGCTCTTTACTCGCAATCTAATTTTTTGCCGGGAACCGCCATCTAGTTGTATTCACAAACATAAAAAACGTCATGATTGCGTTTTCGTTTACATCTCGATTATGTAAACGTAAAAAAGCCCCTAGCGGCGAATAGCGGAAACTATAACAGCGAGTTTTTTTTGACTGTAACGTCAGAGACACATGTTCCAAGTTCAATTTTAGACGACGGAATACTTTTTCACTGTTTGTAAACGACCCGAAAAATACTTTCTTTACTTTTATTAGCCGTAAAATAATCTAATTATGTTTTCTGGTAACGATTCTCTAACAACAATCTAAAGACAAGTACTTTATTGATTAATTCTTGGCACTCGACAGGACTTTCGATTAACAGTAACCGGCCCACTGCCAAACGTCCGTCGCCAAATTCATTGAAGATCACATGTACGGCCGATATCTATTTGTCTCTTGTTATGATCTCCTGAACACAAAAGATAGTCTATCTTTAATTTTTCGTCGTAATAACTTTGTCACCTGACAGATTCTAGAAAGGTAGCTAATTACCAAGGCTCGGAAAAACACCTGTCATTTCAAATATTGAACACTGTTCCGTAAAGTAGAGACTACCTTCTCTTTATCTTTACATAGTACAGTCAAGGACTTTAAAAGTAATGCCACTATGGAACCCTGTCATAATGACAGCGCTGATCTTTAATTTAAGCTTTCTTTCATGTGGTTTGACGCTGTCATTATGACTGAGTTCCATAGTGGCATAACAATTAAAGTCCTTGACTGTACTCGTATAAAACAAAGTCGCTTTTCACGTCTTTCTGTCTCTCTGTCTGTATATCCGCTAACTCCTCCTAAACAACGCAACATATTTTCATGCGGATTTTAACATCAGGGCTAGCACATGTGGTCCGCGACTTGTTTGTCGCTCGGATCTCCCTTTCTATCTAAAAAAAATTATATAACGAATCAATTATCAATTTGTATAAACATAATAACAATTTTATATTATTAGGAGCGACAGTCCATAAACTAGAAATTATTAGGCATTAAAACCTTCCGTGAAAAGTTATGTAACTGTACGCTTAACACAAGTTTAGTTTTCCCGCTTCTCGCTCAGTGCGTCTCTATCGTTACAGACTAGATAGAAAGGAAGATCCGAAAGTCGCGGACCACATGTGCTAGCCCTGCAGTTCTGTGTAATTCATCCATGTCGTGTCGCTGAATGTAAATAAATAATGGTAACAAAATAATACAAGAAGTCTACTGTAAGGAGTAGAGTTTAGTTTTTGGGTTAAATGTCTATGGGTCTCAGATTCCACTTACCACCACGTGGCCTGAGTGCTCGGGTGCGTTCTCCTTAACATAAAAAAAGTAACGGGCGTTTTACCGAACCTTGCTATTTACTGACAATTCACTCACAAAAACAAACATTATATTTGCTAAACGTATTTTTTATCAAACGAAACAACTCCGACTGTAAATAATTTACTCGTTTACGTACTCAAATTATTAATTAAACAAAGGCTGATTGATGAATCTCACGCAGTAAACATTAAACAACAAAGCACGCTTAAGATAACGTTTCAACTCGTTTTGTTTATTCGAAACACACTTTCGATAGATTAGTATCCATTGAAAGTATAAAAACAATGATACATCAAACAATATCCCGCCAATATTGTGTAAAGCGTCCTCGAAATTCGAACAAGGCAGCATTAACGGAATTAAAAAACAGAAGTTGTTCCATAAATTGTTTTTTCGTTGGAATATTTCAGTTTTATTGCGCCAAGTTTCGACTAACGATGTTTTCGGCAGATCCCTATCGAGCCCTTTGCGCCCTTTGCGTAATCTATCGCACGCTTTGCGAAAACTGAGAAAATAGGTTGAATCGCAATCGTCAAAGGGCGCGGAAACAAACTTTTCCATTTTTTCCGTTACGTTACGTGTCTGTTGAGGACAAAATAACTTAATCCCGAGTGGGGTGTTATTAAATTCGTTCGTTCATCTTACTCAACGTCTTTCAGACCAGTAACAACGGCAAGGTTCATTTGTGATTTAAGTACCTAACTATGTTTTGCTTGGCTCATTCAGAGCCTAGGCAGAAGCAATTTATTGTACTGGCAAGAGCATGTTCGTTGTGTTTTATCTGAGTTACTTCCATGTTGGTCGACTTGGTTTTTGGCTAAGCCTCGCATTTAGAATATTAAGATTGCGGTCTTGGGTTTGCCGTCTTAGGATTCGAAATGTCTATGAGCCAGCCTGTGTGTAGGTTAGCTTTCTCCATGTCATAAAGAACAACTTGAATTAGTTGACTGAGGTAAGAAGAAGGGATCGCAAGTTCGATTCCCGGTATGGGCAATTATTTGTGTGATATAAGTATGTTTTCCTGAATCTTGGATTTTGTCTTTGTCTTATAGTATGTACCTATTCCTCTATAAGCTTGTCTATGATCCATAGTACAAGCCTTGAGCATTTGGGGTTAGGACCATTTGTCTGAAATTGTCCCTTGATATTTATTTATTATCTGTTTTACCGGTTTTAATGATGGGTTTATGTTACTAGTTAGCTAACCGGCACGCTATTTAAGTTCTCTAAAAGTAAATCGAAATAAACATGTTCTACAAATTCTTTCGTCGTGAATTCTAAAGAATGACTTTAGGATGCTCACTCGTTTGATGTAACGTTCGCAAAGCGGCTTACAGTTTCCCAGAGCGTTCTTTCATAAAAAAAAAATATCACGGGACAATGTCACACAAATTAACCTAGTCCCAAACTAAGCTCTAGGTTTGTACTATGGGTACTAGTAGGGTTTCTGGTTTCTCGTCTCATTTTTTTTCCCGAGTTTCGAGAATTCTCGACTCCAATTTCTCGAGTTGTCTCGACTCTCGAGTCTTTGGTAAGAAATTGAAAATTATTGCCTTAAAATAAAATGAAAAACTAATAAAAACAAAATTCTTTTATTGCACTTTGCACTACAAGTTAGAAATGCAAAACGAAATTAAAAACTCTTTCTACAAACATACAAAAACTAAAAAAAATAACTGAAAATTATAAATGAAAAATAAATCAGTTATTGAAACAGAGGACATCTAATTACACTGTTCATAAAGTTATAGGCCGATATATATATAATATTATTATTATTATTATTATTATTATTAAAATATTCATATATTTTTTTCATTGTTTTTATTTTTACGTATACTGAAAAGCATATAATCAGGAAAAAACCTAAGTAAAAGTCAAGTAACCTTGGCCTCTATTCTACTGCGTTACAACGATATCGAGTTTGACGTGATTTAGAATCGTTTATGTCACAGTCGCCTTTTAAATGACATAAGAGTTATCAAAACATTGACAATACGGAAACACGTCAAAAACGATATCGTTATTATCGTGTAGAATCCCAGCCCTTAACATTTTTAGGACATCTATAATCATAAAATAATCTTATTTATCCATAAACTAGCCAACATTTACATTCTAATTTTATCAAACGTATTGATTAGATACTAAAATAAATGAATAAGAAAATAAATATCAGGGGACATTATCACACAAATTGACCTAGACCCAAACTAAGCTCTAGGCTTGTACTATGGGTACTAGACAACGATAAACATACTTAAATAGAGAATTACATACTCGTAGAAAACATCCAAGACTCAGGTAAGTACAAATATTCGCGCTCGTCACACAAATATCTGCCCTACCGGGATTTGAACCCATGACCGCAGGCTTCGGAGGCAGGGTCACTCCCAAGTAGGCCAACGTGTCGTCCTTACATGACAATGTGAAACAAAGCACGGAACGGAACGAACCGTCGTCTCTGCGCACGGCGCCACACACAGGCAAGGTACGAGTTTCACCGACCAATCTGAGCGGTGGCGAGTTACAAAGCGTGCGAGTGAGAATTTCGCTGCACGTGTTTACAGTGCGCGGGCGGCGTTATCATTGTTAAAATCAGCAAAATGGCGAGCCTGACTTTAGCCCTTATTTCGCTTTCGCCGGAACTCGAGAGTCTCGAGAGTCAGCTATTTGTTTCTTGTCTCGAATGGAGGCGAAACTCTCGAGTTGTCTCGAGCAGAAACCCTAGGTACTAGACAACGATAAACGTACTTAGATAGAGAAATACATACTTAAATACATAGAAAACATCCAAGACTCAGGAACAAATACTCGTGCTGATCACACAAATATCAGCCCTTACCGGGATTTGAACCCGGGACCGCTGGCTTGTCACTCCCAACTAGACCAACGTGTCGTCAACTTAAATCCACCGACATCGCGATGCAAAATCTAGACATAATAGTGTGTCAAGCCAAGTTCGAAAAACGAAAAGGGCGACCCACCGTGTGTATGTTTACACGAGCCATCCTACTAATATTATAAATGCGAAAGTTTTCATGTGTATCTGTGTTAGTTACTTTTTCACTCGAACGAAGTCATGGACAAAAGCTAATTTGGTGACTTTGACTCCTCCATAAATCCAATCCTATTTAATGTACCTACATGAATTTAAGTTTTCCCAATTAATCTTAATAATAAATTTAATAAATTAATCTTTCATAGATTAAAGTTTTATAAGTTTGATTCCATATTTAATAATTATTTTAAAATCGTTCTTCTTTATATATAAGGTTTATGTTTCTACTGTATAATTTAGGTTAATATTTTTAAGATATTGATATTGCTATACCCTAAAAAAGACCATATTTAGTCGACTTTGAAGAGGGGTGATTCTCTCAACACAGCGCTGCGTCGATCATAATGGTGAAGCTTTATCTGACAAGTTTAAGAAGTCCCGTCGGAGCGTACAAAATACATTTTGGCGCATGCTTTCTCAATTAGACAGCAGGCAGGTTAGTCGTGTTCAGTGTCGTATAAAGCTGCCTAATCACCCCCAAGGGCTATAAGTAGATACATCTCTTTGTAGTCGACTGCACTTCCTGCAATGCCAACATTGTAAATACCATGGATGTAATAAATAAATATGGGCCGTTTTCAAAAAAATTGTAAATAGTTAAGGGCTTAATGAAAACAAAATCACGATCGCGTCCTTTGTATAACGAAAGTTAGTCATACAACCTGTATGGGTAACTTTCGTCACACAAAGGAATCAATTAAGTTTTGTTTTAATTAAAGCCCTTAATTATGTACAATTTTTTTTAATTATGTACAAAAACTACCCATATGATAACTTGAAAAGTTAAAAATTAAGTAGTCATTAACCAGAGCAGCTTCAAATAAGCAGATAAAATTATATATTAAAGCAGGTATGCTTTTAAGAACCTGCCGCGTAGGTAACTGCCACCATTTAGATCTGAATTCTTTGATCGGCGAAGTCGATAACAATGTAGTTAACTTGTATCGAACTTGGTCTTTGTTTTACATTATTTTTTTCGGTGAGATCTCAATTTTCCTCGAATCTAAATCAGATCAGATTGAGTGAAAAAGCTTACGTTTATTTTCACACGCTGTCAACCGCAGTTAATCCCAATTTAAGACACATAATTTACAACATAATGTATTAACACATTAAAAATACAAATTGACAGTATTTCCGATTTACTTACGTATTTAAGCTTCAGATCTGGAGTTAGCACTTGAATCCGAACTCAAATTTAAAAGATGCTTCATTCACTTTCAACGTTTCACTTCCTTTCATCCGTTCGAACTGATCGGGAAATGTTTTCAATTAACTTGGCTCCTTTGTACTATTTAAATATATTTACGTGGATACTGGATCCTTTTTCCGAAGTTTTCAGTGAATTAATTTGTGTGGATGTTTATTTAGAAGGGAACAACGTAAGCCAATGATCCTTGTTTCTTACTTTTAAAGATATTTATTAAACTTAAGACTTATTTTTACTGCTCATAAATCATTAAAGGTAACGAGTAAGAGCGTCAGTGGCCTAGTTAGGGAGTTAACTTGTGATCGTAAGATACCGAGTTCAACCCTCGCGGTCACTATGTGCCAGTTTTTCTAACATAAGTACATTACCCACTGTTTTATCGGTGAAGGAAAAACATCGTTAGGTGTTCAAAAATAAAAATGGGTTTTTTTTCACGTTGGTAATATGGAGTGAGACAAGCGGAGAACAAGCGGCGCAAGAAACTCCAGCAAGTCACTTTTTCAATCATTATATAATAAGGATAATTTCGCCTTTGTAAAGTCGCGGAAAGTGAATGTTTGTCACTTTTCAACCTTAACACCATCACATAGAGCCGAAAAGTGTCAAATATTTACTTTCCGCGACTGTGCATGCCTGCAATGTTGGTAACTCATTAATTAATAGTGTACTCCAAAAATCTAAATAAACGTTTCCTATGAGAACATCCTAGCCAATAGCACAGTGGCCTAGGTGCGGATATGACCAATCGCGGCTAGCAGAGCTTCGAGTTATGACACTTATGACTTATGCACTTTTGTACTATAAGGGAATAGTTCGAGTTATGCCTTTATGGACACTGTGCAATAAGGAAATAGTTCAAGTTATGCCTTTATGTACACTGTTTTAGAAGGGGATAGTCGCTTTTAGTTCTTTTGGTGTACACTTTGTTACGGAACAACACAAGTTGTCTTTTTGTAATTAATATAACTGCAGACGTGTCTTTAGGTTGCAAGGTTTTTTCGAGTTTAAAATTGCAGATAAATAGAAATATGCCTTTAGAAACAGTGAGTTATGTCCATAGCGTAATTAAAAAATCTGGGTTAGGGGATAGCTAGAGATATGTCCTTTTATCACATTACGCAACTGAACACGCTGAATCCAATGGTGTAATAAAAACATAAGGGCATAACTCGTCTTATTCCCTTTTTCACTGAAGGCACTGAATTCCTCCTTTAAAAAGGTCGATAGATCATTGGTCGGTGCCCTCACCACAAACGACTTAAAATTATCCTTGTGGCGGGCTCCGACCACTCGACCCTCAGGGTAACTCCGGTCTTAACTCGTACATACTCAACGAGGTCCTTTGCCTCCGTAGAGTAATGTCATCACTAATCAGGACACGTGCAATACGGATCATGCATTTTACTTTTCTTACGCTCTCTGGAAAGTGCTGTGAAAGAGAGGAATAACTGTATACGAAACAATTGACGTGTAATTTTTTCATAAGATATGAAGCTTTAAAAAGTCATAGTTCAGCCCCCTGCAAAAACACTACAAAATCGACGACCAGAATGACGTCACAGCTATTTTTCATGTTTAAAATATAAGGACCTTACAAAGAAATTTGCATTTATTTCGTAAATTACTATGTTTAAGCCATATTTTATAAGCCAAGAGTTTAAATTTTTTAACAAATTTGGGTTCTATATAAAATTTTAATAAACGGTTCAAAACTTAGTGAATAGCGTTTTATATGCTTTTTTTAATTTTCTCCTAAATCGTATCAATGAAACTAAATTCAGATTTTTATGCATGTTCTCTCAAGTGGTTCGGTCTGGTCGGTGCGGTGCCGCACAGGTTCTTCTAAATAATAATAATAAAAACTAGCACATAAAATCATTAAAAATGTAAGGAAAATAACATTAAATTAAAAATAATGACTAGAATAACAACACGACGAGGTTTCCACGTCAGGAACGACAACTAAAATAACTAACTGGAAAACATGTCCTTACAAGCGTGAACAGACCACAGACAACATCCATTCGAGTATGATGCGATAGAACACGCCTTCGTGTGTTGACAACCCAGGGCTGGGATTCTACACGGTAATAACGATATCGTATTTGACCTGTTTCCGTATTGTGAACGTTTTCATAACTCTCTCGCCCAGTTTCAATAATCAAAACAATTTGACGCTTGTACGTATTACGACACGCTAGCCTCGTTGGTGACCAGTGACCCTGCCTTCAAAGCTGGAGGTCCTGGGTTTAAATCCCGGTAAGGGCAAATATTTGTGTGATGAGCATGAGTATTTATTCCTGAGTTTTGGATGTTTTCTATGTATTTAATTATGTATTTCTCTATATAAGTATGTTTATCGTTGTCTAGACCCATAGTACAAGTCTAGAGCTTAGTTTGGGACTAGGTCAATTTGTGTGACATTGTCCCGTAATATTATTATTATTATTGTTATTACTGTTTTGAAGATAGAAAAGAAAACGTTTGTTTGGGTACCCTAATAAGAAACGATTTTTGTTATTTGTTAGAAAATCCACCGTTATAACAAAAATAAATACTGTAAAAAAACACCGGCTATGTCACGGTTCAAACGACAGCTCTTTACAGTTATGACGGACGGACGGACAACGACGGGTTAGTTATAGGCTCTCGTTTGGCTCCTTAATCTTTTTTTTCATTTTTTATTTTTATGTTAAGGAGAAGGCACACAAGCACTCAGGCCAGCTGATGGTAAGTGGAACCTGAGACCCATAGACATTTGAATTCTCAAGATTATAATCCTAAGACCTCACATGCGTTGCCAACCCTGAGGACTAAGATGGAATGCCTCTATGCTAGTAATTTCACCGGTTGTCTTATCCCCACACCGGAAAACAACAATGCAAACACTGTTGCTTGGCGGGTTGTAGCGATCCGGACGGACCCTGCACAGGGTCCTACCATCACTAAATTTATCTGCTGCAAACGCTATTTTTTTAAGATTGTTGATAAAGTAGATTATATCGGCCGGTGGCTCCCCGGCTAGCTTTTGCGTGTGACGTCATCGGATGACGTCACCAGCTCGCCCCAGACGCGGCAGTCACAACCAACTACATTGTTGCACGCCGCCGCTTACAAAACAATCCTTCGTGTTTAAATCACAAACATTTAGTAGGTTCAGGGTGTGCGTTTTAGAATTTAAATAAATAAGGACGGAAGGAAGAAGTAGGGTTGCCATATAAATAATTTAAAATACTTAAATTAATGTTGCTATATTAAAATTAAGTTTTCAACACTTCGTTCTGTAAATTACCAGCTCACTTTTTGTTTCAACACCGCATAAAATGAAAAACCAGTCAAGTGCGAGTCGGGTTTGCGCACCATGGTTCCCGTACCGTATTGTTTAGATTTGATTGTAATGCTTTGATTATTAAAAAAACCCGAGCACAAATTATCCTACTCCAGTTTTTAGAATTATGTTCGTTTTCTTTAAGGTTTATGCAATAACCGTACCAAATTTGACTCTTGTTTGTTTAAATAGGTAAGTTGAAATAAAACGTTTCCGTGTGTTTGCCGGGTTAGAATAGTGCCACTTCATGTCTTCCCGTGGATGTCGTAAGAGGCGGCTAAGGGAATAAGGGCTTGTAGTACTGTTAGGCGATGGGCTTCCAACCTGTCACTAATACACTGGTAAACATCTTAGCCTGATTGTGCAAAATGTGGTTACAGAATTATCAACAAGTTTTTTAGAGTTGTTGGTATTCTGTCGCTCTGCCTACCCCACTCTGGGAATAAAGGCGTGTATGTATGTATGTTGAAATAAAACGTTTCTTGTATACGCTTTTATTTTTAACATACTTTTTGTTAGGAAATCCGCCATAGTAACACATTCGGAAAAAAGATACGATATCTCTTACGGTTTAAAAGATACAGCTCTTTAAAGTTAGAACAGACTGACAGACGGACGCATAGACAGTAATAGAATCCTCCTATTTGACATCTATCGCGTACGGAACCCTAATATAGTGTAAAAATTCACAACACCATTCCCATTCATCTTGTCGATCAGCAAAAAGTCTCAGGAGGGCTAGCACTATTGGTCCGCGACTTGTTTGTCACTCAGATCTCCCTTTCTATCTAGTCTGTAACGATAGAGACGCAGCGAGCGAGAAATTGCAACGTGTGCTAAGCGTACTGAGCAGTATAAATAAAATTTATACCTAGATGTATTGAAGTTGCAGGATCAGCGTAGGGCGTCGCTTCCGGGCAATCGATCAAAACAAACCCGTCCGGAATTCTTTGACGAATTGCCGACAACTGTCAGATTATTCCCGTCCGTTCTTTTACTTGAAAAAAATATTGGGATTTTGTTTCCGTTTCTCAGCAAAATTTATTTGAATACTGAAGAATGAGGCTGCATTTTCACACGTGAAGTATTGTAACTAATTTTGACTTGGCTGTTTGTTCAAATTGGAATGAAACAGTGACTTTTAAGTCCTTTAAAAACAGACTTTGTTTATACATACATACATACATAACGTCACGCCTTTATTCCCAGAGTGGGGTAGGCAGAGCAACAGAATACAACAACTCTAAACTTGTTGATAATTCTGTAACCACATTTTGCATAGTCAGGCTACTTTGTTTATATCAAATAAATATCTTCAGACAAACTCATACGAATGAACCTAGTCCCTAATAGTCCCTATTATTACATTATTGAGTGTTTTTAAGTGAATTAACATGTAGGTAGACATGAAAATAAGTACTTATAAGTATGGATAACTTACTGTAAATTAAGTTATTTTCTAAATCGTAGAACAAAAGATCTAGCATTTGAAGAGTAGAATCGATACCTACATTTAAAAGCCTATGGTCAGAGACACCTTGTATAACTCACTCTGTGAAATTTCAACTACAAAAAGAAAGTGACGATGCGAGCACAGTTTTTTTAAATGGACGATTACGACCGTGCACAAGTTGAAGGCTTACTAGGCTTACTAGTGTAGCTCGATATACGTCTTTACGCATTGCGAGAGCATGAGTGACTCGTGTATGCAGTAATCGTGACCGCGGTGCAGTTGCAGGCCCGCCGCTGGGCATCAACAACATATAAGTACCTACATAGTGTTTATTATCCACGGAGGCGGTCGCTCGCGCCATGACATTAAACATGTATATAAAAAAAACAGCCAAGAGCATGTCGAGGAGGCAGTTAATTTAAAAACTGCGCTGCTTAACATAAGGACGATGAAGATACGCTCTTTTGCAAGTGCACTTTTATGCGTTTGTAGTAACGACTTTGGAATCCTACACAGATCACGGTCCGAAATGCGGCTTTCCCTTATCCCCTTATCTATTCGGCATAGGTAAAAATCTTTTCGCAGAATCATTATTTTGCCAAAAACTTTTTTTACAATAGAAATTATTATATAAACTTAACGTAACCTAACTTTAAGTAATCTACTCAATAGTTTATTATAATATACTGTAACTACAGACTGAAATGATGAATCTGCAAATACATAGATTTTCATTTCATGAACCTTGATAGCTAGACAGTTGAAATTTACACAGATGATGTATTTCTGTCGCCGCTATAACAACGAATACTCCCATACAACAAACGTGTTTGCCATTTTTTGCTCGACATTAATAACGGTAACAGGTAGACTAATATAGTGTCTAATGTTGTTTAGATAATGTTGCGGAACCCTTCATGGGCGAGTCCGACTCCCCTTTGACCGATTTTTTAAAAGTAGATAGAGGTTCTTTCCGTGTACCCTTCACTTGTTTTTTGACGTTTGTTAAAGTCGTGGCTGGTAAGAAAAGACTTTTTATTAAATTAGACTCACTGTGTAAAAGACAACGATCGTTAGTTTTATTATATCGGAGCTCGACGCAATTCAATGTGTCCTCGGTGCCAAAAATGTTGGGCCGAGAAGATATTGACATTACGTACACGCATAATGAGTAACTTTATTTCAAGCAATTTTTTTATGAATTTATTTTTAATCTTCTCTCGTGTCTGTGTGTTATCGTACATCCCAAACGGATGAATTCAAACGCGCTTTTTTAAAGAAAGCTGGTTTAACTAGGTACTTTTTGACTAGATTTACGAAATAATTTAATGTTTAAAAAAATCGCACTCGCGCACGATGGGTTTCGTACCATTATAAATACAACATTAGACACTATAAAAAAACACGTTTGTTTAATGGGAGCCCCCCTTAATTGATATAATTTTAATTTAATTACTTATTTTTTAAGTGAATATACAACTAAATATTCTGTATTAACTAAATATTTTGTATATTTCAAGCGTCGATCTGTTTGTTGTAGGGGGCCCCACTTCAATATTTATTTTATTCTGTTTCCAGTGCTCCTTGTTATAAATAGCGGCATCAGAAATACATCATCTGTGAAATTTCAACTGTCTAACTATCATGGTTCGTGAGTTATGCATGTACAGCCTGGTGCTGTTATGTATTTAATCCCACTTCTTAATGAATAGGAAACTATAGGAAAGTTATTGTGTATTATAAATTTAAACCATTTAATGTACCAACTAAAAAGGTAGGTTATGTTAGTAAAGAAGTAAAATTATAAGAAACTCTTTTGTTTCCTATATATTTCCCCGTGAAACTATTTATTCTTTGTATTTCTTCGTACATTAACAAAAAAAACAATATAAAGAAGATAATAAAGAATGTACAAAGGCGAATTTATCCCTTAAAGAATTGTTATTCCTAAAGGGTTTTCTTTAGCTATTTATGAGTAATTGACAGACAAACGTTGTACAACATAATTTTCCAAACCTCTTCACCAACACTTCATAAAATAAGCTATAAGTATAATTATGAACTTAATATTAAAAGATTACCCCGTAAACTATTGTTATGAGAACCACGTGGTTACGCACATATTATAGTACCTAATTTCTTGGTTATTGCTTTCATCACTGCCCTGTAATATGTAGTTTACTACATTGTATTTGATAGGAGGGAAGTAATGCTTCATTATTATCGTGTAATAATCACAATCATATTAGTAGTCATTAAAAAACCAGAAATCAGAATCGCATCGAGGGTTCTATTTTTATGATAAAAAACTAGAATCTAGTCGGAAAAATTACTTAGGTAATTTTGACGATGGTTTGTTGTTATTTGCTTTTGCTATCTAAAGTTCCAAAAATTCTCAACATTCTCTACATTTCAATGGAGCTAAGTAAATTACTTAAAATTGACAAAATACCCCGTAAACTATTGCTATAACAACCATGTGGTTACGAATAGGTTATGATAATAATTTGGTTATTGTTTTCATCACAGTCCTGTAATATGTATTTTACTAGCCGCAACATTGTATGTGACAAGAGTGAAGTATAATGCTTCATTATTATCATGTAAAATCGCAGTCATAATAGCAGTCATTAAAAAACATTTGTTGAGCCCGCCGGAGAAAAGGAAACACTGGTTAAGTGCGAGTCGGAATCGTATCGAGGGTTCCGTTTTTACGATAGAAAACTAGAATCAAGTTGGAAATAATAATCAGGTTTTACCATCTAAAGGACGATGGGTAAAAATGTCCCCACCCACCAACAGTGATGAAACATGTGCCAGTTTATAGATCTTGGCAATATGATGTATTTTTTCTATGGCGACGATCACCATATGTATGGGGTTTTCTTGAAAAATCATAATCTTATCGTATGGAACTATGGAATTTGTTTGAAAATGAACACGTATGTAGATGATTTGCCTTGCCTGGCCCTTTGTTTTCATTAAAAAAATCCCATTGATTTTGCTACGAAGATAAGTATTTTGTCTTTTATTGGGTCCTAATGAACATATAGACCTGCAGCCCCTTACTGTTGGAGGGGGGGGGGGGTCCATACAAAATTGCCCATCACCCTTTTCAATAATCTTCAACATCCTCTTAATTTAAATGGACCTATTTACTTGCGAAATTAAGAAAATAACCCCGTAAACTGTTGTTATAATAACCACGTGGTTACGTACAGGTTATGGTAATCTCTTGGTTATTGCTTTCATCACTACCCTGTTATATGTAGTTAACAGCCGCAACATTGTACGTGACAGGAAGGATATAATATAATGCTTCATTATTATCGTGTATAAATCGCAGTCATTAAATAAAGTCTCTTTGACTTTTAACAAAAATATTCTTCAACAGTCAGACAAACTCCACCATAAGGGTTCCTTTTTTAGGGTTCCGTAATCAAACTACGAACCCTTATAGTTTCGCCATGTCCGTCCGTCCGTCCGTCCATCCGTCCGCAGCCTGACGCTGAGACTCTTTGTACTAGAAAGCTGTAATTTGGCATGAAAATACATATAAGTCACGCCACGGCTTTGGAACCCTACACTGAGCATGGCCCGACATGCTCTTGCCCGGTTTTTACCATTATGCTACGGAGCCCTAACAATATCATATGTTTCGCAATCACGTACCTTACGTACAAGTGACTGTAGTCGATCATCAATTGAATTGTATTGTAGAATTGTGATGAGTGCTTTTTTATCTTTTAGCAATCGCGTAATGGTAGAGCCATGGTACCAATTACTGGTCGTTCCTAATATTATAAACCACAGCTCGGCAGACGCGTAATAAGCAATCTCTTCCAGAACAGCTGCTTATGTACACCCAACCGGTAGATTGACCCAACTGCGGTAGGCCAAAGTAAAGGTAGTTGAATGTATTCGTTGTGCGGACTCATAAATTGTAATTGTTTGAAAGTGGTTCTTAAGTTGATGCAGTTTAAATTGTCCGTGAGTAATAAATAAAATTATACAACTGAAATTTTGTAAGACATCGGCGAGAAGAACTTTCGTTTTAACAAACCACAGATTATGTATCAGATGGACCTGCGGTGTACCAACTTAAGCAAATGCAAGGCAATTTACCAAAATTACAACATTTAACACCTATAGATATTAAATACCGCGCACAAAAGCCAATAAAATAAAATAAACTTTAGGCTCCTTGAAATAAAGTTTAGATAAAATTGCTTGGATTATGTACTTCATATAGCACACCGAGTCATACGAGATTAACTATTATATTATAATATAACGGATAAAAAAGCTATCACGGCTAAGGAGACTTCATTGGATCTTGAATTAGAGGCGATTAAAAAGTTTATCAATCATCAACAGAAAGACCAAGTCCATTGCTGAATATAGACCTCCTAAGGTTTGCCACAAGTAACCTATTTCACCTTCCAAATGTTTAAACCTACTGAAAATTATCTAAAGTATCGAGTATACCGTTGCTTATATATAAAACGCTGACTACACACCGTAAACGCAGTAACGTGCCTTATGCGTCACCTTTTTAGGGATCCGTAGTCAAACTAGGAATCCTTATAGTTTCGCCATGTCCGTCCGTCCGTCCGTCCGCAGCCTAGCTCAGAGACTCTTAGTATTAGAAAGCTGTATTTTGGCATGAATATACACATAAGTCACGCCAACAAAGTGGTAAAATAAAATATTAAAAAAAAAATTTTTTTAGTGTACCCTCCCGTACACGTGACGTGGAGATGTATTTTTTATTTCTCGTATACCTCATAGTGTGGGATGTCGTTGGATAGGTCTTTCAAAAATATTACGGGTTTGTCCCAACTATTTTTCGATTAAGAGATCCGTTGTTTATGAAATATTAAGCTTTAAAGCGCTAATTTTGTTAGAGTTGAGTGTCCCCCACCCACATACAGCCAAAACTACAAAATACTAAAAATCTGAAAAAAAAACTTTAATGAAAACGCATTTAACGAATTTAAAAGGAAAACAATCACGACTCAGTAGACATCATCAAATTGGTTCTTGAGATACAGGCGATTAAATTATTTATACCTACTAAAATCATCTAAAACGGCACCAATTGACTTTAAATAGAAAATTAGTTATTACTTGTTGATTTTTATGTTTGCAGTACTTAACGGCTTTGGAACCCTACACTGAGCATGGTCCGACATGCTCTTGCCCGGTTTTATTTGCATTGCGATTACTTTCGTGTCTCCCACGGTCCCACCATGTTTACTCCCAGTGAAAAATTATATCAAGCGTGTTTCTTAGTAACACAAAGCAAGCCGATGAGCTTTATTAAGTCTCGACGAGCAGCCAGCTGGACGTTAAACATGGAATGGATTTATTGCGGTTCAATATACAGGGTAAATGTTTAATAGGTGCACAAATTTTAACATTTGCCTCGCTATTGTTAATCAATAACACATGTTGTGTTATTTTTACTCTAGCTTAAAAAATATTAGAGATATTGCGGATTCAATGATTCCACTAACTAAACAATTATTCATTGACCCTCTAATGCAGGGGTGCGAGGAGAAGGTGCGAAATTTCAAATTTAGAATATCAGGGCTGGATTTATACCCCCTTACTTATGAACGTGGAATAAGCTTGGAATAGTTTATGCCATGCTTTGTCCTTATCTGTAATTGTGACATTTGCATCTGACAGAAAGTGACAAAGCATGGCATAAACTATTCCAAGCTTATTTCACGTTCATAAGTAAGGGGGCTAGACGGTAATAACGATATCGTATTTGACGTGTTTCCGTATTGTAAACGTTTTCATAACTCTTATGTCATTTACAATAATGGCGACTGTACCATAAACGATTCTAAAACACGTCAAACACGATATCGTTATAACGCAGTTGAATAGAGGCCCAGCAGGAGAGGGGCTTGTTGTCTGATATCCTGTCCCGTATGTGGTGTTCAATAAAGTGTTCTTATACTATACCTACCTATTATTATTTTATAGTAAGTAATTATTTTTTACAAGAGCAAGACAAAACTTTTTCGCGGGTAGGTCCGATTTATTCTATGGAACATAACGTCATAGAACAAAATGACGTTTTTGCCCTATTTTTTCCATTGAATTAGAACAAAATGGGAATCGTACTCTGCCAAAATCTTCCAAGAGAAGCTTGACTAGTGCCAAATCAATCTTATTAATTTTATTAGAGGCCAAGTTAAGATAAGATAATCGTATAAAGGATTTATTTACGTTGTCCTATGGAACAAAATGAGAGAAAAAATCTTATTCGGTCCGATGACGTCATGTTCCATAGAACAAATGGGAACTACCGTCGCATTGATTCGAATGACATATTTTGTCCTGATGTAATTGAAAGTGGAATTCGTAAAATTTCAATCTACCTTGCAAAAAAGCATTTGGAATTTAATTCCTAACTGGCATGGAAATTGGCGGTTTTCTAATGCCAGCCGCACACTGCACAATATGGCAAACAGCGAAGCAGAAAGTTCAGCTATTTCCATTCAAAAGGATGCGCCCGCACCGCCTCGTTAGCAAGTTACCGGATATTTTATAACAGCTGTGGCTTCATCCCACTGGTAAAACCATATTGCTTTTAAAATGTGACGGTATTTTTAAAATCTTATCATGTCATAAAGCGATATCGTTTTTACCGAGTAAAAAAGAGTAAAGGACAGGTTAATGTCATACCTTTTTAACATGACAAACGTACATACATAACATCACGCCTTCATTCCCAAAGTAGGGTTGGCAGAGCCAAGAATTACGAACAACTCAAAAAAAAAGCTCGATGATTTTGTAACCACATTTTGCACAATCTGGCTAAGATATTTACCAGTGTATTAGTGACAGGTGACAAGCCCATCGCCTAACAGTACAAGCCTTTATTCCTGTAGTCTTATCCACCATTGACTTACAATGATAATGGTAACTGGATATCCATTACGTCTCTACTTAATTATTGGTCTTATTTAGTGGTGGTAGGACCCTGTGCAGGGTCCGTCCGGATCGCTACCACCATCTTATCCATTAACCACCCGCCAAGCAACAGTGTTCGCATTGTTGTGTTCCGGTGTGGGGATAAGACAACCGGTGAAATTACTAGCATAGAGGCATTCCATCTTAGCCCTCAGGGTTGGCAACGCATTTGAGGTCTTGGGATTATAGTCTTGAGATTTCAAATGTGTATGGGTCTCAGATTCCACTTACCATCAAGTGGCCTGAGTGCTCGTGTGCCTTCTCCTTAATATAAAAAAAACACATTCAGATTACGTCACTAATAGAATAGCTAAAAATAAAATCCACCAAAAAATGTAGCCACTATTTTAGCGATATATTTTATTTTATATGCAGATTGGTGTGAGCAGAATTTGCAAAGCCATCAGAGTCGTAACTGTGGGTGGATATTCTGTAAAACCACAAAGGAATAGTATAATAGTAATAAATACATACAGATATCATATAGGGGCAGCCCGAGTATGTCAACTATTATTGTACTCGTACAAACAAGAAATTTCTCCTCCTTTAAAAAAAATAGGTCTAGTTTTTTTGGACGGAAAGTGAAATCTCAATGCTTTCAAATGCCTCCGAGAAGGTTCTTTGTAATTCCTTTGGAAAATTTACGAACATTGATGTAATTTTTATTTTTAAAAGTTCGAACAAGCTTTATTATCCAATTACATGCTCGTCAAACTGTTATCCAGTTGGCGAGTCTAGAGATAACTGTTTGCGCCTTTTCGTTTTACAGCTCGTAATATCCGTGGGATTATTTATTATCATCACTCTGTTGGTTTTAAAATTTTATTACTCAGTCTCATTGCAACCTTGCGTATCCGCAATATATAATGCTTGTGCAGGTTGGCGGAACATTGTTTATTGCATGCCATTGTGAGTTTTTAGGGTTCCGTACCTCGAAAGGAAACCGAAAACGGAACCCATAAGATCATCACTTTGTTGCCCATTCGTCCGTTCGTCTGTCTGTCTTTCAAGACCCTTTTTCTCAGGAACGCATTAAGGTATCAAGCTGGAATTTATATCAAATACTCAGGTCTACTGTCCCTTGGAGCTGTGAAAAAGCGGCCAAGTGCGAGTCGGACTCGCCCATGAAGGGTTCCGTAGCAGCAAGACGATTTATGACGTATTAAAAAAAACTACTTACTAGATCTCGTTCAATCAAATTGTCGGAGGAAGTTTGCAATTTGTACATCATATATTTTTTTTAGTTTTATCATTCTCTTATTTTAGAAGTTACAGGAGGGAACACACATTTTTCCACTTTGGAAGTGTCTCTAGCGCAAACTATTCTGTTTAGAAAAAAATATATATTTGAAACCTCAATATGATTTTTTAATACCTATCCATAGATACCCCACGGTAAGGGTTTGATGAAAAAAGTTTCAAGCCTAAGTATGGGGAACCCCCAAAATGTATCGTTTTTTCTGTTTTTGTGTGAAAATCTCAATGCGGATCACAGAATATATCTACTTACCAAATTTCAACTGTATAGTTCTTATAGTTTCGGAAAAAGTGGCTGTGACATACGGACTGACAGTCAGACAGACAGACAGACATGACGAATCCATAAGGGTTTTGTTTTTTGCCATTTCGCTACGGAACCCTAAAAATCAAACAGCCGTTTCTGCCGCAAAATTTCGACACTCGCGAGGGAATCAAAACCTACAGGGTACTTTCCGTGAACTCCGAAACTTGAAATTTGGTACGAAGCAACGTCTTATAGCACAGATAAAGGAAAAATTGCGAAAACCGTAAATTTTTGTAACATCACAGAAACAACATTTTGCGATTGTATACTTTTATGCAGTTGGTAAACTAATCGCGACCTATGTCGATGTATGGAGACAACAGTTTTTCAACGGCAAAGTCAAGTTCGTCCCTCAATACAATTTTATATTCTTATACGGTTGTACGGAATCCTCGGTACGCGAGTCCGACTCGCACTTGACCGGCTTTTTTATAATCTTACTGTCTGCTTCGCAGTGTGCGGTCGTCGCATCATGCAAAGACCATTATTTCTGTGGTTAAGACTGCACCGGGTGTCCAGTGGCACCATACATAACATCACGCGTTCATTCCATGAGTGGGGTAGGCAGAGCTAAAGAAATACCAACAACTCTAAAAATACTTGTTTATTAACTTGAGTATTGTCTTGAAATCAAAGAATTGTTTTTTGTTGTGCAAATGAATACCGTAGACTATTTTTTCTACAACAAAGTTAAAAAAGAGTTCATTACATTTTTTTGCACCTCTACTAACTTAATTCACTTAAACTGAAATATAACTAAATTATTGGTGATACTAAATTAGTTGCGGCACTTGTAGTAAAGTTACGAGTTAAAAGCATTTTTACGTTGCAGTAGGTACTTAAAATGTAGCGAACATTATTAATCCGGAAAATTATTTGCTTATTTTAAACTTTTTACTCGTTTTATAGAAAGCGAAGTTGTTGCTGAATCAGTGAAGCAAAAAATGTTGTGTACGAGAATTATAGTGATTGCCATTGTGATTGTGATTGTGATTATAGGGGTTGCCAGGCTTTACCCGGACATGTCCGGCTTTTCATTGTTATGTCCGGCCGAACATAGACAAGTCCGGCCTAACAAGATCCGAATCTTGTTAGGCTTTTGGTCAACTCCACCCCGCTAAAAGATAACGAACGAAAGCACGCGAGCAACTTACTCGGATACCTATGCATGACTTGCGATCTCGCAGGAGTCGCTCGCTGCGAGTGGTGTTCCAATTATACTCTCTATTGAATAATAGTAATAAATACAAAAATAAGTTATCTTTTCTAGTGTCATTGCAAAATAAACAGCTTATAGTGGAACTGTGTCCGGCTATTTTTAGGTCTGGCAACCCTAGTGGTGAAAGGACCTTGTGCAGGGTCCGCCCTGATCGCTATCACCATCTTACTCTCTTTGACCTACCGCCAAACAAAAAGTTGTATTTGCAATGTAATGTGCGGGGTAAGACAACTGGTGAAATAATTAGCACAGAGGTATTTCAACTAAGTTTTCAGGGTTGTCAACGCATTTGCAGTCTTAGGATTGTAGTCTTAAGAATGTTATATGGGTCCCACTTACCATCATGTGCCCTGTGTGCTTGTTTGCCCCCTTCTTGCTATTTTTGTGAGAGTGGTATAATGGCTCCGTATTTTCGGTAAATTTTTGAGAACACTTCTGACAATGGTCACTGCCCTACTAAGTCCATAAACAGTATGTCATATTCAATTGTCAAAGTAGATTCAATCCTCTCCTCTTAGTAATAAGGGTGTGATTGCTTTTTAACTTAGTATGGGAGTTCTGCAATTTGCACATTGTTAAATACGGTACATACAGTTAATTTTACTAAGATATGGGTAAGGACCAAATACTTGGACCATAGTAAAGCGTAGTTATGGTTAACTACGCTTAACCGCGTTTGTATGGTTACAAAAACAAAAGTGAAAAAAGTTCCGTTGTGAAACGAAAATTATCCCTACAAATGTATGGCTAATTTTCGTGTCATAACGGAAAAGTTTTAAAGAAAATTTTATTGAGTGAGTTAGCGTGGCCAATTTTTTGGTCCTTACCCATATTTTTTGTAATAGCTAAGTAAGGTTGTTTTCAATATAGCTATAATATATTTTGTCTTTTTCAAACTATTTATTTTTTGTCGAAACCACTCTTGGTAAAAGAAAACATGGCGGTTTTGTTAGAAATTTACTTCTCTTTATAGAAAACTAACAAAACTGTCCGAGACATGATGTGTTATTGCGAAATAAGCATTACTGACATTCTAATAAGTAAAAAAAACCGGCCAAGTGCGAGTCGGACTCGCGCACGTAGGGTTCCGTACAACTATACATCTAAATAAATGTTTTTCTTTATTCTTTATTATATTGGAGTTGATTGAATGAAAGGTAAAATGCGGTTTAGGATTTGTAACGTAGATATTAAAAATACATAATATAAAAGTTCTTGTACCTCGTTGTAACTTTGATCGTTGTTTTAATAATAGTGTTTTTTTTTTAAATAAGATATTGATAAGTAAACATTATAATTAGGTACTATATGCGAGCCCATATAGGCTTGTGATAGCTAAACAAGCTAATATATATTCCAGTTTGACAATAACTCCGCGCACACGAGTGTCAATGACGGCTGCCCTCACGTGGCTGCCCGTTCGGGTAAGCGTAGTCGGGAACCTCCCCGCGCGCGCTCCCGCTACCGATAAAGTCACGCCCCAAGCGAATTGTTGTTTACTTGGGAAACTATTACCGATTTCTTACTCGTATTAGAAAATAATGGTTCACGGTTTATGCATAAGGTTTATGTTCATAAAATTAAATGTTTTTCTTAATTCTTTATTATATTTGAGTTGATTGAATGAAAGGTAAAATGCGGTTTACGATTTATAACGTATTAAAAAAAAACTAATTATTAGATCTCGTTCAAACCAATTTTCGGTGGAAGTTTGCATGGTAATGTACATCATATATTATTTTTACATTTATCATTCCCTTATTTTAGAAGTTACGGGGGGGGGGACACACATTTTTCCACTTTGGAAGCGTCTCTCGCGCAAACTATTCAGTTTAGAAAAAAATTATAATAGAAACCTCAATATCATTTTTGAATACCTATCCATAGATACCCCACACGTATGAGTTTGATGAAAAAAAAATTTTTGAGTTTCAGTTCTAAGTATGGGGAACCCCAAAAATTTATTGTTTTTTTTCTATTTTTGTATGAAAATCTTAATGCGGTTCACCGAATACATCTACTTACCAAGTTTCCACAGTATAGCTCTTATAGTTACGGAAAAAAGTGGCTGTGACATACGGACGGACAGACGGACAGACATGACGAATCTATAAGGGTTCCGTTTTTTGCCATTTGGCTACGGAACCCTAAAAAAACGGTTTGTTGATTTTTAACAACGGTTTAGTTTTGATAAGATTAGCATTACAAAATTACTTATTAATACATGCGTTCTAAAAATTTTGTACTTAATTATGTCCCCAATTAACCTAAATCAAATTCAATTCGGCCAGTTCGTCAGTAGGAGCATTTTAATGGCGGTGATAAGAAGTGAAATATGTCGGCGCTGTGGACAAGCTGATGGTTGCTAAAAGGAATTGCCAGAGTAGCTTCTTAGAAAGACGGAAAGTTGATTGTGTGTCCTGTAATCTTTACCCGTAAATCTGTTTCGTTACTGGGTAACTGGCGGACGACACAACCTAAGCTCCTTGAGTCGTTAGGGCGCTCGCTTACCATACAAAACTTTTGTTTTAATTTTCGAATATCTTGTCTGATAAAAATAAAACTTGGCCAATTAGAAGAAAAAAAAAATGTATAAACGGGTTCTTACAAAGTTTGTTTTTTTTTTATGAATTAATTAATTGGTTTATAATATTTTATTTTTGTTGCAATCGTAGATAAAGTACTTAGATGGGACACTGTCAAATAATATAATAAGAAAAAGAGAAGCATTTATAGAGAAAGTCATATAAACAAATAAGACGTATATTTACTGTTTATCTCACGCCGCCTATACGTTTTCTCAAGGGCGTTTTTGTTTTGTCACGTGACAGGTGACAATTCGGTATACATTGCAAAGTTAACACGCTGATACATTGCTGATTTTCATGTAAACTGCGCCATGTACACTGAAATGTCAACAGTCATCTGTCATTGTCAGGATGGTGAAATATGGGGCTGATCTGGTGGATCCAGTGGAGTGAATTGTTTCTTTTAACAATTTTATAGTGTATTTTGGTAGGTTTCTGTGATCTGAACTGTTGCTGCAAAAGCCACAGTGCTCGAAAACATGAGAATCTTTTACCGCCTTAATAAGGTAGGCACTCAATGTCAAAAGCTTTGTTAAAGGTGTTTTTTTTATGTTAATGAGAAGGCACGCGAGCACTCAGGCCACCTGATGGTAAGTGGAATCTGAGACCCATAGACAATTGAATTCTCAAGACTATAATCCTAAGACGTCAAATGCGTCGCCAACCCTGAGGACTAAGATGGAATGCCTCTATGCTAGTAATTTCACCGGTTGTCTTATCCCCACTCCAGAACACAACAATGTGAACACTGTTGCTTAACGGGTGGTTGATACGTGATTTGGTAGGGTTTTCTGTATTGCCACAGGTATTGCTATTAAGAGTACGTACACGAGCGTCTTGTCTAGGCAATACGCTGTCTACGGTGACAATAGTCATGAATGTCTAATTCAAATTTTAATGAATTTCTTTCACTCCTGTTAAGGTGTATTTTGCCAGTTTCGAGTTATTTATAGATACTCTCACGGACTTATTAGAGAAATAAGTACATGGATATCACACGCGAGGATAATAAGAGTATTTTCTCTTGTGTACTAAACAGAAGCACATGGAGGTAGCTTCTGTTAAGTCCATTCATGAATGTCATGATCACGGGATAAATGAAGGCGCGGGTGGTCTGACAGTCAAGGATAGCCGTATCGGTTACCCTCTTTCTATTTCGTTTACTTTTTCTCCTATTGGAGATTCACTACTAATGGAACTTACTCGATGGTCACCGAGTGGTTTCACATTTATTAAAACGTAATGGTTGAGGAGAGTTTTTTGTTATTAAATTTGTAAATTTGAAATAAATTTTGATTTACAAAAAAAAAATACAATAGGCAATTTCTAGTGTTTATAAGTAGGTACAAACTTAAAATGTCTAGTTGTTTATAACGTTAAATATATTTGCGAATATTGCTCCTAGCAGGAATGCAACGTTTTACTTCATTTGTATATCTGTTAATATAAATATCAAAATTAATTGTTTATATATTAACGCCCAGACGAAACTAGAAATTTGTAGACAATATTCCTCTAATATTCAAGGGGCGCACGAAGAAAGATTTTTTTGGAAATTCATCCCCTAAGGGGTTAAAATAGGGGGAATGGCGGGAAACTAATTATATGCGTACAAAGTCACGGGCGTCTTCTAGCCTATTCAAAATTTAAATTAAGATACGTTTGTTTAGGGACGCAAACTAAATGGTGATGGTTTAGTGGTGGTAGGACCTTTTTAAAGGGTATATCCGTATCCACCATTTTATCCTTCACCCTACCGCCAAGCAGCATTCGTATTGTTCTTTTTCAGTCACAAGACGACCGGTGAAATAACTTTAGTTAGAAGCATTCCATTGCAGTCCTCAGGGTTGGCAACAGTTTGAAGTCGTGAGATTTTTTCTAGACAATTCGTACGTCTTTGAAGTCGTGAGATTTTTTCTAGACAATTCGTACGTCTTTGCTTTAAGATCCCGTGTGCCATAAAAAAGCGTTGAGATGTAGCTGAAATGTTCATGTTACAAATACACACTAGCATGATTAACATTGACATTGTAAAAATCTTAATGTTAATCAAGAACACCAAGATTTATTTAAGCACTGTTATTAATGAAGTTCATTCAACAAAGCGAGTCACTAACATTAATCCAGTTTGCGATTTATGTGCACCCATTAGTATTGAACTCGGTGAGACGGTAATTCCTAAACGCAAGGGCTTGAAAACACCAACTTATGATCTACGAGTGAATTTCTACAACTTCACAGAGCAAAATAGAATACTCAGTTCACGGTTGATTAAAGTCTGATAGCATTTACACCGTCGTGTTTATCTATTTAAATTATCCAGCTTTCCATTCGCCGCCTTTTCAAATTAAAATTACTTTCACTTTTCCTCGGAATTATACTTTTCCAACTTCTACATAAAAACTTGGTCGTCTAAGAGAATATTTAATACAAACCTATCTTGGCCCCTAAGTAACGTCAATATTAATATTCTCAAAGATACGAATCTAATGTAATAAGTTGGTGTAATTTCAGCACATTAACGTAAAAACCTGGATGCCAGAAACAAATAAAACAGAAATATACGCGATAAAATTTAAAGGCAGCTGTACACGACTTGTGCATAATCCAACGACAGTAAAGCTGGCTTCGCATTTTTCATATAACAAGTGAAGGCAATGTCTTGAAAGATTCAGGGCCCGCACTCCCTGGATTCCATTTAAAATGGACGCGAGGTGGAGATTTTGGCACTGGACGTGCCAACGCAAACAAGCTGCCATGATTGATGGCTGTGTTTATGGTGCGTTACGCGATAAGTTGCACAGCGCAGAGGCAAGCGCCAAAGAGTTCACTGGCTGGACAAACGCTGCATCAGTAAGTTTATGGGCATTTTATAGCGTGCTATTCAGCCATTTGTGCTTACTATCGGTTTTATTTGACAATGTATGCAAAGTTTGAGAACGTTGGTTAGGGTGTGTGATGTTCGATATAACAATATAGGAATGTTTACACTTAAAAGCTTGAATAATTGGCATATCAACAGATGGTATAACTTCATTGTGTATAATAAATAATAAACCAAGTGAAGCTAGTTCTTAAACTTAAATCAATTGGTATGCTTGTGTGTGTGTTCGTAGATATTAGGAGGATTTGTCCGATGAGGCAACAATTTTAAGTTCGAACAAGCAGGATTGGTAATAGGGCTACCAAGTTAAGGTGACTACTACTTTTCTAGTCGTTTATCAGCGTTTTGATGAGACATGTGAATTAACTTGCTATGTTAAAGCGATGCTCGCTCGGCGCTTAAATGACATCCTACTCGTATTTTGTTTATTACCAAAGGATAAGATGAATATTTAGGGTAGCTACGGCAGTCCCAGTGTCGTGAAATTCGCTTTTTACGTGAGTAAGAAACGGCGAGAATTTTTGTCTACAAGCTGGGCCCTTATTGACTTTTCCTACATTGTATTGAAGTGAACTCGGCCGCCATTACTATAGACCTCTACAAATGCTTTCGGCAAAGGGTAACGCTATCGTCTGATTGTTACGCTTTCGCGGATAAGGGTTCGTTCACACAGATCGGCTCGGAGAGAAGAGCAGATTTTTATCACGTTGGAAACAGAGTTTTGAGTCATGGTAATAAGGTTTATTTGTACACTTCTTTTGTCATCCAGAACGCTTGAATGCGCTTCGTGTAAAATAATAAAAGGAGCCGACCGGCTGCTTGACGTGCTCTTCCGCGCTTGATTCGCGCTCGCGCAGCCGACCGGCTCCGGTCTGTGGGAAAAGAACAACGCGGGCAGATGCTCTCCGAGCCGGTCTGTGTGAACGGACCTTAAATCGCTGAACCGATTTATGAATTTAGGTACGGAGATAGTTTGAGTCTCGGGGAAGGACGTAGGGTACTTTTATCCCCAAAAATTGGACGGTGCCTGAGGGAATAGCGATAAACGACTATGCGGACGGAGTCGCGGGCAATAGCTATTTCTTGTACATATAAACAGAAAAAAGATGTTACTGCCGCGCCTAAGTTGAAGAATACCCAATTTAACCATTCGCTTTGTTTAAGCCATACGAGTCGACGATAGCTATCTCTCTTACTCTCGTGTTTTCCGTATCTGTCACATCATTTATTAGTGAAACAATTGAACATAATAATACTGTACTTTGTCTATTTTCAAACGCAATTTACTAGGAACGTAACATATCGTAATATCGTTGGAGTTATCGTCACGTTGACATACGATAACAATAAAGATAAAGATAAAGAGACATTTATTCGCAACAATAAGTACAAAATTACATTTCATACATACAAAAGAACAGAGAAACTGTTGCGAAACGGTCCCAACTCAGCATTAGCTAGCCGTAAAGCCAGCGCTGATCTTCCGTTGGAACCGTTTGGAGAGGAGACGGAAAGTGACACTTAATACAAAACAACGCAAAAAGAAAAACAACAAGGGTTATCATAAAATTTTAACAACTTTACTATTTAAACAAAAAATAATAATAATATGTAATTGAAAAAATAAAAATAAAAATTACGATTGTCTACGGGCGGTCAAGTCAAAGTTTATAAGGGTTGACGTAAGTACATTACGTGTAAAGACAGTTTAGAATAAGGCTCCAGGGCCTAGTTCCCTATGATAAATTATCATATCGTCAATGTTAATAGCTCTTATTTATTTGTCAGTAATGGCGGCCGAGTATAAAAAAATGTGTAGTAGTTCATGAAACCTTTGCAAGGGCCTTGTTTATACGTTACCCGGGGCAACTGTTAACGGTGTACATTTTAGTTTCATCGAGTTTCAAATCAGGAGGGCCTCTATTCTACTAGGTTAAAATGATATTGTGTTTGACGTGTTTTAGTATCGTTTATACTTGGCCTGTATGTGCAAAATGTGGTTACAGAATTATAAACAAGTCTTTTTAGGGAGGGTTGTTGGTATTTCTGTAGCTCTGCCTACCCCACTCGGCAATGAAGGCGTGATATATATGTATACCTCGGCCGTCAATAATGTCAAGTACATATGAGTTATCAAAACGTTGACGAACACACTTCAAAGGCTCGTTTACGATTGCTAGAGATTGTAATGCTCCGTCTCTTTGAATCTACTACAATACTGTAAGGGACAGAGGCCCTCGCCAAGATGCGTTCGCTAACTAGCGTTTCTCCTTTAAAAAAAAAAAAATTAAATATATATATATATTTAAATTTAAAATTTAAATAGAAAATTGACTCTATTGTATTTATAATAGGTTAATATTCCATTGGCAAATTTCGTTGTATGGTGGGGTCTTAGGAGGTTAAAACTGTTACATTGCTTATCAGGTTTAACATCAAGTGCCGGCGACACGCTTGGCGTGTTCAAATAATACAAAAGTCTAGTTGGCGGTAGTAAATTTGTTTAAAGTTGTGTTTAAACATCGAAAAAAACTGTTCATTGTAGCATTGTTATCTTTCCTATTTGCCTTTGCGTAAATGGTTAATGACACCTGCACCAAAGCAATGAAAACCTATAGTGAGTATTATTAATGTCACACTCTCTCTGGCATCTGTCAGTATATTGCTATACCAGAGGGAGTATAACAGCAAATAGAAAGCCGGCTACAATTAACACTGTGGTTTTACTGTAATGGATTATTAATACGAGATAGATTCAATGGCGAGGGGGGTGGGGGTCACGAGCCCCCAAATCATTCAAGTAAACTCGACAAGATCTCCTAAACTTAATTAAAAAAAAAACTACTCTTTAAAAAACTATTCTATAATGAGCGTTGCTATGGTAATAAGCTGTTCTTTTATAACCATTATAGCATTTTTATTACTGTGGTTACGGGCTTGCCGATATCGGTTTTTGCGTTTAACGAACACTTGGCGTCCTAATTTGAGTATTAAATCGTTTAATAAAAAACGGAAATGACGTAGATTCAAAGCAAATAATTTTGAGGACAATTAATGTGTTTAAAATTATATTTTTAAATGTTACAAAAACAGAAAAGTTGACACATTGACAATCTCTTATAGCGAGTCGAGTGCAAGTTACTTTTTGATTGTTTTTTTTCTTTAATACGTCGTCGGGCACAATGTTTTTACTATTATGGTTCAGATACTATTATAGCACTTCTGTAAAATTGTGGTATACTAATTGAGTTTAAACGAAGTTTTTATGTCTAGATCATGATCCGTCTTAAAATAACGAGCATCTGGTTTGGTCTCTTTTGTTCAAAACGTTACGTGTTTGCTTGTTTTGACAGAGATAACAATTAACTACATTGCTTTAAGAAATAGAAGCCGAGTTTTATAACTTCCTAACCAATTATCTCCGCGGCTCTTAACAGTTCAGTGAATTTGAAATCAGGCCATGCAAACCACGTCCGAGTGGTTAATTCAGAGGGTTCTACTTTATGAGTGAACACGCCCCGCGGGCCGCTCGAGTCCAGCCAGACACATTTCCTTTAATATTAAATATAGTCCAACAACGGTACACTGTTCCTGGTTCGCGGCTAAAACCATTTAGTACAGAACCCTTAATCTCGCAAGTCCCACTATACAACGAACAGGAAGATTTTTGGGAATAGGAATTTGTATCTATCAACAAGGTTGTTTAAACACTTTTATAATGCTATTCTCTATAGTTCAAATTCAATTGCCGTGATTATGTACATCCTATTGCACATGGGGTCTTACGTGGATAAACATTTGAAAAAAGCTTGAGGCACAGTACAAAAAGTACTCCGTCTTCAAATAAAGGTATATAGGTCGTTTTAAAAAAAAATGTACATAGTTAAAGGATTAATGAAAACAAAAATCACGATCGCGTCCTTTGTGTAACGAACTTAGTCATACAAACTATATGGGTAACTCTCGTTACACGAAGGAATCAATTAAGTTTTGTGTAAAGCCCTTAACTATGTTAAAAAATTTAAAAGGTGCCATTCGCGCGGCCGGTATGCGTGCGCGCATCGACCGTAAGTGCCGCGAGCCACCACAAGCAAAGTCAATAGGACGCGGGATGTACTAACCCGGTTGGTTTAGTCGGGGCAACGCCGTCGCCATTTTTTCATGTTGACTCTTTCATTTTCTTTTTCATTTTTTATGGCATAAAGAAAGCAAACTAGAATTTAGGCCACCTGATGTAAACCGGGAACTGAGACCCATAGACATTTTTATTTACAAGACTGCAAATACGTTGCCAACTCAACCAAGATGGAATACAACGAAACACATCAATGCGAACACTGATGCTTGGCGGTAGGTTAAAGAATATTGTTTATTGAACTGGAACAAAGCATAACCGCCCGCGTCTCAACTCTACAGAAAAATCATGCCGTGACGCCCCTGCCTCGACTTCGCACTTCACAGTGAGCGACTACCTTAATAAATACGGATGACAAACATACTGACGGATGCGACAAAGAAAGTGATAGCGAAATATTGCCGACAGCTATTAATAAAACAGACGTACAGTAAATGGGAGATACGAAGTGAATACTGACATCTGTCAGTTGCAGTTGAATTTAGGACCTCTTGGTTTTGAGGTTATAATTTGTACTGGGATGACAGGTGACAGGAGTCATTGCTTATCTTCCTTTTGTCTGATGTCATCATACAAGTTGATATTGATGTGATTGATCGTTTATGGCCTTTATTATTGACTATTCATATAATAAGGGAAAGGTCTTGAAATTTATTTGTATAACAAGTAGGCACCTCTAGGTTTCCAGACCCATATTTTCGCCAATGTTTCACGATAATTGATCAATTATTTATAAGGTAAAACTAAAAAATGTAACTTTATATCGAAATTTAGATATATCCTATATCAAGCTACATTTTCGGCAATAAATTAATTTAATTATATGCGCTACTTTATTCATATAGTTTTTTCCTACGTCAAAATTGTGCAACATATTGGAGAGATTTTTCGTCAGAGATTGTTTAGTATTCTGAGTGATGTATGGCTGACAGTTTCATTTTGAAAAGTTGTGCCTTCACGGAACAGTGATGTAGACACGCGGTAGCGTGTCAAGCCAAGTTCAAGCTAAAATAACTGGCGAGCAGCACCGTGTGTAATATTACACGAACCGTGTTTTAAGTGGTGGTAGGACCCTGCGCAGGGTCCGTCCAGATCACTACCACCATCTTATCCGTTAACCACCCGCTAAGCAACAGTGTTCGCATTGTTGTGTTCCGGTGTGGGGTAAGACAACCGGTGAAATTACAGGCATTCCATCTTAGTCCTCAGGGTTGCCAACGCATTTGAGGATTATAGTCTTGAGAATTCAAATGTCTCTATGGGTCTTAGATTCCACTTACCATCAGGTGGCCTGAGTGCTCGTGTGCCTTCTCATTAAAATCTCCCGTTTGTGTGAAAAACGCACTCTGTTCCGCAAATTTTACATACCTAATTTCATCTAAGTCAGTTCAGTGGTTTATCCGTGAAAGCGTAACAAGCAGACAGACAGTTACTTAAATACATACACATACATAATGTCACGCCTTCATTCCCAGTGTGGGGTACGCAGAACTAAAGATACCAACAACTCTAACAAAACTTGTTGATAATTCTGTAACTTAATTTTGCACAATTAGGCTAAGATGTTTACCAGTGTATTTTAGTGACAGGTTGCGTGCCCACCGCCTAACAGTACTACAAGACTTTATTCCCTTAGTCGCCTCTTACGACATCCACATGGAGTGGCACTATTCTAACCCGCCAACCACACGGCACTACTGACAGACAGTTAATCTCACATTAATAATATTCGTTTCAATGTCTACACATTGAATACATCTGGTTACCAACAAATAAAGAGCACGCACAGGATACGTTACATATTGCGTACATCCCTAAAAGTAAACACAACACGCTTTCGTACTTTACACAAATTCGTATGCAGTAATTTTGCATTTAATAAATGAGGCACGCACAGATGTAAATCCGTACTTCGAACCTTGCAGGCAAAGTGAGCTAAGTTGTTATTTCTTAAAAACGACGTCTATGGAAACGAGTGACGTTTAAACTCTCAAATTGAGAATGCACGCACTAAAATATTGCTAACTTAAATTCGCTGATTAGTTATTCGACCGTGGATTTAATAAGTGAGTCCTTGGGCCCTAGCCAAGATGCAAACGCTCCTAACGTTTTTCTTTTCTATCGCTCAAAAATGTCAAGTGTCCCCCCCCTCTACAGCCAAAACCACAAATGAAAAAAATCTTACATGACAGCACATATAACGAATTTATAAGGAAAACTATCACGCCTAAGTAGACATCATTGGTTCTTGACCTTGAGATACAGGCGGTTAATGTGTTTATGTACCTACTAAAATCATCTAAGACGGCACCAAATTACTTTAAATTGAAAATTAGTTAATTCGTTTTGATTTTTATGTTTGTAGTACTTAACGGCTTCGCAACGTTATAGTGCCCTATACTGAGCATGGTCCGACATGCTTTTTCCCGGTTTTATGTATGGTAATTACTAGAATTTGAGACCTGTTTACTTGTATTGCGGTTTTTCTTTTTGTTTTGTTTAGTTTTCTTTAGTGTGTGTGTGGTGCTATGTGTTTGTGATCTGCAGTGGTTTCACTGGATGGTTCCAACGGACGCCTAGATGATGGGTTAAATGATGAGTTGGAACCACTCGTGACAGGAGTCTGTTTGGTCTATGTTAGTATTTTGTAACTTTTTGTTTGTCTGTTTGTTACAAATTTTTATTGCTTGTTTCTTTCTTTCCTTATCGACTACACTCCCTTAAAAATATTATAAACGCGTCTGTGTGTTTGTTTCTGTGTTACGACTTCACGGTTTAACGCCAAAACCAATAAATATATTTTTTTTTTAAATCAGGCAGTTGCAGAACGGGAATTATAATGTATTTTGTAAAACAAATATTATTTCTAAATAACTTGATGATTTTAACGTCTTGTTAGGCTCATCTGAAATTACATCGAGTCGCTTTTTTACTAAATCCCAACCTTGCTAGAAACAAGCTGCCAATCACCTATTTTTAAAGGGCACAACTAAATCATGGTTGCAGATTGTTAGCAATCTAGTGTAGTGAAATCCGGCGTAATGTTAGTTTAAACTAACGGCGGACAAATGTCGTTTAGTTTGGTGATAATGCGATAAGTTGAGCTATAAATTTGATGTATTTCACTTCACAGTTGGATTATGAACGTGGAATTGGCGTTGCAATACATTTTCATTATTTCGCTGATGAAGTTATTGTAAACATAGTGGATTAGTAGGTCGTATCTGAGAATTAATGTATACATATATACACATAATATAATGTATACACTATAGTGCCCTTTTTAGGGAACTATACATTCCAGATTAAGAGATTCTTTAGTAGTTATTTGTTTTCCCGTTGGTCTGAAAGGAATGTTTGGATAGCTGTCAAATCGTTACAAAAGTATAATTTGATTGAGGCATGTTTGAGGTTCTAACTAAAAAAAAACACGAATGGCTTCACTCCTGTTAAAGTGTATTTCGCCAATGTTCATTTATTTATGGAGACTGGCATGGATTTATTAGAAAACTTAAAGTCCATGGATATCATACGCGAGGACAATTGTTCGCTAAAAGAGTATTTATTCTCATATGGACTAAACGGGGTTAGCTTCTGTCAAGTCCCATGTTTGAGGTTATGTAGTATACTGCGTTGACAGCTGTCAAATCGGGTCTTGCAGAACGACGTAAGTACATAATATGTCTTTAGATTAGTTTTTTACCAAAATTAACTTAATATCGTGGTTTTCAAAAACTGTTTAAGAAAAAATGCTCAACGTAAGGTCGTTGACTAAAATGATGATAGTTGAAAATTTGATAAGGAGAAGGCACATGAGCACTACCTATGACAGGGCCTTTATTGTATACGGTAAACGTCATTGAATTTGACGCGGTACGTATTGTTAACGTTTGATAGCTGTTATTTAAATAGAATAAGAATTAAAAGCATAGAAGAAGCTTAAAAACGAAAGCTAAATGTTCAATAAGTTAAAAGAGGAAAGAGTAAGAGTCCAGTTCTTGCTATAACTACCCGTATACACCAAGGTGTTGTCAACTCGCGTAAACCGGTAGCCAACTGGTCACCATCACGTCACCATGGTCGTAGATAAGCCTATATGTGTAAACGTAGTTTATGTATGCAACAGTGTACGACCATAATAGCCTAGCCTAGCCTGGCCTAGTTGGGAGTGACCCTGCCTTCGAAGCTAGGGGTCCTGGGTTCAAATCCCGGTAAGAGCAGATATTTGTGTGATGAGCACGAGTATTTGTTCCTGAGTCTTGGATGTTTTCTATGTATTTAAGTATATATTTCTCTATATAAGTAAGTTTATCGTTGTCTAGTACCCATATGATAGTACAAGCCTAGAGCTTAGTTTGGGACTAGGTCAATTTGTGTGAGATTGTCCTGTGATATTATTATTATTATTATTATTATTATAATATTTTAGCTTATATAACTGTCTCTTTTTGGCACACTGAATCTCATTAAGACTGTACATATCAGCTATCTGTATGTTACCTTTTATTTTAGCACTCCTTCTATGCATTCAGCTCTTCTTCTTTTATTGTTAATGGTAGTCCACCGCGATATTCCTCAGTGATTTTGCCAATGTCAAGTTAGTAGACTAAAACAGTAAACAGAATAAATCATCAGCAAAAGCCGGACATCTTTCAATTGGCCATCTTCCCTCCCCGAAGGTTAACGGAACACCCAATCAACCCTTTAGTTCTTATTCGATGGTTATTTACTTGACAGTAATTAATGGCAGCCGAGTTAAAAACAATACGATAACATGTAAAAAGCAATTTTGCTTACCGAGTTGAATAGAGACCCAGCTTATTATTTATTTATTTAATCTTTATTCTACAAAATCAAGTACAAATGGCGGACCTAATGCCAATTGGTATTCTCTACCAGTCGACCAAATAACCAATGAGAAATTTACATTATTCAGTGGGTGCACAAAAAAAGAAGACAGGTTAAACTAAAAACTTAACATAATTATCCTATCTATTGCTACATATATACTCGTACATATAATACTCATACTAATATATTACTTATATAATATAGGTACATAAATATAAAGAATTAATATACCTATAAAAACAAAAGCGGAGAATGAAACGTGAAAGAAAACTTGTTATTATTATAACTTAAACAAAAAAAACAGCCCGAAAGTGAATTTTGTAAAGATTATGTAAGATTAAATGTTTTTCCATGTAATACGTGCAGGATACACCACGGCACGATCCCTAAAACAATGCAAATTTCCGAAGTAGGTATTATAGGGATTAAGGCTAAACCAAGGTATGGATAATAGAATTAATAATACATCGCCTATAAGAACCACGACTCCATAGCAAGAACACTCCATTTCCGAAATTTACATAAATTTGGATAATAAAGGTGAATTTTCCTGCACCGTAGGCAAATATTTACATAATTCCGTTAAATCGAATTTAAAAGCGGTGATTATTTTGTAAATGATGCAGTCGAATACATTTTAATTGCTTATTATGAGTATTAATGAAAAAATCAATTCGTATACCAATTATACCCTGTACTGGTTTTTTTTTTTTCTTGTCTTTTCTTTTTTAGAGTTCCGTACAAGTCCGACTCACACTTGGCCAGTTTTTATAATTATTTCAGACGATAATGCTGAGACCAACTGTTACTCTTAACTACAAAATAATATTAAATGAATAATACATATGTATGTCGTATACTCTCTATTGTATCAAAAATAAAATAAATACAGGACAATGGCACTATAACAAAAAAAAAGTACAAAGGCGGACTTATCCCTTTAAAGGACTTCTAGTCATAATAGTGGCGTTGCAGTGGACCAAAGAATTACCTTTTGAATGATATCTTTTGCATAGTATCACTATCATGCGTTCCTAACAAACGTAGTATAAGTATAAGGTTATCGCAGATTTGTTTAGTTTTAAAACGATATTCGAGATTGTATTTCATTTCCACACAAAAAAAAACGTATACGGACTCACAATTATTTGTCTCTGTCACTCGTGTACAATACTCTGGCACAATGATATTGCTATTTCATTCGCAAAGCAACATAGGCCGCTGACATCATGGATTGTAAACATTTTCGTTATAGTTAAGGTCAATGTACGAAATTCTTTGTGATTGGCGCCCGCATTTAAATTTCCTTAAAGGCGCGTCCGTTTACTTAATGCCAAGAACGTTTACGTAATCTTGCAACGTGTAAAAAATCTAGATTTCTTATTAAAAATTAGTCCAAGAATATCTACAAGCAAACAGCTGTTGCTCCGTCCGTGTATAATTTGGCTATCGCTGATTTTGGGATCAAAAGTATCCTTTCCCGGGGCTCAAGCTATCTTCATACCCAAACAAGTTTAGAAGTTTAGCCGTGAAAGCGTAAAAAACTGAAGCACAGAGACTTTCAAATTTATAATAATATAAGCTGTAGATGCTTCAACAAAGCCCTTATATTTCCTTTGATGGCCGCCCTCGGTGATCACGTTCCGCAAACATAAAGATATTCAGTACAATTAACTTCGCAAATATGAATACAGCCGGAATTAAATTGTAAAGTACGGTATTTGGGGTTTTATTACCGAGTTCGCCTTCAACAGTGGAATTTTTAATTTATTCCCCATCTTCTTTATAGATTACGGGTCCAACAGAGTTGGAGTGGAAACGGGTATCCTGAAATTAAAGTTAGAATTTATCGAATTTATTATAGAACAAGCAATTTCATCTCGTAATTTTAATTGCACAAGCACAAGTGTTGTATTTGACAATAATGTCATTTTGTTTTCTACTCTTAGTAGCTAATTTAATAATGTAATTGATTATTCTTAATGTTTGTTATACATTATTTTGAACTACGTACAGACTTGTTTAATTATTATTATTTTTAATGAATAAATGAATATGGTTTTGAATATGAATAATATTGAATCAGCATAGAGTTGTTTCTTTAACATGATTCTTCTACATGCAAAGAGTAAACGGGACAAGGCAGCCAGCATTAATCAGCTGATTGCCGTAAAGTAAAGGTAATAAAATAAGTAAAGTCCCTCTTACATGTAGTTATGTACTAAACTCATATAAAATAATCCATAGAGGGACATTACTAGGGTGGAAAAAGAGTAAAATAGAGAATGTGTACTCCACCTCTCCTTCTCTTGTAATAGTTGAGTTCTTACACTTTTCCAGCTAAACTACGCGTGACAATTTTGTTTAGTGTAATGCTAGATTAAGTATTATCATTGTTATAATTATTTATGTATAAAGGCTCAACTTACGCAATGCGCTCATTGTAGTTAGCTAGCAGGGCTTTCTGTTGTAGTAAGGCTTAGGATGCATTGTAGCAAAGCTGGGCAAGTTTCCCATATTGGATACAATATTTTGCAATTACCATCAGTAATTGCTCAGCATATAAAGAAGATTATTTATGCTAAGAGCCCTGGGGCCTTAGTCGAGATGCAAAGACGCTTAACGTTTTTCTTTTCAATCGCTCAAAATATATGGGATGACAGTTGACCACGTGGCTTATGGAAACGCACGAGAACGTCTTCCTACACGTTTTGATTGATAGAAAATGTTGGCTAGGTCCTGGGCTGAGATTCTACGAGGTAAAACATTATTATTTTTGACGTAATTCCGTATTGCTAACGTTTCTGTAGCTATTTACTTGACACTAATGGCGGCCGAGTTAAAACAGTAGAATTACTCCTCAAAGATAATATGGTTTTACTGTTGATTAGAGGCCCTGTTATTGGTAGGCATTGTTAGAATTAATAGAGGTACCCAACACGACAAAAGTCGACTAAAAATATATATATCTCAGGACAATCTCACACAAATTGACCTAGTCCCAAACTAAGCTCCAGGCTTGTACTATGAATACTAGAGTATATAGAGAAATACATAGATAACATCCAATACTCAGGAACAAATATTCGCGCTCATAACACAAATTTCTGCCCTTACTGGGATTTGAACCCAGGACCTTTGGCTTCGGTCACCCACATCTAGGCGAACGTGTCGTCAAAAATGGCAAGATGCTCGTGAGAAAATTGCGCGTGGATCTATCTCGACTGATCAGAAACCGTTAGTATAGTCATGTCGCTCTTTCTGATTAGAAAATTATACGCGACTTTCTCGCCAGCTCGATTCACCGTAAGTCTAGATAAGTTGCGCTCCAGTAATCACTAAAATCCCTCTCCATCCCGTTCACTACTCTAAAATTTGGCAATTAAATGTTTAAACATTTGGTAATACGGTTTCAATATTATGAGTTCGAGTATGACTTTAAAAAATACACATTTAGTCGGAAAAGGTTAAACAATTGAAACGGTTGTTATAAATTATTCTAAAAAGAATAAACCTAACCTAACTAAACTAATCTATTCAATAGATGTTTATCAAATTATGTAATATCCGCCTAAAAGGATGTTAAACGAAAATATTTTTGGCCAAACAAAACATTCGCACAAATAGCTATTCTTTATCTCAGGAAATTTGACAGACGTTTCATAACTTGGTGGGAATGAAAACTATTAATTATTTAACTCTTAGTTGTAAAAATATAATGATAAGAAGCTATTTAGGAAGCCTATTCTCCGGATGATTTTCGTATTATAATATTAAGTCGGCTTTTTCGGTGAAAATATTGTGGTCGCCGACTTCAGTTGGACTAACCTATAAGGTGCCTACAATTTAAAAAGAAGTTATTTTTTGCGTTTTTGAAGGCGGTTTTTTGTTTTTTAAAACATTATAATACGAAAATCATCCGGAGAAATAGGCTTCCTATATAGCTTCTTATCATTATATTTTTACAACTAACATTTAAATAATTAATAGTTTTCATTCCCACATTATACACGCATACAATCACGCCTTCTTTCACAAAGTGTGGTAGGCAGAGCTACAGAAATATCAACAACTCTAAAAAGACTTCTTTAAACTTATAAACATGTCATGTTACAGTTGTAATAACATTTTGCACAATCCGACCAAGAAGTTTACTAGTGTATTAGTGTGTCCCACATTTTCATACAAATCTATGAATGATGTTATTTATTCGGTGAATCCAGGTGTAAATCAGCGCTGTGGTTACACGATGCAGCGTTTATGCTGAGCTGGTCGCGCTTTAAGTGTCGTTTAATATAAATACTTAGTTATATAAGTTGTTTTCATTTTGTTTTGTAAATACCTAATTTACTGAATAAACGATCATCTTTCTTTATGATTTATTCATTGATACTGATTACATAGAGTTGGAATTATGTTGTTTTTTGTTATTAGAAAATAATTATAAATTACTAACTTATTATAAGGCGAGATGAATAATAAAGTTTATTTAAAAATCTACTGGGTAAAACAAGAGAAATTTGCATTTTATAATTAATATTCTTTCGAATGAAAACGTGGAAAATTAAACATGTATCTCAATTAGTGTATGTTAACGAAGGGACGGAATGATAGGGATTAGTGTGCAATTATTAGCATAAAGGTATTCCATCTTAGTTCTCAGCGTCGGCAATATATTTGCAGTCTTGGGGCTCCAGATTTTGAGGTTTTAGTGTTGAGAATACAAATATATATATAATATATTTGCATTAGCGGGTCACAGATCCCACTTACCATCAGTTAGCCTAAGTACTAATTTGCCTCCTCTTTGCCATATAAAACCTCAGACAAAATAAAGCACGTAACCACGGGTGTTTTCAGGGTATCTTAAACATCTAATCTAACCTAATCTACATAATTAATGCTTAATATACCCTGAAAACATTATGGTTTCAGCAGAAAATAGCGTTCGACGAAATGAAATTCGATGAAATGATACATTCGATGAAGTGAAATTCAATGAGACTAAGGGCCGTATTAATAATAAATAAATAAATAAATAAATATCACGGGACAATCTCACACAAGTTGACCTAGTCCCAAACTAAGCTCTAGGCTTGTACTATGGGTACTAGACAACGATAAACATACTTAGATAGAGAAATAAATACTTAAATACATATAAAACATCCAAGACTCAGGAACAAAATACTCGTGCTCATCACACAAATATCTGCCCTTACCGGGATTTAAACCCAGGACCGCTGGCTTCGGAGGCAGGGTCACTCCCAACTAGGCCAACGTGTCGTCAATCGTAATAAACGGAACTTGCCAATATGTCCTTCTAAAGATACGTCAATAACAGCTTTAAATAGCAAATACTAATTCTGCTAAGTAAATTTTTCAATTCGTCATCATTTTATTAAACTTGCAAACAAAAATGGCTTCGCAGGCTCATAGGAACCTAAGACAGAGTTTATAATCTAAACAACTATTAATTATACTAAGACTTAAGAAGATCTTCGCATTTTAATACATTGACAATTTTATTTTTTGTAAGTGGAATTTTTATTGCATTTTTGCTTTGCTTGGAAAATTGAGATAAATTTTGTCCCGAAGTAAATTAATCTATCCGCGTTCAGGATATTGGAAACATTCAATGGGTTATTGTTTATCTTGCTTTTCCAAAAGCTTTCAGAACCCATCGACAGTGTAACCTAAATACCAAGATTGCGAACTTATGCAAGAAAATCGGATGTTTGTAAATAAATACCAACCCTCTTATTTATAAACGCGCAATAGCTAAAGTGAGCTTAAAATATGATTTGTCCTTATCTGTCATTGTGAAATGGAGTAATCTCCCATAATGTACAATTCCCTCTCCCAAAATGTCTCCCTATACCAAACCCTATACCTATACCTATGTCAAATTCTCAGAATGTCGATTTCCCAGGAAATACAATTCCCAAAATGACAAATTCTCAGAATGTCGAATTCCCAGGAAATACAATTCCCAAATATTCTCAGAATGTAGATTTCCTAATTATGAATATAGTGGTAACTTTATTGGCTGTTTGTTCCTTTGTCACACGTGTTTATTTAATGGAGAATTAATTTAAGTTTAAATTGTGAAATGACAAATAAAGCAAAGCAAAGTTTCTTCATTAAATTTAAACCGGGCCGCCGACTACGTAAATTTCGCTCAGTTAATCTACTGAATGCATACGTTAATTGAAATCATATCGGATATTGATCACTTTACATAAAATAAATATTAAGATTAAAAACTTTTTAAGGGTTTTCAGTGATAAAATGGATTGTAATAAAACTTGATAAGGCTAAAAGGAAACGGACGTAATTAAAAGAAACGTTTTTTGAGATTCCGAGAATACTCAGAAAATATTTTTTTTATGTGTTTTTAAGCTCATTGGGATTGTTAACCATTTTATTATGGCGAAATAAATAACTTAACTAAGGTAAACTTAATGCCAAATTGCATCCTCGAATATTTTTGTTTGACTAAGTTGTCGGGTGTTTGGAGGACGAGGTATGTGATGTCATCTATAAAATACGTATGCTAAAAAATTAAGAAACATGCTAAAAAAAGGTAAAGTTGATTATTCAGTAAGTACCTAGGCCGCACGGGTACTTAAATTCGTCAAAATCAACCAGAGCTTCCCAAAAATAAAACTACCTAAAATTATCATTAAACATGTGCCTATCTCAAAATTACCTATTATACTGTAAAGATTAGAAAAATGCATGTTTTTATATTAAGTCTCAAAGAATACATCTTTAGCACCACTACTTTAAGAAACTTGACAAAGTTAATTGCCAAAAAACCAACAATCCCCACGTATCATGCTTTAAAACGGTCCCCGGTAATGACGTATCGAACCCTGTATTTGTTATTCCCCTGTACGAGGTGTTTGCTTTAGATCCCGTCTCATTACCATATCTGCACCGTATTCCTCTCAGGCCATTGAGATATCTACAAATATGTTACTCTCATGCTCTTCCATTGAACCGCTAGGGAAAATCAACTCTCTGGAGACATAAACAGAATCTAAATGGAAGTGTTTGGTACAATGTTGAAATAATTATTAGTCGAGCGTGTTCGGACAGATCGAGATGAAGACGGAAACGGGATGATTACCATTAATGAAACGGTAGCGATGTCGGGTCGTTTGGTATCGTTAGCGGTGCGGCGTCTAATGTAAGACACACGAGTTGATACCGACGTGATAACGCATAACTGGAACGATAAATATCTATAGGGTTAAGATGATTTGCTAAGCCTTACGGTGAAGGTATAGTACTCGTATAGCGTAGGTATATTTATACGTTTACAGTCTGACCGGGCAAAGTGGTAGTTGCACGTCAGGGATGACAAATAGGAAAACAAACACATGCGAAATTGTTTTTATATAACATCACGCCTTCATTCCCAGAGTGGGATAGGCAGAGCTCCAGAAATACCAACAACTTTAAAACGACTTGTTTATAATTAAATTGTTTTTGTGTCATTAATTTTTTTATTAAAAAGACACAAGTTAACTACTCGTATTTTAAGCAGCGATATGAAGTCGTGCAATGTCAGACAAGGGTGAAAGACATGAACCGTCTGTATAAAACTCACTGCTACAAGTAATATAAATAAAAAAATGTGTTCAAAATGTGCATTAGCATTTACATACATACATACATACATAACATCATGCCTTTATTCCCAGAGTGGGGTAGGCAGAGCTACAGAAATACCAACAACTCTAAAAAGACTTGTAGATAATTCTGTAACCACATTTTGTACAATCAGGCCAAGAAGTTTACTTATAATGCATTTACATATAATGGGCATTAATGGCATACGGGAACTCCGGGGAAATGGTTTAGGAATAAGTTGACAAGCTTGCTTCTTGATAAGTGCTTCTATAGTGTAAGGGTTTTTTTTGAGCGGAATAGTTTTTTTCATTTTAATGTTATTATTATTTAAGTTAGACCCCCTACTATTTTTTGCACGTCTGCATGTAGGCAGAATTGAATACACAGAAAATTTAAAACATATTGTAACTACCGTGAGCAACAACTGTACTTTTATATCGCTCTGTCCTTTACACTCACCGTAAAATGAACTGCCTAGCTAGTCATAATAACCCCCTGAACCTTCTGTATTATTGTAAATATTCACTTTATGTTTCCAATGGATGCCGCTACGTATTAGTGCCTGCCTGTTACACATATGAGATAGCTTGCCGGTTTCCCTATTACCTGTATATTTAAGTATATTTTAAACACAATAATTTGTGCAATTTTGTTTTTGAGCCGCAGTTCATGTATAATATTAAATAACAGTTTGAACCAAAAGGGTCAAACTGAAAACCAGCGCTGTGTCTCCTGCACCAACAGGAGCCAGCTCAAGCTGAGTCAGATCCTTTTGCCACAGTTAAACGTATTTGTGTAATTAATGTTTGGGAACACAATTGTACAGCTTGGGCAATAAAGCATTTTTTAAGCTATTGCATAGCTTCTATCGCGGGCCTTGAGCGCGGGGACCGAATCCAGAAATTCCGTAACGAAAAATCCTCACGCTCCCCACTCCGACGGGTAAGGAGGTGTGGCTTGAAGGCCGTGCATCGTCTAACGTCGTTTCAGTTCGGCAGTCTTCGACACGGCGTTGTGTGCGATTAGACGTATTGTACCTTTTTTTATTTATTTAATAATAGAAAAATTTGTTTTCTTATCGGTCACCACGCTCAAAAAGTGTAACTTGAATTAATATCAAAGAAAAAGAAATACTGCATGAATAAAATAAATAAATAAAAATTATAATTGCATAAGTTGATACAAAATGCTATGCAATAGCTTTACCGCGGCAGTCCCCGAGTGCCACACGTCTTTTTTAAATAAGTATGGAACTAAATTCGGACACATCTTTTTACCAAGGTCATTTATCTTGCTTAAGCTGAAGTGGATGTTATTAAAATATTGTTGCCTACAATTAACGATAGGTAATTAATAATTCGATCGCCAGCCTAACACAAAACAGTCATTAGCCACGGCTTTGCCTGTCCGTTTGCGGGGTCTGGGATTAAGTAAACAAAGGAAATTTTAACGATCGTTGTGTTTTCAATCCATTTAATTTTACCTACAGTGCATTTACTTTCAACTTCTATTGATAAAGTTACAGGGTAAATCGTTAATAACTGTTGACTAGCCACCGATTTTATGTAATGACGCACCATTAGTAATAGTAAATTGTTGCCGAGGGTAGAAAGAACGGCATTTACGCCCACTAGTGTCCGAGTCCATATATTGCACTTTCTGCCAAGGTAGACAGTGCTTATTTCAAATACTGCGAGGAAAAACAATGACTTTTATTATTAAGTATTTGAAACATGCATTGTTTTGTATGAAAATGGCCTGTTATAAAAAGGTTTTTTCTGACCCCAAACCAGACCAAAAATGTTTTAACTTTTTAGCTTTAAATCACTAGTGAAAACAGTAAATGTAGGTACCGAAGAACAGAACCATTAAAATATAACTCCGTTGGTGATACTGCAATACCGCGTAACGACCAAAGTAGATAAGGTTAATAATACACCTTAACAACAACTCTGTAAGGTACATTTTGCAACTTATTGAATTTGTTAGATACGCGGAAGTGTAGTGTCACCGACGACTTTGTTGTTCGTCTGAGTGCCTGTCAAGACTCTTTATCTCAGTATGGCTAAATACCCCTAAATTATATTCAATCCATTAATTCACCCGCAAAGTCCCTACAATAAAGATGTTTTAATGAGACTGCGGGTCGAGCAGCCCTTTATTTTTTAACAAATGTTATTTTTGAATAGATACCTTTTTCCAGATATGATTTACGGTCACAGTCAGAAACCACAACGACTCTTAGCTTATTTACAGAATAGAGACAGCAACTGAGCCTTTAATTTTCATTGCATATGGATACTATCATAAAACTATAAATATTGAAATAATAAACATACAGTAAAAAAATACTTCTTTTTACTTTTTCCACGTAAACCGACTCACAGGGTCTCAAGATTCAGGCTCAGCCTAGTTTGGGGTAAACAGGATATTGTACCTTATGTGTAAACCGTTTATTTTATATGAATAAATTTATTCTCTCTTCTTTCTCTCTCTTTTAACACTTGTTCGAAGACGAAGTTTGTCATAAATTAATTTCATAATTATCTTCCTCTTATTAAAATGCTCTGAAAGAAATATCTTTACTGAAAGAATTATCATCAGCAATTTTCTATGCAATTTACAACCATTAAGGGGCCAGTTTTGAAAATCGTATTTTAACCAAGTTTTACGTTGATCTAGAGTTTTACGAAAATGTTAATAAGTATTAAATGTTTTCAAAGTTTAAATCTGAAAAACATTAATTCGGCAAGTGGCATAAGTATATTATATAAATACAATTTCATCTTGAACAACTAGCGAAAATTACACTTTTCGAATTCAAATGATCCTCCAAGTCTAAAATTTTATATTAACATACATAATGATTATTTAAGAATTATCCCATGATACTTATTTCATTCTATACAAAAATGTATAAAAATACCTTTGCTTTATACATATATGGGATAGCCGTTTCAAAAAAATATACAACTAGGTATGCGATGTTACAGATTTGTAGTAAAACTATAAGGGTTCCTTGTTTTCTACGGAACCCTAAAACCCCGATATAATACCAACTCCTTTCAGAGCTAGTATGTCTTAAACGGCGCAACCAATTATCCTGATATCGTCTATGAAACTGCAACGCCGCGAACTGGGCGTTTTCCAAAAAAAAAGTACTTCGTTAAAGACAAAATTAAGAAATTTTAACCTATTCCATTTCGTCACGAAAATTAACGTATCTAAATGTATGGCTAATTTTCATGACGAAATGGAAAAGTTAAATATTCTTAACTTTGTCCTTAACGATGTACACTTTTTTTGGAAAACGCCCAACTAACAAATCCAATAAGTTGCAAATTATGCCATACTGACTTACTTGTTAAGGAGTATTTTGCAACTTATTCAATTTTTTAGTTACGCAGTATTGCAGTTTCACCGACGATATAACCCCAGTTTGAAGTGAGCAATTATGTACTGACGTCTCAATAGTGCGAGGACACATTTATACATCGATGTCGATAAAGTATGAGGGACGGACTGGAAACCAGCGCTGTAGAGTGCGAGTCTGCCGGAGCGCGTCCGCTGGAAACGCTGAGTCCTGATCCCTTGCCACACGTTCTTGTTCTGTGTAGCTGCTTACCCGTATTATATTACATTATTATTAAGTATAGTTAGTAAGAGCTTCATTGTTTTGTAGTATATTATTTTTGTGTGTGGCAATAAATGTATTCTATTCTATTTTATTCCATCCTATGTACCATATGCAATTTCGAAAGTTTATAATTGTACATAAAATGAAAATTAACTGCTTGTATTTTTAACTAGGTACTTATTTTAGATAATTTTCGTAGTTTTTTTTCTTAATTTTCCGATTTTAATTTTTTCAGCCAACTAAATGATCGTTCTAAATCAGCTTTAGCTATCGGGGCATATTATTTCGAATTATAATAGTTCCAAACCTTGACATAATGAGTTGAGTCGATGCCAGATAACCGTTGTTCATACCTAATTGCGATAAGCACCTCAAGAGGTATGCAAGTAATGGGCAAAGTACCTATTATTGACACTCTTAATTTAAAATAAAACCATTCAAAAATCGCTTTATATGGATTTTAATATTAATTAAGCACAAGCAAAAGTACATTCTAGCTCCCATCAAACCATTAGGTATATCATGTTTTCTAGTTATGAACCATCCTGATTAAATTAGATAGGCTTCTTTAAGAAAAAACGCGTCTAAATCGGTTTATCCATAAGACGATGCCTCAGAAACACAAAGATACATAGAAAGATACACACGTTACTTAGGTACAATAGCCTTTTTTGTCGGGAGTTAAATAAGTTAACATTCCAATTAAAAACTCGTCACGTATCACTCAGAAATACTCAGAAGCAATATCGTCTGATCGAAACTAGAATGTCAGGCTTCTATAGAAAAGTTTAATTGGTCAACATGTCGACAGTTCATACAAGGCTTCTTGTAAACACATACATACATAGCGTCACGCCTTCATTCCCAGAGGGATAGGCAGAACTACAGAATACCAACAACTCTAAATAAAACTTGTTTATAATTCTGTAACCACATTTTGCACAATCAGGCTAAGATGTTTACTAGTGTATTAGTGACAGGTTGCAAGCCCAACGCCTAACAGGAAAAACATAGAGTGGCACTATTCTAACCCGTCAACCACACGGATTCTTGTAAACAGTAGGTTTCTTACAACAGTGAAAGGTCCTTCACATCTCTTTCGCTTGGCTAAGAACGAACCGCTGAGATTCTACACGGTAAACACCATATTGTCCTTAACGTGTTTTTGTGGCTGTCAATGTTTTGATAATCTTATCAACTTGACAGTAATGGCGGCCGAGTTAAAAACGATACTAAAACACGTCAAATGCAATATCGTTTTAACACAGTAGAATAGGGGCCCAAGGCTTCTACTCTACGGAATAAAAAATCCATTGACATGTTATGGATTAAAAAATAAACTTTATTTTGCACAAACAAAAGATACATACATAACGTCACGCCTTCATTCCCAGAGAGGGGTAGGCAGAGCTACAGAAATAACAACAACTCAAAAGATACTTGTTAATTCTATAACCACATTTTGTATAAGTAGGCTAAGATGTTTACCAGTGTATTAGTGACAGGGTGCAAGCCCATCGCCTAACAGCACTACAAGCCTCTATTCCCGAAGTCGCCTCTTACGACATCCACGGGAAGACTTGGAGTGGCACTATACCCGGCAACCACACGGGGTAACGAGTAAAAATTGCCATTGAAATGTTATGTATGTATATCTACTATTTTTGCACAATCAAAAGATAACAATGTAAAAAACGAAACAAACACAAAAGGTATGTACAAAGGCAAACTTTGTCTCATCTTATCGTATTGTTTTTAACTCGGCGGCCATTGTCAAGTAAATAAGAGCTAGGTATTGTAACATTGACTATAATATCAAATGCAATATGTTGTTACAAAGTAGAATAGAGGCCCTGATTCAATACAATTTAGACAATTCTTACTATAATAAAAAAAAACGGGCAAGAGCATGTCGGACCATGTTTAGTGTAGGGTTCCGAAGCCGTTAAGTACTTACAACAAACATAAAATCAACAATCAATAACTAGTTTTCTATTTAAAGTCATTTGGTGCCGTCTTAGATGATTTTAGTAGGTATAGACACTTTAATCGCCTGTATCTCAAGAACCAATGATGTCTACTTAGTCGTGATAGTTTTCCTTTTAAATTCGTTATATCCGCTTTCATTTAAGTTTTTTGATCAGATTTTTAGTATTTGTAGAATTTGTGTTGTAGACTTAACTCTAACGAAAATTAGCGCTTTAAAGCTCAATATTTTGTAAACGGATCCCTTGATCCAAAAATTGCTTTCACTAACCCACAACATTTTTGAAAGACCTATTGAACTACACCCCACACTATGGGGTAGCCGAGAAAAGAAATACAGCCCCACGTTACGTGTAGGAGAGGTAACCAAAAAAATATTTTTACACATTTATTGTACCACTTTGTGGGCGTGACTAATTTGAATATTCATTACAAATTATAGGTACTTATCTAGTACAATGAGTCTCTGCGCTAGGCTGCGGACGGACGGACATGGCGAAACTATAAGGGTTCCTAGTTTGACTACGGAACCCTGAAAAAATGCTGTTTCCCGTTCCGTCTGCGTAGAGTTTCTTTATCACTATTCCCTACTGTCCTATTTTTCCTTCCTCGGAATCGCAATTCTTTATCTCCATAATAAATTAATCGAAATCGTTTTTGCGGTTTAGTACCAATTTTCACCATACGATCACCACTTAACAGACGATTAGAGCGTTAACAGTAAAGTTGTCAAAATGAATGAACAAACAGTCCATTAACATTGATTAAATTTAACATTGTATGGTGAAATTGGTACGTAGCCTTGAAAGCGTAACAATCAGGCAGACAGAGCTTACTACTTTTTCATTTAGATTTATGGATCCAGTCAGATTTTTTTCCATCCTCACGGTTCAATGCCACAGCAGATCGATGTAGAATTTAATACAGTATAGTTTAAAGATTTTGAGTACTTGGTACGTTTTATCCCAAAAAATAAGACAGTTCCCGATGGAAATAGGAATAAACTTAACTAACATAGAGCATAAAATACGAGAAGAAAGGCTGAAAAGTACACAGAACAGTTATTGAATTATGCAAACCTAACTTTCAAGTAGAAAAAAAAGTTTGTGTTATTTACTCTGCTCAATTATGCAAGTTTTTTAGCGCAGCAAGTTTCCTCCTGGCGCCCAATGAATAGATTTTTTTAAACTTTATGCAAATCGGCCGAGGTGCCGAATGCTGGAAATTTTCCAATCCCTCTGGCTGCTAGTTCGGATTGGGATAAACTTTAAATTATGAATTCTCAATTCTGTGCCGCGGCGGGGAGCTAATTTTGTTTTTTTTTTAACTTATATGCGTTTTCAATTCAAATCGTCTAAATATATCTTTAAACCTTGTTCGACTGGAAAAGCCATTAAGTATATTATCTGTGGGCCGAGACAAGTGGTAACTTGTAGATGTTAACGAGCCTGCAGATATCCATGATTTGTATAATTATGTGGTTGACGCCAACTTGCTACGTGGGTATGCGTGTGTAGTTTTATACATTTTGACATTACGTCTAGTTTCATTAAATTCTTTAAATAAGGTTCCTTAATTTTTAAGAATAAGAATAAGAATAAGAATAAGAATAAGAATAATCTTTATCGGTTTAATTTTTTAGCGGTTTTTAGGGTTCCGTAGCCAAATGGCAAAAAACGGAACCCTTATAGATTCGTCATGTCTGTCCGTCTGTCCGTATGTCACAGCCACTTTATTCCGTAACTATAAGAGCTATACTGTGGAAACTTGGTAAGTAGATGTATTCGGTGAACCGCATTAAGATTTTCATACAAAAATAGAAAAAAAACAATAAATTTTTGGGGTTCCCCATACTTAGAACTGAAACTCAAAAATTTTTTTTCATCAAACTCATACGTGTGGGGTATCTATGGATAGGTATTCAAAAATGATATTGAGGTTTCTATTATAATTTTTTTCTAAACTGAATAGTTTGCGCGAGAGACGCTTCCAAAGTGGAAAAATGTGTGTCCCCCCCCCCGTAACTTCTAAAATAAGGGAATGATAAATGTAAAAATAATATATGATGTACATTACCATGCAAACTTCCACCGAAAATTGGTTTGAACGAGATCTAGTAAGTAGTTTTTTTTTAATACGTCATAAAAACATTGATCAAAGCTACAACGAACTTTTATATTATGTTACTTGCTGCTACGGAACCCTTCATGGGCGAGTCCGACTCGCACTTGGCCGCTTTTTTTCATCTACTTTTTGCCGTAACATAAGCCAAATTATCAACTTTCGTGTTAAAAACTGATGCAATAAGTTAAATAAATAAATATTACTTTATAAAGGGCGGATTGTTAAAGTATAATATAACAGATTTTATATTAAGATATATTAAAACATTTTTTTTATTAGCGGTTAAAAACGTCAAAGACATTGTTAGAGCAATCTTTTAATCTAGGATTTATGTATTCCTACACCCAATAAAGGCTAATGGCGCTACAGTGTGTCGTTAATCCACCTAAAATGACTTATACAAATCTAGTTCCTAGTAAAGCATAGAGAGGAATTTCAATCGATGCAAATGTCGCAGTTGAGTTCGAATATCTACTAGCAATTATGTGTAAACTACAACGTAATGAGACCCAATTGTGAATTAATTGCTTAAGTAAAAGCAGAGGACCAGGACAGCAACCATTATACGATAGCAGAAGTAAATCGACGACACGCTAGCCTAGTTGGGAGTGACCCTGCCTTCGAAGCTAGGGGTCCTGGGTTCAAATCCCGGTAAGGGCAGATATTTGTGTGATGAGCACGAGTATTTGTTCCTGAGTCTTGGATGTTTTCTATGTATTTAAGTATATATTTCTCTATATAAGTAAGTTTATCATTGTCTAGTACCCATAGTACAAGCCTAGAGCTTAGTTTGGGACTAGGTCAATTTGTGTGACATTCTGCCCTGCTAAGCCAAATAGCAGTATGTCAAATAAGTCTCCTGTAGCAATCAAAACCTTATTACTAACAAGAGAAGGTTGAATCTACCTTGGCAATTGAATCTGACATACTGTGTTTTAGCTTAGGAGGGCAGTAATTGTCCTGTGATTATTATTATTATTATTATTATTATTATTATTATTATTAAAATATAATATAATTAGAAGCTGAAAACGTTTATACAAAATGTAATAACGTTTCTTTCCCCTTCAACCTAGTTCAATTTTTGAATATGTTATAGATATAAGTATGAAATTAAAGGTCTATTTTTTTTTTTTCCAAAAGTAGTTTATGAAAAATCATAAAAAAGAAGCATAAGAATGTTTGATCATGATGTTAAGAAAACAAAAGCTGTTTGCCTGATTCTTGCCCTATGTATAATTTGGTTCAATAAAAAATATATGCAAGTACTAAACAAACCATTCTGAAAGAATAGTTATTTGTGCAACAAGAGAGCAAAGTTGGTTTATGCTGCGAGTGTTGATTTTGAATCCCGATCAAGCGAAGGATTTTAGGTTAGAATCCTGAGTGCAGCGAGGGATTCAAAGACACGAGACGCAAATAACTTTGGTCTTGTGTTGCACTTAAAAAAATCACCTTAGCAGCGTGAAAATATAACCTTTATCTACACACATAATATATCATAAATCCTCTATAATAATAATAGTAATAAATTAATCTTTATTTCGGAACACGCATGTCCATATCCATACATTCATCGTTTAATTTATATTAAATTAAATTACATTATAAATAATCAAACTAAAATTAAAATAAAAAAAATAAAGCTATAATCAAAATCAGGAAGTAAAATCAAAATAAAAACCAAGGTAAAAGTCAAAATTAAAATCCAAAATCCAAAATAAATAAATTATAATTATGTATATTATATGATACGTTCAAAAACCGCAAATTACGACTAGCATAAAGATAAACTGTTTTGTTAGAACACATTTCTTATTTGTAAAAATGTTTTTATTCAAATTTCGAACATCTTTGGAAAAAACAAAGCAATTTTATTTGACCTCGATTCTAATATCACTCGAAAAGATATTTTATTTAAAGAGAAATGTCAATTGCATACAATTTTGTCAAATCTCGTTTGTTATTTGATATCGAACGATATGATAGTAGAGGCTGACTCTAGTTTGCCTCTGAATTAAAAAAAAAACTACTGGTGCCGGCATTTTTGACGTTCTATTTGTCTTGTGTCAAAAAAAACTTCAGCTTGTTTTATTTTTTATAATAATATATGTATGTAGATTGTAACTATACATAATTAGGCATTAAAATACTCGTATGATGTTTTTATGTAACAGTCTAATAAATAACTAAAAGGTAAAAAAAACAACATGGTAAAAATTAAACGACATCCCCCAGCCGCCCGTGCGCCGCACCTCGGCCACGGAACAAAAATTAAAAAGTAACTTTGTCTCACGCTCGTAGCAAAATCGAATTTTGCTTACTGTTTTTAAACAGCAAAACCACCCTTTTTGAGGTGCTGAGGTGAAAAAGTATTTTTCCGCTTTTAAGTAAGTTTTTGCAAAAGAAGATTTTATTAATAAAATTGCTTTTCGCTTTTGACCATGTATTGCAAGGGTTTCAAAATGATATATTATGTTCTCATAATTAGATTTTCAATCGAAACAATCCACTTCTCAATTTGAATATACGTGTTGCTGGACACCGCACTGAAAACTGTATGTGCTCTTGAATAAATGCAATAATTAAACATCTGCGTGTATTTCGCGGTCCCGTAAGGTGTAATTAATTATTAATTGTGCGCGGGCGATGGCAGGATCAATCTCTACCTGTTGAAAATAAATTTATTTGCACCTTTGCCGAGCACGTTCAGTCGCCGAAAGTAAATGTTTGTCACTTTTCGTCTCTATGTGACGGTGTTAAAATTCAAATTATACTTCACCTTTACTACTTGAAGAAGATACGAACGTCAATTGTAAATGTCAACTTGCTATTCAATTTTAGTGCTAAAAAACCACGGGGCGTTTTAACCAATCGTAATACTAGTAGTTTATGTAACTGATACATAATGAGGGGTCAAGGCGTAATTATGTACAGTTGAATACATTATTTTATCTACACACATATTATAAGTACACTCAGATGGGTTCAGAATCCGAAAGCAAACGATCTTCATTGCTACCAGTGCTACCCGTAACATACGAGTATAGGTGCTAAGTTAAGTTACATTGTGACTCAATTTTAAATTGGGGTCTATTTAATTTAAGTTGGTTTTTAAGATGTTCTAAATTTGAAACTCATAACTTTATCATATTTGGTATAGTTATAAGAACATAAATAATTAATAACTGTTACAATTGTTTTAACTTGACACCTTATTCCTTCTAAGGTTGTCTGGAAGAGATCGCTAATCAACTATAAGACCGCCTGTTGTTTACCTGGGTCTTCTAAATTGTGCAAATTCTGTGTAATTTGTTTGTTTGGTGGAAAATAAAGTGTTTTGTATTGTATTGTATTGTATAACGTTACAGCCCACCCACCACCATGATCGTACTACCGCAGATAGAAAGATTCAATGTTAAATGCTGGTCTTTACTAACGGGTTCTTAACGCATTATAGAGGACTTATAATACGTATGAACGTTACTTACTCAACTGTAAAAGTACTAGTGCTCAGTAAAAAAATATATAACTACTTAAATTAACTAAACTAAGCCTTACAACTAATTTTAAAAGAAGAAAAATAAAATAAATAGTAGTTTTATTAAAAAAAGGTTAAATGGGATGTCCGGTTCGTGTTGTTGTTTGTTGATTTCTCCTGGATCTTAGAAACCTCAACGCTTACTTCTCTTATCTCGAGCATCATTACTTGAACCACGCGCTTATTGCCGTTCTGCTGAATTAGATTAGCTGATATTGGCGAAGGCCTCTATTCCACTTACTATGCCTTGCACGACGCTTTCGTATGGTTTACGATATTTTTAAGAGGTGACTGGCCTTTACTGTCCTGTTATCAAGAGCTAACGCAACTTTAACAATTAGATAGCGATAACGTTTTCAATGTTATGAAACTTTTACCAGCGGCTTCGCTCGCGTGGTTATAAATCAGTGTTACCAATTTCAAATTTCCTGCGCATTCTGGTTGAGATCGGTAACATTTCTTTTCATTTTTTTTATTACCGAACTTTAAGGCTAAAGATCAAGTTTAAAACTTATTATCGATCTAATTTTCAAGCTTATTGCATATTTTACTTCAGAGGAATAAAAATATATCATGAAGTGCTTCTTGGAACGAAACATTAAGGTATTTAAATTGTTAAAAGTTACAATTTATTCCAAAGCAGTTGCAGTTGCAGTAGAACCGATTAGAAAGCCGATGAATTTCCGATTTGTGGTGGCTTCGATTTTTCGCACCAAGGGGCACAAGCTAAATACCTATCCAGATTAAAGTAGGTTTTACGTTTCTTTATTACTTTTGCCTTCGCTTTAGTAATTACGCGATAGACTACTAACTAATGCTTAGAACAGTTAACAATCTATTCTATTCTAGCTTTTGATCCACGTTGGTTTTTTATTATCTTTATTCCTTCGGGAACTTTTAAATTTTCCGTGATGAAAAGTAGCTACCTCCATTAAACATCCATAGAAATCCGTCCAGCCGTTGCAGCATGAAGTAGTAACAAAGTAACGCACCAACTTTAGCATTTATAAGATTAGTGCGATACTAAATATACTTCTAATCTATGAATTTGTATATCTCCGACAGCATCTGCAGAGGCCAAGCCAAGATGCGTACGCTAACTAGCATTTCTATTCGTTTCGTCTTTAAACTAATCGCGTCACGTGACTTTTCGTTTGACGTGGTCTACCAGTGACACGATCCGTTTTTTAGTAGTGGTAGGACCCTGTGCAGGGTCCGTCCAGATCGCTACCACCATCTTATCTATTAACCACCCGCCAAGCAACAGGGTTCGCATTGTTGTGTTCCGGTGTGGGGATAAGACAACCTGTGAAATTACTAGCATAGAGGCCTCAGGGTTGGCAACGCATTTGAGGTCTTAGGATTATAGCCTAGAGAATTCAAATGTCTTTAGGTCTCAGATTCCACTTACCATCAGGTGGCCTGAGTGCTCGTGTGCCTTCTCCTTAATATAAAAAAAAACGAAACGAATAGAAACGCTAGTTAGCGTACGCGTCTTGGCTAGGGCCTCTAGACGGGGAACATAAGTGGTATTTACTTGCTTGTCGTTCAGTGCGTCCCTATCGTTACAGACTAAATAGAAAGGGCGATCCGAGCGACAAACAAGTCGCAGACAACAGCCCTCCTGAACCTCGGAATTTATACGAAAAAATATTACACAAAAGATCCCAAGGATATTCATTCAAGATAGGATTAGTGTATAAAAATTATAATTATGACAAAATACTACTATAAGCTAAAATTTCTAAAATATATTTTTCCAGTCGAAGATAGGACAATACAAAAAGGCAAGGTGCAATTGTATATATAAATAGTGCAATGTAATAAATCTACGGTTTTCCTTGTGTTTTAATAATAAATACTCGTGACTGTCGGAAGCGTGGGCGAGTGTGATAAAAAAAGACAGCTTAGACATACTGTCTTGTTATTCTCATAGAAAATTTTCACAGGCGAGCTCGTCAGCGAAGATAAACCGGCAGACATCGTCAGTTTGTAAAGAACGTACTTTCTTGGATGTACTATACTGCTAAGACAAATAGCAACATCACAAATAGAATTCCTGTAGCAATCACAACCTCATTACTAAGAGAAGAGGATTGAATCTATTTTAGCAGTTTTATCTGAGATATTCTTTAACGGCTATGCACTGTCAAACAATTTGATTCAAGGCCACTAAGGACTATGTTGAACTGATGTTGTCAACCAAAACGTAAGAGACATCTTATGATTTGGTTTACAACGTCACATTGACAAAGTCCAAAGTAGCCTAGGAATCAAATTCACTGTATCTAAGAAAAATACCTTCCATTTTGACGTGAATTCGATGAATTCATGTCACCCTCGTAATCACAGAAGCACCAAAATAGCTTTACCAAATACTTTTGAGAGCTTTGTTCTAGTAAAGCTTAAAAGTTACAAAAGTGATAATTATGTCTGACCATCTGACAATGCAAAAATATATGTTTTGATCCCCCCCTCTTCCCCCTCGATGACGTCATAGACCGCGGGAGGGCGCGCTAAAAATGAGGTTTATTCCTGGCGATACTCCGTATAACTCGCGATAACATCAAAACTATCTGTTAGTTTCGAATGAAATAAACAATATTTGACAGATTAAAATAAAATCTAAAACATAGATGGATAGAGTTATAACAGGTACCTCATCACTTCATCTAATGTATTATTTCATCGAATTTCATTTCATCGAACGCTATTTTCGCTTTCGCTATTTTGGCTGACACCATAAGGTTAGGTTAAATCTTTAATATACCCTGAAAACATTATAATTTCAGCAGAAAATAGCGTTCGATGCAATGAAGTTCGATGACATGATACATTCGATGAAAGGCGTTTTGATGACATGATAGACACCCGTTATAATATAACAAACACGTCAAAATGCCGACACCGAAAGTATACAAGTCAAAGATAGTCAAAATTAAAAGGATCCCATTTGAGATTAACCAAAACCACTTTCCAGAGCGGAAAAACAACGTCTTCATTAATCAAAAATAAATAAATAGTATTGCAATTCGTGACAGTTTGTGAGACACTATTTTTAGACATAGTTAAAATCAAATTTTGACATACCATCCAAAGATTCTCTATTACACCTCCTTAGAAATCATCGAACTCACGGAAAAAACAAGCGGCAGTAAGCCGACTCCTAAAACTTCTACCTATGTCAATTTTTTTATTGAATATGTTTTTTATAATATTCCTTTTCGAGAAACTAATTTCGTCTATGTCGCAATGTAATCATTTTATTTTAACCTCCATACTAGATAATTCACGACGTTGTGCTTTGGTTCTCAAATAAATATATAGCGACGACACGTTGGCCTAGTTGGGAGTGACCCTGCCTCCGAAGCCAGCGGTCCTGGGTTCAAATCCCGGTAAGGGCAGATATTTGTGTGATGAGTGCGAATATTTGTTCCTGAGTCTAGGATGTTTTCTATGTATTTAAGAGGCTATATATTTTTCTATATAAGTAAGTTTATCGTTGTCTACTACCCATAGTACAAGCCCAGAGCTTAGTTTGGGATTAGGACAATTTGTGTGAGATTTTCCCCTGATATTTATTATTTATTTATTTATATGGAAAAGAAAAACATGAAAAAACGTTTATTAAAAAGACGATTACTCAATTTGGGTAAGTAGGCATTCCTGGACATGGTTTTTGAATGAACATACGTTGTAAGAATATGGTCTAAACTATTTGTAACATATTAAGAAGACCTTCCAGGTTTACATTAATTGAACTTTTAAGACATTGAAAACAATAAAATTAGCAAACGTTTTAAATGAAAGCTATTGTTCCTAATTGTCATTCTTGCCATTATTGGCTTTACGACAACAGTTCCCTCAATTAAATAGCAAATATGGAGAGCTATTACGTACATACTAGAATTTATTACAAAATAAAATGTTTACAGCTTAATAACGTTGTTAATAGCAATTTGATTACATTTTAGCTCGTAAATTTGCTAATAAATTAGCTAATAAATGTGACTTTGAAATATCACGGGACAATGTCACACAAATTGACATACTCGTAGTCCCCAACTAAGCTCTAGGCTTGTACTATGGGTACTAGACAACGATATAAATACTTACATAGAGAAATAAATGGATCCCTAATGTTTCGCCAAATCATCTTTTCGCGAACTATATCATTTTACAAACTTTCATTTCATTAATGTGTCCGCACACATTACTTATTAAATAAATGTGGTCAAAAGTGTAACCTTAACTAATACATTTATTAAGGCTAGCCTTAATGTTTGTAGCACTTATGGCGTCGGAACCCTACAGTGAGTATGGTCTGACATAATTATGATATAAATCCTGTTACATTAAAAATAAAAATAAATAAATCACAGGACATGTCACACAAATTGACCTACTCGTAGTCCCAAACTAAGCTTTAGGCTTGTACTATGGGTACTAGACAACAATGAACTTACTTATATAGAAAAATATATACTTAAATACATAGAAAACATCCAAGACTCAGTACAGAAACAAAATACTCGTGCTCATCACATCACACAAATTGTCCTTACCGGAAGGCTATCTATCTATTAAAAAGTTATCTTGGGCTACAGTTGTATGCAGCGCCGTGGTTCTGGGTTATTGTTCCCACGCGGGCCCTGTGCGGATTAGGGAATGGTACACAACATATAACAAATGTTTATTTTGCATTAATTTACGCCAGCACAAAATAAACAAGGGCGCACCCGCGTGGCCAAAAACGTACGCAGCGTTAGGATGATTTAGCTGTCACGCATCATGCAAATGGCGGCGGGACCGTGTTGCCGCATAATGCGTATTATATTCACTACTGCGTTAACACCTGAAATTTAAATTTATTGTGGAAACATACATACATAAAATTACGCCTGTTTCCCAGAGGGGTAGGCAGAGACCACTTCTTTTCACCTGCTACCATCCTGACAAATCTCTTTCGCTTCTTCCACATTCATACATGCATGCACGTCGGTAGAAACATAATTATTACTATTGAGCTAAGCATGTAACATGGCACCAGCCCAGGAGGGTTATTATGACGTAGCTGTGCAGTTCAGTTTACGGTGAGCGTAAAGGACAGACCTATGATCCTATGACAGTTATATAGCTCTGTACATTACGCTCGCCGAAAATAGCTATGTCAAAATAACCCCCCAGGCTGATGGTAAATATGCTGTTCCCAGAGTGAACCAATTACTATGGGGACAGGCTTATAAAGAAGCGGTGTACCCTTGTTTTGTCGACAACCTTTTCATCGAATATTATTTCATCGACAACGATTCATCGAAACTTTAGTACTAGTAATATTGTTTGGCGTAATTTTATTTCAACTACTATTTATTTCAATTTATCTTACTACGTGGAAATACTAATCAACGAATATTACTTAATCGCTGATTTGTTACAAATTATCTTAATTGGTACAGCTACAAAACATTGCAATTCATTTCTTCGACGTATTACTTCAATACATTTTTATATGTCCTATGAGGCTTTTAAAGTAGGTTAGGTTAGAACTGCGACCCCCAAGAAAACGAACTGTTGACAGAAGTGGGTTAGGTTAGGTTAGAACTGCGACCCCCAAGAAAACGAACTGTTGACAGAAGTGGGTTAGGTTAGGTTAGAACTGCGACCCCCAAGAAAACTAACTGTTGACAGAAGTGGGTTAGGTTAGGTTAGAACTGCGACCCCCAAGAAAACGAACTGTTGACAGAAGTGGGTTAGGTTAGGTTAGAACTGCGACCCCCAAGAAAACGAACTGTTGACAGAAGTGGGTTAGGTTAGGTTAGAACTGCAATCCCCAAGAAAACGAACTGTTGACAGAAGTGGGTTAGATTCGGTTAGAACTGCGACCCCCAAGAAAATTAACTGTTGACAGAAGTGGGTTAGGTTAGGTTAGAACTGCGACCCCCAAGAAAATGAACTGTTGACAGATAGCATGACACATTACTATTATTAAATTATATCAATGGTCAATCATAACACACATAGCTATAATCGCACAGAGTGCTTGCGTTTAGTTTTGATAGAAAAATATTACCAATTGAAATAATTTTATGCGGAATAAATATTATTACAAGTAAAAAAAAACAAATAAAAAAACCCGAACCCATTTGATTGAAATCAGTCAACTACCAATTAAAAGACCTCGTTTCAAATTACCTAGTATTGAGTCCTCGACGCAATGAGTTGTCGATGAAATGAAAATACTTGAAACGTTGTCTTTGAAATAATATTCGATTAAAAGTTTGTCGGCAGTTCAATGGTAAACCTAAAGAAGCGCTTGCATTGAGTATGTACTCAACAGCTTACCTGCGGCTGTTAGATTGGAGCCTAACAAAAGTATATTTAAACATTACCCGAATAATACTTTTATTTTTGTATTATTGTTAACGACTGTTATGTGTACCTACTAAAATTTGCGGATTCCACAGTCAAACTCGTTGTTTTGATTGTTCATATAAATAAATAAATAAATATCAGGGGACAATCTCACACAAATTGACCTAGACCCAAACTAAGCTCTAGGCTTGTACTATGGGTACTAGACATCGATAAACATACTTATATAGAGAAATACATACTTAAATACATAGAAAATATCCAAGACTCAGGAACAAACATTCGTGCTCATCACACAGATATCTGCCCTTACCGGGATTTGAACCAAGGTCCGCTGGCTTCGGAGGCAGAGTCACTCCCAACTAGGCCACCGTGTCGTCTGTAAAACGAACCTTTTTTATGTGACCTCGTTAGTCGTTATTTGAAAACCACTGGTGGAATTGAGTTTTTAAACAAGTGTAACACAACAACAAACCACAGCAATTGTGACGACGCAGCCTAGTTGGTCGTTGCCTAGCCTATGAAACAAGCGGTCCCGAATTTAATTCCCGGTCAAGGCAAATTTGTGTGACGAGCGCGAGTACTTGTTGCTCAGTCTTAAGTGTTTTCTATGTTTATAAGTATTTATTTAATTATATAAATATGTTTATCGTTGCTTAATACCCATAGTACAAGTCAAGAGCTACATAGATCAATTGGTAAATTGGTTTGCTAATTATTTTAAGCATATTATTTTATTTATTATTTTTTTTTTTTTTTTTTTTTTTTTTTTTTATTTGTGTGAGATTGTTCTCTGATATTATTTATGTTAACTTTAAATACTACGCGTGAGGTGTGTTTTATTTGTGATGTCTTATTCTTTTTTCCATCCGACCCTGTAATTTATTTCACTAGGGACTCTCAGGAACCAGCAACCAGCAACTTTATCTTTGAGCAAATAGTTGAACATTATTGTTAACTCTAGTTGCCACGGAGAACTAAAGTATAGTGATTTCAATCCACGATGGCTGGTATAAACAGAAAAGTAGCTCATCTCCAGCCCTTCAGGAGTTTCTGTTGCCTATTGCCAAGCTAGGGATACTTAATTCGCACAAGTTAACATTTCTGAGCTTGAAGGAGAAAAGTATTAAGTATATAGCCTAACTCACAACCAAGACGAATCTAACGACACCTCATAATGTTAAAATTCATCAAGCCCTATACTCACGAAAAACGTAATCCTCCTTCTGGAACAATCTGGTAAAAATAAGTATTTGATTAGAACACAAAGTTTATCCCTTGTTATTGGCGCAAAAGATGCACAAAATACCAGTATCAGCCTCCACAATCGGAACGGGTTCCATTCCCATTTATGAAATAAAAAACTGTGTATCGAGGTCACTGGAATGTTAGTGCCCGGAATGTCCTTTAAACGACACGTAGTAGAATTATACAGCGTAATAATGCAAATAATAAAACAACAGTTCTACTATTTGACCGCTATAGCACGCTCTCCACAAATCATAATATGATATAAAATAAATAAATGAATATGACGATGACAACAGCCTCGCTCGGTGAGCCTGCTTGGTAGTGACCCTGCCTACGAAGCTAGTGGTCCCGGGTTGTATTCTCAGTCATGGCAAATATTTGTGTAAGAGCGCGAGTATTTACTCCAAAAAAATAATTAATATTTATTCGAAACATCCTGTTATCCTGATATAACAAACGAATTTAAACCATTTCATGATTAAAAGTGTAATATTTATGTTTTCAGAGTCATAACAGATAGACGTTAAAATTTCTTGATTAATTTTTTACTTCTATCAGTATTCGACCATTGGTTACAATACGTATGTAAGACTTCGATGTACACCACATTTCCTGCATGGAATCCCTAGAATAAATATGCTGAACACATCACAGTATTTGATGAATTAATTGAAAAACATATTTTTAACCCAACCAGAGATCGATTCGAGAAGCCAGAACCTCGAAAGGGTTTTAAAATTTAATTCATTGTTAAAATCAAGTATATCCCAAATGTGTAAAAATGCAGTAAAACGGCGTAATGCGCGTAAAAATGCAGTAAAACAGCTCCGCGTAATGCCCACGTAGACGTAATAACAGTTTATGTCCGTTGACTTCTACACGTGTGACATTGAAATAAATATGCGTTTAGTTTGTTTACACGTGTGAGCTGAATCTTGCCGTTGTTTTGATACTATGTTGCTGCAGTCGCACACCCGAGGGAAATTCATGGTGACTGACGACAATACTCTCATACTACATTCTAGGGTCTTGGAATGTTATGAGACGCGAGATTTATTTAGACTTAAATACATTCATGAGTCTTTACTCACTGTTTGCTGAAGTTTATGAGAAATAAAGGAGATACGAATTGGAAGAGGACGGTATTTTATTTTTAACATAATGCAGGTTTAATTTACAAATCAGTGAGAGACTGAAGATTTCCTGCAGCACGGGTCCAGACTATGTTGCGGTATCTTCCTGTCTAACGTAAGACAGAAGGACTGGGCCTCTATTCAGGTGCGTTAAAACGATATCGTGTTTGACATGTTTAAGAATAGTTTATGTCAAAGTCGCCATTATTGTAAATGACATAAAAGTTATCAAAACGTTGACAATACGGAAACAGGTCAAAAACGATATCGTTATTACCTTGTAGAATTCCAGCCCTGGTTGAATAGAAAAAAAACCGGCCAAGTGCGACTCGGACTCGCGCACGAAGGGTTCCGTACCATTATCAATACAACATTAAACACCATATTATTATTATAACCTTTTTTTTAGTTTCACCTGACCTGGGCCTCTATTCTACTGCGTTATAACCATATCGCATTTGATCTGTTTTAGAATCGTTTTTGACTCGGCTGCCATTGTGTCAAGTACATAAGAGTTATCAAAACTTTGACAATACGGAAACACGTCAACAACGATATAGGCACTGTGTCTGCCTGGAACTAAATCTTGCAAAAACGGTAAACAAATTACGTTTGTTGTATGGGAGCCCCACTTAAATATTTATTAAATTTTAATTTATTTATTTATTTTAAAAGTGAATATACAACTAAATATTCGGTGAACCTGTGGCCGTTATTAATATCGAGCAAAAACGGCAGAAAAATCACGTTTGTTGTATGATTGCCCCACTCAAATACCTATTTATTTTATTATGTTTTCAGTATTTGTTGTTTTAGCGGCAACAGAAATACATCATCTGTGAAAATTTCAACTATCTAGACAGTTGAAATTTTCATGAACCGATAGCTAGCTATCACGGTTCATGAGATACAGCCTGGTGACAGACAAACGGACGGACAGTGGAGTCTTAGTGATAGGGTCCCATTTTTACCCTTTGGATATGGAACCCTAAAAAGGTCTCGCGGTTGCAGTCGGTAAAGGAGTGCTAACATACAATGGTCCAGGTGACCCCGCTTGAGCATTTAACATGTAGGTATGTCTTGAAATTTACTTAAACTAAAGTTATCTAGTCTATAAACTACTCGCTTCTAAACAACATTCTTCGGCATTGCCCGTGGTTACACAACGCTGTGACCTGGAAAGCGTTCAGTCAACATGTCCTGCACATGTCCCGGTGCTGATCCCATGAGAATCACGGAATCTTCACTTAGGCCCAACTAGCTCACCTTGGGGGTTATTGTTAGTGGTCAAGTAAAGAAAAAAAGGACACCAACGATTGGAAACTGGTTTTAAACTCGTGAGGCCCACCATACTAAACAAACAGGAAGCAATTGTAAGTGGAAATTTGAATCTAACAGCAAGGAAATAAAGTTCAGATAACCCTTGCTCTTAAACGCCATTTTTAAATTTAAAACCAATAAAAATTAACTTTACGCCTTTTAAAATACAGTTTAAACTAAGTAATTGCCTTGATTATGTTCCTCCCTATGGCACACCGGGTTTTTCGAGATTAAGTACAAATTTCACCATACGACGTTAATCACTTAACAGACGATTAAAGCGTTAAGAGTTGTCAAAATGTATGAACTAACAGTCGATTAACATTGATTAAATTTATCATCGTATGGTGAAATTGGTACTAAAAGTCAATAATTTTGCTTGTTAGTGCAGGGGTAGGAGAAGTCAAAGCGAATCAAGGAGTTAAACCAATTTCTACTTGCTAGGTCTTTTGTTGAATTAGTTTTACTCAAAATGTATATGGAACTATCAGTAGAGTATACAGTAGAATAGAGTTACCATTTCATAACATTTTGACTAAACTACACTGAGCTTACGTTGAATCTAAATTTATCGTTTTGCTACGAGTTTAAAAACGCCAGAATGACAAAAACTTTTAAATTACGTATAACAATTAGGTTTAACTTTTTAGTGCAAGTGAGGTCGCCTTAACTTTTCATAATCACTACAACCTTTACCTTAAAAGACTTTTAAGACGACTGTGAAGCAAAAAAAAACCATACAAAATGCGATAACGTTTTTCTCCCCTTAAACGTTGTCCGATTTTTACGATTTTTGAATATGTTGTAGATATTATGAAAAAACTAGGTGTGTACGTTTTCCTGTCCAAGACAATATTTCTTGGAATGAACAATTAAAATAAAAAAAAAACAAAAGTGGAAACGTGCAGACCTAGTTTTCCATAATATCAACAACATAATCAAAAATAGTGGAAGTCGGATTAGATTTAGGGGGTGAGAAACGTTATCGCCCGGAGCTAAATTTTTATTGATTAATTGACAGCTACGCGATTTATGCATTGCTTCACAATCCTCTTAAACTTCATAATTCAAATAATGTTTGAAATCCAATCCATATTTATTTCTCACAAAAACTAGATCAAATACTGCACATTCTCGACGTATTTTTGCAACCCGCCTTTTGCCGAACGGAATCCTTTTGTGTTGCCACTCACGTCTGCTGCGTAAAGTAAAGATGGTGTAACCGGTTCTAGGGCCTGCTGCGCTCACTTCCCAGATTCCTTTGATTTGGAATTACTGCTATACTTAAAAGCACGCATGTATAAGTACATAGTTAAGCAGAATCGATCTTTTTGTTTCACAGACTAGGTCGAACTTACAATGAGAGTTTCGGAGCGGATACGCCTTTTCATGCAAGCATGTGGATATAATTTTGGCCACAGTTCGCCGAACCATCAGCATTATCATCAAGTATTGCTATGAACCTTTTTTACGGTTTCGTAGTCAACAAACAAGTCTTAAAGTTTTGCCGTGTCAGTCTGTACGTCTGTCCGCGATTTAACTCTGAGACTGACACAATGATCACGCCCACAAAACTATGAAATAAGATCATGAAGTTTTTTTTTCGTGCATCTCCCGTACACTTAAAGCGCGGATAATCTACATATATACCAGTTTATAAAAATGAATCGCTATTTCCCTTGGTCACGGCATCACGCATGAACAGCTGGACCGATTTCACTAATTATTTTTTCGTTGTATTCGTTATCGTCAGGAGAACGTTCCGATGAAAGAAAAAAAATGTAAAAACCACCGAGTAAGTCAAAATTTGTAGCGGGTACGAAGCCGCTGACGGGTAGCTAGTCGTGTACATTATTGTGTAAGGTGGCTGTTATTTTAATAATTTCATAATAATATTTGACACTAGTTCCCGTTTGACGTTATTTGACACTAAGTCCCGTGGCAATGTGCTCGGCCCATTGTTTCATTAATTTAATTACTTTTACATGCTTCGACAAATTGGCATTCGGTTTCTTTTTGGTCAGGAGTCAGGACCAGCGAAATAAATGGACAATCTTAAGCTTCGGTTTTTATTGATTCTGCGGGTGGCTTAATTGTTTTTTTTCAGCAGTATAATAACACATGCGGGTCTTTTATGGTCGTGATTATTGACGTGGTTAAACATCTGGCGCTTTCTCACCAGTTAGCTTGTGTGAAAGTAACGAATGTTTCAAACACCGCGGTAAAGGTGACCATAATGCGGGCCATGATCTACTCGTACCTGAGTACGTCATTTTACCCTGATCCACCCACTTAAGTACGTGAATAACCGCCGTCCTACCTTTTTAGGGTTCCGTGGCCAAAATGGCATAAACCGGAATTTCGCCATGATAATTATGTCCGTCAGTCTGTAATAGCCGTAAGCACAATGCCAGCCAACAATGCAGCCGCTACTGAGTTTGGTATTTAAATCACAAAAAAAAATATAGTCCGGTTTCCTGAAAAATCGACATTAAGGAACGACTTTTTTACTTGATATAATTTTAATAAAATTATAATTTTTCAGTAAAAAGTGTAGGTATTTTTTTTTATATTTCCAATATCTCTACTAAACAAATACTTAGGTACTATGTATTCCGATAAAACATGAAACGGTGAATTGTGAAATATTGGAAAAAGAAGAGAAGTTGAGCTGATTACTTATCACTTTGGCTTTCACATGATCAAGAAGTTTTTGAAGTGGCTTTAAAATTAATCACCCTTTGGAAAATCCTAAAATATGTATTTAAAACATTGTTAAATGATACTTCGCAATTAGCTTTGTAATCAAGATTTTATTCTGATTAAACTTTAAAAACGGACACTAGGCGGTCTCAGTCTGTAGAGAGTCTTTCAAAACTAGACTGAAGAAGTTTTGGCTTGACACTTATTATGTAACAACTCTAAAAAGACTTGTTTATACTTTCTGTAACCACATTTTGCACAATCCAGGCCAAGAAGTTTACTAGTGTATTAGTGACAGGTTGCAAGCCCATCGCCTAACATTACTGTAAGCTCTTATTCCCTTAGTCGCCTCTTACGACATCCAGGGGAAGACATGGAGTGGCACTATTCTAACTCGGCAACGGCAAAATAAATCTGACTTATTTATTAAAGATGTCTTCTCTTTTGCTAGAAACATCCCAAAAGTTAACTGTTAAATCTCACTTCCAGCTATATTATAATTCCTCGTGCTCCTCGAGTGGTTATCACTGATAATTGGATTTCAGAATATTTCACTTCGTACGCGACTTTGTACCTACCTATCATTATTTACGATTGAATAGTTGGTCGAACGATCGTGAATCGCTTTATTTACAGCCGCCACAAGAAGCAAAAGGAATGCCTTTATGTGCTTTTGCGCGAAGAACGCGAGATGCAGATAGTTTGCGTGCGCCTTGATTGCAGCGTCAAATTCAAATAATTGCGGTTTACTTTAAAACTACAACATTTATTTAAAATACTTTTTACGAGAATTTAGAAATTCTTAGTAATTGACTATTCGATCAAAACTCATCGTTATAGATCGTATGGCTTCGAAGATTCAACCAAAAACATGCGAAAAAAATGTCATGTTTGATAAAAATAACTGTCGAGGATTTTGTTTCTAGGGTCAATCAACTTTTCTTTGTAGCTCGTTGCCATGGTGACGTCTCCTGGGTCACTCTTTAAAACCACGATTTTAAAGTATATAAATCCAGTAAACATCGGCTTTTGTGGCAATTACAAGCCCATTCTTTTATGGGTTTTCTTCCAAGCGTATTAGTTGTGTATATTATAACCATTTTTCTAAGGAACTCTATCACTGTTGTCTCCTGGCTTACGGGACAGAATAACAACAACGAAAAGTTGATCCACCCTCAAACTTAACCTAACCTAATGGGCTCTATGCAATACTATTTTAAATAATCCTGAAAAGTATACGGTTTCTGAAAAAAAAAGACTATGCCAAATGATGATTATGCCAAGTGATGATTATGCCAAGTGATGATTATGCCAAAAAAAGTTATGCCAGATGAAGGGGACCCCTTACATACAGTTTACTTGACAAGCAAATTCCATTTATTTCTTATTAAGCTCTTAAAGACCCAGCAAGCGATAAAACGTATAGAGCGAGTGAGCTCGTAAACAAACCACTTCAAACGCAACGCATGCATTATTGTGATTCACCTTCTACTATTGTACCTACAAACGTACCTATACAGGATGAGCGAACTAAACAGGATCAGTAAGGTTGTTTAAATTATAAGTTTATACCGAAAGTTCGTATAAGTACGGAGATAAAAAAAAGGTTACGTTTTATACAAGGAAAACTTTACCATTTTGTTTCTCTGTTTGGAAACTGTTACGTTAAACTTTACTAAGCTTCTATGTGTATTGAGAGATCTACTTATTCTGTGAAAAAATAAGCATTTTTGTTCTTAAATCCACTATTTGGATCTGGATCTACCGTTATGTGATAAAAAGATTAATTTATTAGAACACTGTTATTAATTGCTCTTTTCCGCGATTCCTTCTCCGCAAGTCATTTATAGCAATTTTCTCAGAATTTCACCTATTTACTTAGATAAAAGTTTTCTTTATCCTATAAACTACAACTTAATTTCCCATCAAATTAGCATGAAAGTGTTAACAATCACGCACAAAAGTGTGGAATGTGGTTGGACATAATTTATAAATAAATAAAATAAATAAATGAATATCAAGGGACATTCTCACACAAATTGACCTAGTCCCAAACTAAGCTCTAGGCTTGTACTATAGGTACTGGACAACGATAATCATACATAGATGGACAAATACATACTTAAATACATGGAAACCATACAAGGCTTAGGAAGAAATATTCGCGCTTATCATTCAAATATCTGCCCTTACCGGGATTTGAACCCAGAACCTTCTCAGGCTTCGGAGGCAGGGAATTCGGACACATCAATGGAAAGGTATTTTTATGTAGAGCAAAGATAACCAGGGCGGCTATCAAAATCTGCTGTTGTATTGGTATGACCTTGTCAACGACACCACCATGATTGTTGTTAAGCGAGTACCAAAATGCCGATTATCCTTTCCAAAAATAACACAAAATAAAACGAATTAGTTAAAAAGTCGGTGTTCTTAAACAGATTATATTATTATCTTATAATTTCAGAGTTCTTACTGGCTTACTTTGATGGTAGACCCTGTATATATACTCAAACGTGCATTGCGCACTGCGTCGTAGTATTTACGTTTGTTATCAGAGCCATTATAAAGCGGGTACCTACGCCCTGCTAACACAAATGGCAGTATCTCAGACAAAACTCCTGTTGCAAATGCAACCTTATTGCCTTCAGGATAGGATTGAATGTGCTTTGGCCATTAAATTTGAGATATTGCTTATTGGCTTAGGAGGGCAGTATGAAGGACGGTCGCTCACATTCCATTCATGTCGCATGCACTTTGTTGAGTCATTCAGTGCCTATGTCTCGATATAGTCAATATCTAGAGGGACTTCAGTGTAAACTCACTGGCCTTGCATGCAACTTCACAAAAATTTAAATGCAGTGTGAGAAATATAGTTTTTTAATTCTCTTATAAATCCTTTGCCAGGTATTTATTACCTTGATTTGGTTGGATATTATTCATATCAGTGGACATACATACACTAATCAACGACACGTTGGCCTAGTTGGTAGTGACCCTGCCATCGAAGCTAGCGGTCCCGGGTTCAAATATCGGTAAGAGCATTACAGATATTTGTATAATGAGCACGAGTATTTGTTCCTGAGTCTTGGATGTTTTCTTTTTATTTAACTATATAAGTATGTATAAATTTCTCTATATAAGTAAGTTTATCGTTGTTTAGTACCCATAATACGAGCCTAGAGCTTAGTTCGGGACTAGGTCAATTTGTGTGACATTGTCCTATGATATGTATTTGTATTTAAATAATTCTAAATTGCCGAGCTCTAGGTTCATGCATAGACAGACAAGACATAAATAGTTAATAACATGATAAGATAAATGTTTAATTAAAAAAAATATCTTGTACAGACTAACCGGATTTGACAAGTTTACAGAAATACATCGTACTTCACACACTATAATATAAATAATTAATATCACGGGTCAATGTCACACAAATTGAGCTAGTCCCAAACTCAGCTCTAGGCTTGTATTATGGGTACTATATAACGATAAACTTTCTTAGATAGAGAAATAAATACTTAACTAGATATAAACATCCAAGACTCGGGAACAAAATATCTGCCCTTACCGGGACTTGAACCCGGGACCGCTGGCTTCGGTCACTCCCAACTAGGCCAACGTGTCGTCTAAATACTATATAAGTACTATAAATACTATATCAGTAAACATCGGCGACTCGTGGCACTGTAGAATGATTAAATTAAATATGTACATAGAAAACGGCTCAGGAACAAATCGCACGTATCCCACAATAATCTGCCCTCACTGGGATTTGAACCCGGGACCTCTAGCTAGCTTCGAAGCCAGGGTCACTACAAGTCTAGCTAGTTAGGGCATAGTTTCTCCACTTTTGCTTGACAGGAAATGCATAAAACGTTTCGTTACCTACCGGTACATAACGGCTCGGAAAGAGTCAAAATAATGGAGGTAAGGAAATTATTTCCGCAAGATACATAATTTTGTTGAAAAAACGCAAATATTACAGATACCTACTGGTTACATGTCATGTAAATAAAAAATATTATATTATCGTGATGGAAATAATCAATATTAATTAGTTTTAATATTATTTGTCATACATACATACATAACATCACGCCTTCATTCCCAGAGTGGGGTAGGCGGAGCTACAGAAATACCAACAACTTGTTAATAAATAAAGACTTGTTGATAATTTTGTAACCATATTTTGCACAATCAGGCCAAGAAGTTTACTAGTGACAGGTTACAAGCCCATCGCCTAACAATACTACAAGCCCTTATTCCCTTAGTCGCCTCTTACGACATCCACGGGAAGACATGGAGTGGCACTATACTAACCCGGCATCCACACGGGCTATAATATTATTTGTATTGGTAAATAACTACTCAATAGAGAAAAAACCCTCAATATATTGGAGACTCCTTCCTTCTGATATTCTGGGTTGGCAACACATTTGAAGTCTTAGGATTGTAGTCTTGAGATTAATAATTTAAATGTCTATGGGCCTCAGATTCCATTTACCATCAGGTGACCTAAGTGCCCTTTTCAATGCCATAAAAAAAGAGAATTAAAAGATAGCTCATAGACAGCCGAACCGATTTTGATGAAACTTAGAAAAGAACTATACCGATTAAATTAGATTAAAAAAAAAATATTTACACATCAGCCCACCCGTTTGGAAGCTACAATAACACAGACAGACTCACACATAAACACGTTAAAATAACCCCTTCACTTCTGTCGGTGGTTTTACCTAGTGCCTGATACCCGGCGTTCCATAGGAGGTACATAATCAAGGCAATTTAGTTTCAACTTTATCTTGACATTTATAAAGTTAATTTTCCTTTGTTTCAAAATTGTAAATGTATTTCAGAGCAACTTGATGGTAGGTTCAAATTCCCACTCACAAAAATCTCCTCACGAGGTTAAAAATAACTAGCGATATCGTTACGAGTAAGTCAATGTTACTAGAAACTTAATTGTCCTAGTTAATTAGTTCGCGACATTTTAAGCGAAATATCCGAACAAAGGAGGTTAATCTAACATAAAGGGAACAAAAATATTTGCATTCCAGTCAGAGCTCAGGACGCTTAATAGCTCCTTCATATCTTCAAATCAGTGTTAAAAGCAATACACAACCTTATATATCACGCTATAAGGTTGATATTGCTTTGAGTGTTAACTAAAATATGCGCCGTTTTAACTGAGATAGGTTTAATTAAAAAAAGGTTTACTCGAATATTATCTTGTATTTATTATTATGTTAGTATGCACAGATAGATAACAATCTACTAATTCAACACTCGCTGTGTTGTGTGTGCGTCCATCTTGGTGGAAGTCATTACTACATTCAAGGAGTGCAGGCAAAGTAAATACAGAGAAGTAGTTCGTTTCCGACCGTTAAGTACGTTGCAGCTTTCAAACATTGTATTTATTAAGTTATGATCGTTTTTTTATGTTAAGTAGGAAGGCACACGAGCGCTCAGGCCACCTGATGGTAAGTGGAATCTGAGACCCATAGACATTTGAATTCTCAACACTATAACCCTAAGACCTCAAATGCGATGCCAGCCCTAAGGACTAAGGTGGAATGCCTTTATGCTAGTAATTTCACCGGTTGTCTTATCCCCACACGCTAATACAACAATGCGAACACTGTTGCTTGGCGGGTGGTTAATGGATAAGATGGTCGTAGCGATCCGGACGGACCCTGCACAGGGTCCTACCACCACTAAAACACAATAAGTACATATTATTTGGTAGTTTAAATTATTTAACTTGTCACTTGTGATTCTGAGCCCATATGTACAAAAAGAAAAACAAAATTAAACAATTAAAGTATAACAGAAAGTACAAAAGCGAAGAAATCCCTTTAAGGGATTCCTTCCAGTTAGGCATTGAGAGATTGACAAAAGTGTAAGGTTGCGGTTCGAGTAGGCAAGTGTATAACAACATGGTATATTAAAGTACATACATTTATTTATTTATTTCATCTTTATTGCATAAAAATACAAATTTTAAAAGGTGAAGTTAATGCCGAATGGCCTTCTCTACCTGTTGATCTTTGGGCAAATCAGAAAATTGTTGTAGGTGGTGCAATATTGTACTAACGATAGCATTAAGAGAAAAAAAAAAACAAAAAATACAATACATACTAATACATAAATGCATGAATCTCTACGCAAATACATTAAATACATAACTAAATACCTACATTATACTTCATTAATAAAATCTATGTTTATGTTGAAGTTAAACTACTCTAATGACTTTAGGTAAGTCAGTCGGCATCATTTACCACCTGAAACGGCGCGCCACTACAACATTTTTAAACTTTCCCGGTCAACACGCAGTAAAACACGGCAAAGGCCCCGACTGGCTCAGACTTATCAGTGCCCAGTACGCGCCATCAATTGCATCAGACGAGTACGTGTACGGCGCGCACACCAACAAGCCGCACGATGTACCATTATTACAAAACTGTTCTACTCTCCTAAGGCCCAACGAAAAATTCAGCATGTATTCACTACGGCCCATAGTCCTCCTAGTAGTACTATTGTTTTATACTCATTACGACCCAAGTACTTAAAATACTTTTTTTTCTGTTATTGCACTTATGTACGCTATGACTACACAACTGTCGAAGGAGCTGGGTCAGAATGACAAAGTTAATAAGTACTATGGGTAGGACCTTGGGTCTTAAAAGGCTACTGGTTTGTTTATACTGTGGCAGGTTGTTTATTCTCGTCGACAGGTTATCGGCCGGCGAGTTCAAGTTGTCCTGCGTACGCGCAGGAATAAGTTACACTTAAGCACCTACCTGAGCATTTTCGACGATGATACTCGTACATGCAACCAAATTCGGTACCTACTCAACTCTTCTCTCTACCTGAGCTGTAAGTCAAAGGAGAATGGGCAAATTGGCCTATAGGCGGCCACTGATGAAATGTGTGTCATATGAAAGTCCTGATATTAAGGAATACTTCTTGTAAATAACTTTTTTTATGTTAAGGAGACGGCACACGAGCACTCAGGCCACCTGATGGTAAGTGGAATCTAAGACCCAAAGACATTTGAATTATCAAGACTACAATCCTAAGACGAATCCTCAAATGCGTTGCCAACCCTGAGGACTAAGATCGAATGCCTCTATGCTAGTAATTTCACCCGTTGTCTTATCCCCACACCGGAACACAACAATGCGAACACTGTTGCTCGGCGGGTGGTTAATCAGTAAGATGGTCGTAGCGATCCGGACGGACCCTGCACAGGGTCCTACCATCACTAAAACTTCCTTTAACAAAGGAAATGTTTAGACTTAACTTAATATGCAATTAAACCCTTAATTTTTAACAAGCAATATTTGTTTTCGAAAACGGCTCTAACGATCTTCGGAGTTTATTGGGTCAAATATCGATCTGTCAAGTCATCTTCGGGAAAATTCTGGTTCCGCCGAAAAATCGGTTTCCGAGGTATTTGTCATAGATAGACGAGACGATACTATCAAATTGTGATTTAGTAGTGTCGTCTACATACACCCGAGTAGAGTTCGTTTGTCTAGGGGGGCTTTTCTGAGCTTATTATGCTTAAAAAATAATATATTGATAGACTGTTAGGGTTTACATTCATCTGGCATAACTTTTTTTGGCATAATCATCATTTGGAATACAGTTTTTTTTTTTTTAGAATCCGTATACTTTTCAGGATTGTTATAAAATAAACCTAACCTAACCTAATGGGCTCTATGCAATGCTATTTTAAATATCCATTAACCACCCGCCAAGCACCAGTGTTCGCATTGTTGTGTTCCGGTGTAGGGATAAGACAACCGGTGAAATTACTAGCATAGAGGCATTCCATCTTAGTCCTCAGGGTTGGCAACGCATTTGAGGTCTTAGGATTATAGTCTTGAGAATTCAAATGTCTATGGGTCTCAGATTCCATTTACCATCAGGTGGCCTGAGTGCTCGTGTGCCTGATCCTTTAACATAAAATAAAAAAATAAAAAATAGGGTAACGAGACTGTTAGATCATCATTATGTGCTCAGATTTCAATTCTTATTTACTAAATAAAGGTCAATAAATTGGAAAAACTATGCAACTTATTCTAAAAGAAAACTGTATTTTATTCGGGTTACAGGTAAGTTACGGTAATTACAGTAACAGGACTAACTACATCATCAGATGTTAAAAATATCTTCGGCCGCTCATAGACCAAGCTCCATACAAATTTTTACATTCTCCTTTAATTGGCCGGTTACTAATTCGCAGAAGAACACGTCGCCATTTTTAAAAGACTTACTGCCCGTACTCTAAATTGCCTATGTAGTGCAATGCATTGGAGCCTATCAGGTCAGCGGCCGACCTACGCGCGATTATGTTCTTTTTGCAGCGACTGCAATTTTATAAGTTGAATAGCAAACAGGTTTGTGGTAGGTTAAGGTTGCGCCGATCAAGCTTTTATTTATAAGATCACATGTATATTTACGATAAGTTATTATCGGGTCATGGGCTTACACGGCTGTAGGTACTTTAAAGGTACAGTTTAGTTTAACAGATAAAGGTTTTCGCACAAATAACATTCAGCAATTATAATGACTAATGTAATATTGAACGATAAATGCGACCATTTTGTCACTTCTAATGTTATTTTGACGGTCAGGCGGTTTTCAAAAAAAGTGTAGATTGTTGAGGACAAAAAATAAGAAACTTTAAGTTTTCCATTTCGTCACGAAAATGAACGTAGGTATCTAAATGTATGGCTGATTTTCGTGACGAAATGGAGAAGTTAAATTTTCTTAATTTTTTTCCTAAACTATGTTGTGCACTTTAAAAAAAAATCCTATGATAGGTTATAGCTGGCTGTATGTATGTATGTATCGCTGCGTAAGATTACAAACATTGCGTTATATCTTCTCTTAAGAACATAAAATCCCACCAAAAACATAAATGTAAAAAAGGAGAGCCAGGTTCAATACAAAATTTATTCTCTGCTGTGGGCTTAGCCGCAAAAAGAATGGAGATCTGATATTGAGTGCCAAGTTCTATGCAAAATCCAAATATGTAGTCTAAGGGCTGACTTGGCTGGTTTTCCCATACGAATTATTATTAAGTACCTACTTTTACACAGTCATGGAAGAGCCTTATGTTCGATGGGTAGTTTCTACCAGCAAGCCAAATTTTCGGAATAATAAAATAAGAACCGAAAGGTAACAGTTTAGAACATGCGAAGGCTATATAATTCGTATGGGAAAACCAGCCAAGTCAGCCCTTAGACTACATATTTGGATTTTGCATAGAACTTGGCACTCAATCTCAGATCTCCATTCTTTTTGCGGCGAAGCCCACAGCAGAGAATAATTTTTGTATTGAACTTGGCTCTCCTTTTTTACATTTATGTTTTTGGTGGGATATCATTACTTTTTGTAGGTACCCAAGTACATATCAAGAGATACTGGGCGGAGAACCCAAACGTGCAGCTTGAGTCGATTTTTTTGCTCGCGAGTGTATATAAAATATTTGACCGGTTTTTATAATTATGTTGTAGTTTTTTTAGGGTTTGCACTTTAACCACTATTGGCGCTTGTATGTTTAGAGATGGAATAATAAGAAATCTTAGGTTTTATATAGACGAGTATGTCGTAAGCTGTCGCAAACACAGTGCTTTAGTTTATAAAATATTTGCGCACCACAGATAGAAACATTTCAAAGTCAGTAATTTTATTTGTAACCTGCTCGCAAAAATAAAGTTGGAATATTTGTTGAAACCTAATCTCTGAATATACCAAACCGATTTAGAAAATTGAAAACTCTTGTCGGAGAAAAGCTCTTTGCTTTGAGACGCAATACTTTCTGTGCTGAATCTATTTAATAAACAGAAGTTGGTTTAACTGCACTATTCTTCTATTTTAAGTTCCAATCGGGCATAAGCAAAAGTTTTAATGGTGGTATTATCTTATTTCACTTCTTAATCACTACATAGTCGCTTTTTCTGTCCCTATATCCCTATGTATGCTTAAATCTTTAAAACTACGCAACGGATTTTGATGCGGTTTTTTTAATAGATAGAGTGATTGAAGTGGAAGGTTTATATGTGTAATACTTTAATCCGGAGCGAAGCGAGGGCGGGTCGCTATCTATAATATAATAAAAATAAAAATGAATCGCCAAATGTGTTGGTAAGCGCATAACTCAACATCGGCTAGACCAATTTTACCAATTCTTTTTTTATTGTGTTTGTTACTGTCAGGAAAAGGTTCTTATGAAAGAAAAGTCAGAAATTTGCAGCGGGGCGAAGCCGCTGGCGGGCCGCTAGTAATATTATAAATTCAAAAGTTTGTGTGCGTTAGTTTGCTACTCATTTACTCTGCAATGGCTGAACGCATTTGGATGAAATTGGGAATAGAGGTAGCTTTTACCCTGGATTAACACATAGGCTATCATCCCGAAAAAAAATACAGTTCCCGAGGGTATAACTTTAATCGGCAGAAGCTAGTATTTATTAAATTTGGTGAAAATAAATTCAGATGGCTGCAAATAATAATACATTTCGTCTTGACATTGAAGCACGTTTTAAGACCAAGATGTAAAATAAGGAGTTTTTTTTTACTGTAAATAAGAAGTCTATTTGTTAACTCACGAACTATTTGCATTTGTGCAACTGGAGCAATTAGTAGAGCAACGCTGCTAGATCTTAATTAAGTAAGCAGACAAAGGCATCAATTTGAGTGTTCACTAAATTAAACTAGGACATGTTTTAAATTAGTAAAAGGTAACGAAACTGGTTTTCACTGATATAATTAATTAAGGTTCCTGTTAGTTGATTCTAAATTTACTTTAAGGATTTCTTCGAAAATAACAATTTTGTTTCCCAATTATTTTTTCTCCAGTTAGAATATTTTTTTTTCAGAATCAATTTAGGTACTTTTTAAAATGTTAAAAGAGAATACCTACAGAACCTGTGGGTAAAGTAGTGCTTGTTTTTTAACAACCCTTGAAAGTGAACAGCTTCAGAAAAAAAACATTTCAAATTTGTAAAAATTCGGACAAACAAAACGGTTCGTATCTGAAATTCGACCTTTGGTTTATAGGTTTTAATATGTTTTCCCGTTATATCCCTCAATTATTGTCTGACTACCAGAAAACGACTCGTGTTAATTTTACTGGTGCCGCAAAACTTTGAATAAATTCAAAGAAGCTCAAATGCAGTTTTTAGAGTCGTATATCACTTGGTGACGATCCGTGGATATAAATGTGTAGATGTAGATATAGATTCCTTGCGATTATGCGTAGAATTTGTCTACATTACTAACACAAACCTTTAGCAGCCCAAGTTTAAAAAAACCATGTTGGGCCATGCTCGGTGTAGGGTTCCGACAAACATAAAAATCAACAAGTACGAGTTATAACAAATTTTCTATTTAAAGTCAATTGGTGCCATAGTAGATGATTTTAGTAGGTATGAACACTTTAATCGCCTGTATCTCAAGAACTAATGATGTCTACTTAGTAGTCATAGTTTTCCTTTAAAATTCGCTAGGTAGATATGCTCTTTCATTTTACTTTTTTTCTGATTTTTTGTATTTGTTGTTTTGGCTGTAGGGTGGGGGGAGACACTTGACTCTAACAAAAATTAGCGCTTTAACGCTTAATATTTCATAAACGCATACCTTAATCGAAAAATTGTTTGAACAAACCCGTAATATTTTTGAAAGACCTATCCAACAACACCCAACATTATGGGGTAGACAAGAAAAAAAAACATCCCCACGTTACGTGTAGGGTAACAAGATTTTATTTTGCCTCTTTTTTGGCGTGAAAAAGATATATATTCATGCGAAATTACAGCTTTCTACTACTAAGAGTCTCTGAGCTAGGCTGCGGGCGGACTGACATGGTGAAACTATAAGGGTCTTAGTTTGACTACGGAACCCTAAAAAAACTTGAGTCCCAAGACTGCAAATGTATTGCCAACGCTGAGAACTAAGATGGAATACCTTTATGCTAATTATTGCACAGTAATCCCTATCATTCCATCCCTTCGTTACCATACACTAATTGCTACATGTTTAATTTTCCACGTTTTCATTCGAAATAGCATTAATTGTAAAATGTAAATTTCTGTTGTTCTGCCCAATAGTTTTTTAAATTAACTTTATTTTTATCTCGCATTATAATAAGTTAGTAAATTAAAATTACTGTCTAATAATAAAAAACAACACAATTCCAACTCTATGTAATCAGTATCAATTAATAAATCATAAAGAAAGAAGATCGTTGCCTATTGTTTACCGGGGTCTTTTAAATTGTTCTATTTCTCTGTTTTTTTTTGTTTGGTGGACAATAAAGTGTTATGTATTGTATTGTATCGTTTATTTAGTTCACTCAGTAAAATGGATAGCCTTCAGGCTCTATGTCTCTTTTACCCTTTAAGCAGCAAACACTACATTCACTTTTCTTTTTAACGCATGATATGCATTAAGCCTTGAAGTAAAAACCGAGCTCAAGCCGACCAAAGTTATTCGTTCTTGCGTCACGGCCAAAAAGATGGTTGCGACGTTTGCCTCCAAATCGGGTCACGTGGCTACTATTCTTCTTGAAGATCGTAGAACGCTCAAAACCTATTAGTACATTACTAAATATTTGCCGAGTATCTTTGCTGAACTCCGAAGAAAGCCCTAGTCGCCGTATCATCCTGCACCACAATGCCAGCCCTCACAAAACGTTCGGATAACCACTGGATGGTGAAAATATTAAACTACTGAACCACCCTCCATAATATAGCCTTAATAACTTACTCACATTCCCCAAAAATGGTCTTTAAATTAAAATAGTCGTCTTATTGACCCCTATTTTAGCGGTTCATTTAGTGCTTAACGAATGGTTTGAGCACATGGAAAAGTGCATAATAAAAATATACAAAAATCAATATTTAAAAAAACCCGGCCAAGTAGGAGCCCCCTTAAATATTTGTTGTAATTTAATTATTTATTTTTAAAGTGAATATATAACGAGATATTCGGTGAATATTTCTACCTGTTGCCGGTATCAATATCGCCGTTAGCAAAAACGAGCAAACAAATCATGTAGTTGTATGGGAGCCCCCATAGTTATTTTTTTAGTTTATAAGTATAGCGGCAACCAAAATTCATCAGAGAACATTTCAACTGTCTAACTATCCCGGTTCATGAGATACAGCCTGGTGACAGACGGACAGACAGACGGACAGTGGAGTCTTAGTAATAGGGTCCCGTTTTTACCCTTTGGGTACGTAATCCTAAAAACCATATCAAAACTTTTATTCAATTTTTTTTTTTTTTTTATGTTAATGAGAAGGCACACGAGCACTCAGGCCACCTGACGGTAAGTGGAATCTGAGACCCATAGACATTTGAATTCTCAAGACTGTAATCCTAAGACCTCAAATGCGTTGCCAACCCTGAGGACTAAGATGGAATGCCTCTATGCTAGTTATTTCACCGGCTTTCTTTTCCCCACACCGGAACACAACAATGCGAACACTGCTGCTTGGCGGTAGGTTAATGGATAAGATAGTGGTAGCGATCCGGACGGACCCTGCACAAGGTCCTACCACCCGCAAAACTACGTATCTTTTTCTATTTCCTAAAGTTTTAGACCTCGCTGTAAGAGTTCTTTTGGCAAAACCGATAAAGTAACATTAAACTATGTGGAATAGCAGGCTCCTCAAGTACGGCATTTTAAATGATGGACGATAAAATAACTATCCTTATAAGTAGGTAATAAATATAATTATAAATGTGAAAGTGAGTCATGTGGTTTGTCCTCCTTTAACGCACGAACGGAAAAGGTATTGACGTGACTTTTTTGCACCAAGATAGTCGAAGGGCAGTTTTCGCTGGAATAGCGACAAATAAGAGTCGCGAAGAATAATACCTCTGATAATGAGATTTGTAGTAATTTTTAATGACTTCATTAATCATTATTTCTTTCAGGTAAGCGTCAGCCACATCGGTCATTATTTCTTTTAAAATGACGATTTATTAATTTTATGTGCGTTCTGTAATATAAAATTCCCATAATGATAATTCCTGAGATAATGTTTGTGATCTTTAATTGATATTTGATTTGACTATACCTCAATGTGATTACTTACTTGACATGCAATGTAAATATTATATTGAAAAGTAAATTTTGAATGGCGTTGGTGTATCCTTTTCAACGGTAATTAGATATTCCCATTACAGTTACTAGTGAAATAAACATTACTAAAAAAACATATTATAAATAATCCTGACACAATGCACATCCTGTATCAAGTTTCAAAATTTGATATTCAAAATATATTTTTTAGTAAATTGCCCACATGAGGGCTTCTTTACGCGTCGGTAATATGGAGTAAATCTACTAGCACTGCGGACAAGTCCATTATTGTGAAGAAGGATCGCAAGAAACTCTAGCAGAAGGTAATCTTTTCAATCTAAAATACTTAAAAGTAAGTTACATTACAAAAATATCGCACTTTAATTCTTCCCGTAATACTTTACTCATTCCAATACCCAAACGCTCTTAAATCTCCCGATATGTCACATGACGGTCTTCCTTTATTAGGCCGCTTCCTGATCTGGCGGTATGCTTGTAGTTAAACGCATGTTTTTTTTTAAATACAGGCGGCGTAAATGCTGCGCATTGATTGGTAGATGCCACTGGTTGCCTAGAAACCCTTGCCGATTCCGTGTTTTACTGCAAGCATACTGACAAGTCAGGAAGCGGCCTTAGCTGACGCACAACATCGATGTTTTCTTGCGTGACTGCCGATTTTGGTCGACTTTCACACCCGTCGTCCGTGAGGGATACACGGCCACGTTTAAATTCTGAATACCAACTGTATATTGTCGTATTTGAAGGTGCTTCATTACTAAAAACAGCAATCATCCGGTCTCCACGTTGTTTTTGCGTTGATCCAGTTCTACAGTCGTAAAAAATAAGAAATCATAGTTCTTAAATTTTCACGGAACATATCCATTTGCAGCAGCGACCTTACGACATTGTTTTTTTTTCTATGTGGCCAGTGCAGTGTGTTAAGATAATGTAACTTTAGAGATTATAAAAGAAACGTGTGTCAAAACTAAATTCGCAAGATTACCTCATTTTCAATAAATAAAAAACAAGTGATTAATGAATTGCATTGCATTGATTTATAATTATATACACGGTAGCGTCAATGAACGTGAAATTATTTTGGGCGGAGTCGTGGATTGGAAACACTATTACAATTTCTTAATAGCTACTTATTGGCAATCTTTGTGTTTGTATGGAACACAGGTGACAAATGTGCTGTCAGATGCAAGAGATTTTTGTGACAACAAATTTTGAATCTACCGTCAATTGAATGAGGTTCAATATCCCTTGCTCTTCGTGCCAGTTTCAATTATGGAACAAATTAAAAGAAACTTTATCCTCATTAAAATATAGTTTCAACTAAGTTGTATTGATTATGTACCTCCTATTCCGGTTCTCACGAGGTTAAAGCGATGGGTGCACGAGTGGGGCAATCTTCTTTCGATACTACCTTTGCGCTAGTTTTTCTTTTTTGTAGTGGTTGAAAATCGATTTTAACGTCGCGGATATACCTATAAAATCTCTGTAATTAGTGCGTCTACCGGATTTTTATATTTTAATAATGTTATTTTGTGTGATTCAAGAGGAAGGTTTAACGTATAATACTTTAACCTGGAGCGAAACGAAGGTGGGTCGCTAGTACACCATAACATCAAATTGACGCACTACTCAAAATCTAACCAAAAACAAAGATATCTGCGAAAAAAATATTGCATTACAAAAACACCTGAACAAAGTTAGTATGGAAAAACGTTGCTCTACCGGTCGCCTTAAGTAATTAGTAACATTGTAAATTTACACGTCAGGTTTAAGTTCCCAAGAGATTGAAGTGAACAATCGCAAGCAGAACCATAGAGTATCTCAACATTCCTATAGCCTTGGCCACATCTGACAGCCTGGGCACTACGTTGAGTGATGGCAATGAACGGTGACCGGCAACAAACAAATGCATAGACATATATGAAGCATGTCGGCACAGTATAAACAATTCCTCTTCAAACAAAGGTAAATCGCGCGTCTCGAACGTGTGCCACGAGCCATATGTTTATTATTAAGGAGCGTCCTCACTGATAACATTCCGCCGAATATTCGAGTGGTGTGGACGTTGAGCCGAGCGTTACTGCGTCCCACACCACTCGCATATTCGGCTCGAATACTCATTACATGCGAATACTCTCAGTGAGGATGCACCATTACGTATATTTTACTACCAATTACCAATCTACACTGATGTTATAAAACGGAGGTGGCTTGCGGTGGTCCGTCTGCTTGCTTGCCTTTTATGGCAAAAAAATATTGTATTTTTGTTTGTTTGTGACGAATAAACCCAAAAACTGAAGGACCAATTACAAAAAATATTTCACCATTAGCGTACTACATTATTACAGAGTAACATAGACTATGTATTATTTTACTACGCGGATGGTGTCGCGGCAATAACTAGTATATTGATATATTAGATTTTGGTATGGAACGCTAAATGTGCGAAATTCGACACGCACTTGGCTGGTTTTATATTAGCGCTAAACCCCTCCAAAAATGCTCAAAATTAGCTCTTTAGGCCGCCGACAACGAAGGTAATGAGATATAGCGATAAATTATTCAAATCCTTATTTTTTTAGTTTCCGCCCGCGTTACTTCTTAATCCGTGTTTATACGGGCGGGCTAAGTTCGGCAGATAATCCCGTGGTAACGGACACACCAATGGCAACACGCATTTTATTTCCAAGTAACGAGGAAAGTTCTGAGCACATGTTTGCTGATTAGAACGTAATTATTATGTTGTTTTCCGGGTATCTCTTGGATATTTTAGGGATTTCCTCTAGTTAATAGTTGAAGAAAACTTTGTATTATGTTTTATCAGGAAAAACTTGCCCATGTCTCTTTAGTAACGAAACAGAACAGACACGTGGAAAAAAACTGTGCTATGTTACTTTCGTAACATGTGTGAAAGAGGTAAGCGAACGATTACACTCTCAATTTCCTGTTTATGTAAGTTTTATCATTTACAAATGTAATGAACTTAGTTATTAAACAATCCTATGTAAATAGGTAGGAGCCTTTGCACTAAATATGGAAATGGTTCAACATCATAATTGTAAATATACAATAACACAATCTCATCGCCAAATTCTTATCAAAATTTCGATCTTCAATATTTTTATAAGGAATAGTCAAGTTATAAATATGGCACTAAGCCCAAGAAGTTTTATTTAATTCGATAACGTGAAATATTTCTAATCTATTTCTTTAAAAAAATACCTGGCATTTACATTATTTATATTTTACGACTTGCCTAAAAAAACTGGATGTTGATGCAAGAACACTGAAATTGGTCACCCTTCATACGAACTCGTACGGTCAGTGACCCGAGTTCATAGCCTTTCAGAGTATATTCTAGAAGCTTATTATCGGAACAAAAACGGGAAAGGCCGTTTCAGTTCTTTATTGTGCGTAATATTGTCTCGATCAAACAATAAAACCGGCTGATTACGGTATCGACCGCCTCGCTTCGCTCGCTAGGCTGTTACTCATTCTATTACAATAAAATGGTACCCGGTTTTCTGCAAAAGAGTAAATTTCTTCATAGTAAATATAGTTTAACCTGTTTCATACCGCCGCTTGAAACTTTATAACAAGACTAATTTGATAGAGGATTGCTTAACACAGCATAAATCTAAATAAAATAGATACAATGGTTCATGGTGAATGAGCTCGTCCTGAATGTAGCTAAGTCGAATACTATGTTGTTCTCAGGAAGGGGCATTGCGGCACCACCATCGATAAACACTCCCGTACCATTGTGTCAGCAATGCAAGTTTTTAGGATTCACGCTTGATTCTAATTTAAATTGGAAATCTCACGTGAATAAGTTGTCTGATAGGCTGAGCACTGCGGCATGTGCATTACGCAAGCTGAAAAAACTGCTGACGTGCGAGACGCTGAAGCAGGCTTACTTTGCATATTTCCATTCACTCGTGTCTTACGGTACTATGTTATGGGGAAACTCCACCTAATCTAAACGTATTATGATTCTCCAAAAGCGTGCAGTTCGAATTCTTGCTGGTTTGAAACAGAGGGACTCTTGCAAAGCCACCTTCACTAAATACCGCATCATGACACTTTATTCCCTATATTTATACCAAATAATAATGTTCACTCGACGAAATATAAACAGCTTCGATCGTATGGGAGTGCAGGGTAAGAACACTCGCAGCACGGGCGCCTGCGCACAGTGCCCCGGCGCATGGCGCTTGCGAGCAAAAATCCGCGTGTTATTGGCCCGACGTTCTATGAGCACCTACCCACTGATTTCAAATGTGAATCAAATGATGAAACATTTAACCGTCGACTGAAAAACCTTTTATTGGAGAATGCATTTTATTCAGTCAAAGAATTTGTTGACACTGAACTGTAGTTCTAAGGCTCTCTAAATTGACATTTGTACTACTTGATTTAGTATTAGTATAGTTTTCTAGGTTTCTGTTATTTGTCCAATTTAATTATTTTTATGTTATGACTGATGCTTTTAATTTGTTTTAATGATTGTACCTATTTTGACGAACATAGATCAATGGATGTAAATTTTAATGTAATGTAATTGTTTTATGCAATAAATAAACTAAACTAAACTAAGAGTCAACGAAAGATTTTTATTTATTAGTGTGTATTTCGAAGTTGTTTGTTATGTATCCAAAATACATATAATTATATTTTTTACAGCTGGAAATTGTCGTCTTTATAATATTACTGTGATAAAAATATTATAGCTTATGTCACTCCCACAACTAAGACGTATATAACGACACCTAATATTTAAAAAGTGTGTTTGCCACAGAAATAGACATACATTACAAATCATAACCCTCTTTCTGACCTAAAAACCAAACATTACCAAATGAAATTTGAATGTATTTAAAGGAGATTTTAATTATTTATACAAGGTTTTCGTTTTAAAATGAGTGCTTTTACTCGGTTATGCTTTTACAAAGTATAGCCAAAGAGCTACCGGAACCACCTTCTTCCCTAAAATGTATATATAACCCTTTAATTACGTAATTCTTCTACGTTTAACGTTCCCTTCCTGAGTGTTTTCTGGACAAATTGTGTTTTGGTAACCCTTCCCTCGTTTTCTTTGATTCTTGTACAAATTTTAATTGATTCCACGACAGATATTTTGATCAAAGACAGTCTCGAAATTCTATACAGTTGTTTTCACCGTTATTCATTTTGCCAAGTCCTTTAACTAAGTAACCTCTCTTTTACGTGTTAAACAATGAATAAATAAAACGAATATCACAGGACAATGTCACACAAATTGACCTAGTCCCAAACTAAGCTCTAGGCTTGTACTATGGGTACTAGACAACGATAAAGTTACTTATATAGAGAAATATATACTTAAATACATAGAAAACATCCAAGACTCAGGAAACAATCAATAATACAGGTGTTTTAAAGTTGCACGTCACATAAAATAAATACCTAACCAAAATTTTATATTTTAAAATGAAAAATACTGCTTCGATCCGAGACGAAAATAAATGATTCTGCTAATTTAAGACGTTATTTGCTTTGCATCGTAAAGGTGTTATTTATACATGCAAGTAGTACGTGTCATTTCAATGCTGCACCAATTTAAACCCATATAAATAGAAATAGAAAATATTGATTTGGCTTAAATTTTACAAGTTTACACATTGTGTTGCAGGATTTTCTTTAAATCTAATAGTTTAGAATTAAATAGAATTATAAAGAGTGCTGCGAAAATGGTATCCACTCAGCTATGTGTCGTACCCCTATTGGAAGTAAGACGCTGATTTTCTGTGGACCCACGGACTGGTTTTGCTAGATAGCATTCATTACAATCGCTTCTCCTCTAGTAAAACAACAAAGTCAACAAGTCACTTTATTTGAAAAGTTTTTGACACTTCCTCGCCGACCACATAATGAATAAACAATGCTGTTAGGACACAATAACACTTGTTGATTGTGAGTTGGAAACGTAAAATAACAACATTGTAAACATACATAAAATATCAGTGGGTTTAAACAAGTTGCATTCGACAATCGTTAGCGGTTATGATTCGATTGAAAAATATATGGAATTGACGTTAGTACCCCGGGACTATCTCGGTGGCTTACGTCAATTCCATACATTTGTCTATCGAAACATAATCGCTAACGATTGTAGAATGCAACTTGTCTAGCCCTACAGGTCAAAGTTTTATTTTTCATCGGAATCCTATCGTTTGAGGAAACCTAAGCGAAATAATCATCATTTTGGAAGGCATTCGGCGTTTTGCCGCCGCACTGTTCGATTCAAATTAAAATTAATTTATCAATATTAATTAAGAAATAAAAAATATTTAGTAAAAACAGTACGTCCCGTATTTAGTAATAACATAGGGGTTGATGGTGGGTACTTATTTATAAACATTAGATTGATCATTAGTGTAAAACATGTATATATTTATATATTTACGAGTAAACGTCTATGGACCTTCGTAGCATAAAACGGTGCAAATAAGACTAACTATAAATATAGTACAATTAAAGTTACATTTTCGTGTTAAGTACGGTAAACTCAAAACACAAGTCCAACCTTAGGCTTTGATTAAAAAAAACCACTGGAATGATATAATAAAACAAAACCACATTGAACGGATGTAATCATGCTAAAAATTACCTGTTTATCTGGTAATGACAGACAGATGCAGACAAACAAAGACCCTTTCTTTTTGGGGCGTTAAAAATATGTAACGTGTGTTTGAACCCGTAACTAACCAGATGTTTTGAAGGTAACTTGCGCACGCACACATCTCTTTATTTTTGTTTTTATAGTATATTGTGAAGCACGAGCACTTTGGCTGACTGCCAATTGGTTTAAGACCCATAGTCATATGCAATCTTCAGACTGCAATATCAAATCTACACAGGAAAGAACTAATATTGAATACTTCTACTAGTTCTTCCACCGGTTGTCTTACCCTCATACCAAAACTCAGCACTGCTACTTGGTGGCACTTGAAAGGGTAAGTCAGATGTTGGGTAGCGGACTCTTTTTCTTAAACTAATTATATTAAATAAAATTAAAGCTAAACACTGGAATTTGGCTTTTCTTTTATCTCTTATTTTCTTTTCATGTCAATAAGAAGGCACACTAGCACTCAGGCCACCTCATGGTAAGTAGAATCGGAAACCCATAGACGTTTGGGTTCTCAAGACTATAATCTCATGATTGCAATTCTAAGACCCCAAATGCATTGCCAACCCTAAGGACCAAGATGGAATGCCTCTATGTTAGTAATTTTCACGGTTCAGGGCTCGGAACCGGTTTAAAAAATACCGGTTAGTACCAGTCTATTTCGGTTTTGCTCCGAACTTTTATACTTTACTTTTATATTTTATTGTAACCTTAATTAACCGGTTTAATCCACGAGCGGCGAGTCGAGAAACCGGAGAAACCAAAAGTTTTGCACTGAATAAAAACACTAAGCGGCTAGAGTTAGAGCAATTCATAGTTGTATGTGTATAAAGGCCACCATTAGGCAATTTCGAAATTTTTGAGAAGATTATGGAAACTGTTCTAATAAAATTATCTTATTCGAGAAAAAAAACAATTATATGTGGAGATTTTAATGTAAATATTTTAGAAAACAGTCCACTAACCAAAAGATTAATAAATCTTTTCAAATCTTTCGGCCTGACACATACTTTTATGGAGCCAACTAGAGTTACTAACACTAGCGCCACGTGTATTGATAACATTTTTACTGATATAATTCCTATTGGTAAGAGTGTGATCAGCAACCTGGAATCGGATCATTTGGGTCAATTAATTAAATTCAAGTCCGTATCGAATAATATTCCAAAAAAAGAAATTACTTTTGTGCCAGTAACTGCAGACCGTGTGGAAAGAATGAGACATAACCTAGTGCATAATTTGCCCTTTCTAACAACTGATAAGGGACCCAATGACATGTACAACTCATTCTTTCACACATTCATGAAACAATTTAACGCAGTATTTACATCCAAATCGGTTGTGGTTGGTGGTGCAAAGGTTTTCAGTGACTGGGCTACTGCGGACTTACATAAGCGTAGAAGAATACTGTATCAACTATATGAGGAACGGAGGTATAACGCGAGTGAGGAGTTTAAGGAACATGTCAAACAGTATTCTAAGCAATTCAAGATAGACTGCCGTATAACTAAGCGAAATTTTTTAAGTAACAAAATCTTGAATAGTTCTGATGTTATTAAAACGACCTGGAAAATAATTAATGAAGAAACAGGTCGCCGAAAAAAGAACATTAACGACTATCGTTTAAAAGTAGATGGTAAAATAATAGATTCCAATCCAGATATCGCAATTGAATTTGAAAAGTTTTTTACCGATATACCAGTGTCCACGACTAAGTGCTTGAACTCTTCGCCTGCGTCTGCCATTGTACTTTTAGAAGATAACGTGCCTGAATGCAGTATATACTTTGAATTCAAGCGCGTTACTGCCTTGGATGTAATTAAGGCATTCAACTCAATCAATATAAAGAAAACCAGTGACCTTTGGGGAGTGTCGGTCCATGTACTCAAATCCTTAATTGAAGTCATAGCATCTGACTTAATGGTCGTATTTAATCACTGTGTTGATTGTGGTGAGTTTCCTGATCTTATGAAACATAGTAAGATAATTCCATTATTCAAAACGGGTAGTACTTTAGACCCCACAAATTTTAGACCAATATCCATACTACCCACTTTCAGTAAAATATTTGAGAAATTGATTTTGTCACAGTTAGCGGAACATTTTCGGTATAATAATTTATTACACAATAAACAATTTGGTTTTACTCGGGGTCGCTCGACAACCGAAGCTGGTGTTGAGTTGATTAAAAACATTTTTAATGCCTGGGAAGGGTCACAGGATGCTTTAGGTATTTTTTGTGATTTGTCCAAGGCCTTCTATTGCGTTAACCATGACACATTGATCAGGAAACTACACCACTATGGAGTTAGAGGTACTGCGCTAAACTTAATAAAAACGTACTTATACGGGAGAATACAAAGGGTAGACGTGAATGGAGTACGATCACCTGGGTCATTGGTCTCAATGGGCGTACCACAGGGCTCAATATTGGGTCCATTTTTATTCCTCATCTACATAAATGACTTACCTTACCTTATAAAGGACAACCATGATATAGTATTGTTTGCTGATGATACGTCACTTGTGTTCAAAGTTAAACGACAACAGCAGTTTAATGTCGATGTAAACAATGCTATATCAAAAGTAGTCGATTGGTTTAGTGTTAATAATTTATTACTGAATGAAAAAAAGACGAAATGTATAAAGTTCATGACTAGTAATGTGAAAAATAGTCAAACTACTGTAACTATTAAAAATGACAAACTAGACCTAAATGATACAGTGTTTTTTGGTATAACGTTAGACTCCAAGCTCCAATGGGGTCCTCATCTTGCTGGATTGGCGGGTAGACTCAGTTCAGCAGTTTTTGCAGTTAATAAGATTCGGCAATTAATAGACTTAGATACCGCTCGATTAGTTTATTTTAGTTACTTCCATAGTATTATGTCATATGGTATTTTACTGTGGGGTAGTGCTGCTGATGTAAATAGCATCTTTGTTCTGCAGAAGAGGGCTATTCGTGCTGTCTACAAGATGGGCCAGAGAGACTCGCTTAGAGATAAGTTTAAAGAAATTAATATATTGACCATGCCCAGTCAATACATTTATGAAAACATTATTTATGTTCATAAAAACATCGCTAAATTTAGAAAGAACTGTGACATACATAATGTTAATACCAGAAATAAATATAAGCTCGCAGTGCCCTTCACGCGGCTCCATAAAATAAAAAACTCTTTAATGGGTAATTGTATTAGGTTCTATAATAAGCTCCCAAGTAATGTTACTGAACTATCAGTAAATAAATTTAAGAGTTACGTTAAGCGTAAACTAATTTCTAAAGCATATTATAGTATTAAAGACTATATTAATGATAACAATGCTTGGGACTGAATTGCTTGTAATAAAATGTTTAGTCCTTACGACAAAAGGTTGCGAACGTCGAAAAAAAAAAAGACATCCGACAGAGTTTCTTACAGGTTCTTCTCTGATCGGTCGCGATTTGAACCTGCAGTCAATTTAGGCTAAGTCGCTACTATGACGTTTCAAAAGAGTTTATTATTTGTAAACCTACCTGAATAAAGATTATTCTGATTCTGATTCTGATTCTTGTTTATGGTGCGAGACGTGCGTCTGGTTAAACCGGTTTTTTCGAGCTCGATACCGGTTATTTCGTCAATAACTTTATATACGGGTTTCTCCAAAAACCGGCTATTTAAACCAGTTTATGCGAACGGAACCGAAATGAAAAGGTTTTTCGGCAAGAACATGATAACGGTTTGTAAATTCAACCGGTATCCGAGCCCTGACGGTTGTTTTATCCCCGCCCCTTGATGGTAGGTTAAAGAATAAGATACTGGTAGAGATCCGCATGGATCCTGCTGAAGGTACTACCACAAAAACCTGAAGGACTTTACAAAGATCTGGGAAGTGTTTACTATAAAAAATATCCTTTACGCCACTTTTCAACAGGGCATTGCAAAATACTTCCGAAAAAGGTTCAATATCAATGCATCGTATTCCACTTTGCAATAATTGGATTGCAATCTAATGCATTATGCAACAATCGAATGCAATATACCATTACCAACCGCACCCTGGTATGACATCAGCGAGGGGATACGCAATATTTTACAATGTGGATACAAAAAAAAATTATGGACTTTGGAAACCATTGAAAGGATTAGGATCTAATCCATACCTGACGACATGTTGGCCTAGTTGGGAGTAACCCTGCTCCGAAGCTAGCGGTACTAGGTTCGAATCCCGGTAAGGGCAGATATTTGTGTGATGAGCGCGAATATTTGTTCTTGAGTCTTGAATATTTCCTATGTATTTCTTTATATAAGTTTATCGTTGTTTATTACCCATAGTACAAGCCTAGAGCTTAGATTGGGACTAGGTTAATTTGGGTGAGATTGTCTACAGACAGGAAGATTTTTGTGAATGGGAATTCGTATCTAGCAGCAAGGAAATAAAGTTCAAATTCGGTTGCTCTATAATTCCAATTTCAATTGATAAGCAAAGAAAAACTTTATTCCCATTACAATGTAGTTTGAATTTAATTGCCTTGATTATGTACATCCTTATGCACATCGGTCCTTACGAGTTTTAAAATTTGTGTCAAAGTTGGTAAGGCATTCCATCTAAGTCCTTATGGTTGGCAACGCATTTGCAGTCACGAGATCACCGTCGTAAGATTTAAAATGTGTATGGGCTTCAGAGTCCACTTACTTCTTCAAAATTCTAATTCTAATTCTTTACTAATACAGTAGATAGAGATACAAATATATACTGTAATAGGAGACTTACTGCTAATAGGTGTACTGCCTTTTTGCCGAATTATGTTTCGTCAAATTTCATTTGGCAATCAACTTTTCGCCGAAGTTTTATTTGGCAAATCAATCTTTGGCATAATTTTACGTCGTAATTTTTTTATTTCGCTACATTTTTATATTGCAAAATTTTATAATGTCAAATTTTATGTGGTAAATAATTTATTGTGTAGCAAATGATTTGCTTAGGCAAATAACATATTGTCAAATTTTATATGACAACTTTTTAATTCGCAGAATTATTATAAAGCGTATCATTATAACGCCTTTACACTTTTGGCAGACTCATCATTTGTCAAATCTTTCACTTGGCTTAACAACTCTTGGACGAATAACGTTTAGTTGATGCAACATTTCCCTTTTCATACATTTGCCAAGATAGAAATAAGTAAGAAAAAAAAAAACAAATTCTTTGGTTGGAAATTATTATATGTGTGCATGAGCGAGCGAGCGAGCGAGCAAGACCTTCCTGGGCAAAACCGACTCGGCAAGGTTAGGTTAGAAGGCTATGGCGGGAGCGAAGCGCAGCGAGCTCCCGCCTTAGCCTTCGAGGGTATTTTTTTTTGAGATTCCTTGAAAAATAAAATCATACTGCAAATTGAACCTTGCATTCTAAAAAATTAGGTTAGATTTCATAATGCCATTCAATATGTTGCTAAATCAAAGTATGCCAATCAATACATTTGACGAAAACATAATTGACATCTTAAAAAAATCCTACGTAATAATTTGTCTAACAATAATTTATCAAATCATTAGTTGGGAATAGATATCAGTGCGAAACGTTGAGCTGGGAAATAAAAATTTGACCAAATAAAAATATGGGATACGTAGTTTGGCGAGTTAAGAATTTGCTAAATAATTTTCGGCGAAACATTAGTAAACCCTGCTAATATTAAGACACTTTACAATTAATTGTGACATCTACACTAGGCTAGGCCTGATTCGTAAAATGGTACTATAAAAGATTACCAAGACAGAAACAGCAAACGCAGCGTTATTAGGAAGCCGTGGCCTCCTCCATGGCTAAAAAGAGGAGATTGCACTTTTTGTGAAATTAAAACACATAAGTGTTTCGATCTAAAAAAAGGTTATCAGCTGTTTAACGAGCTAATCTGACGAGGCTTAAATACTTGGTAGGTATGTCTACGTTAAGTACAGTGGAAATCCTGTTCCGATTGCATCATCATCGCCCGAAGACTCCATCTTAGTGCATTATCATCAAGGTTACATGTATCCCAAATTTTGGCTTTCCGGAATCTACTTAATATTTATAAGCGTTTTTCTTGAACAAGCATTTTAGAAATACCTTTCAAAAAAGCTTCTGTCAAAAATTATTTTTTTGGGACAAGTTTAATATACTGCCGAGACTTTTTTTGCTAAGTCTTTTACTCCTTATGAAGAAAAACCTAATGAATCCAAACACGGTGGGCCTACTTCAAGTATAGCGGAGATCCTGTCACCACCTTCTGACTCCATCATCAGACCAGCTCGATGTATGATGTAATGTAAGTATACCTAATTCCAGCTCAATCGGTCTTTGGAAAGTGGTTCAAATCTCCCTTGTAAGATTTGACTCGAACATACATCCAACATTGCAAGTCAATAAAGAGCTTGTAAAATACCAGCTTCTGAATATACTGGAATACCAAACCTTCACATTTAATTTATTCGACTCGACTCGTTGCTATTGCTACAATGCCGTAATTGCCAGTGCATAAATAATTTGTCAAAACAGGACCAAACCCGGCGTGGAGACTGTACTGCGAAAATACAAAATTTACGTCCACAATACAAAGTTGACGTCCACAATACAAAGTTGACGTTTCCACAGCTTTCATTTTCGTAGTAAAATCATATTATCTTTGACAAGTTGCCGTATTGTTTTTAACTCGGCCTCCATTACTGTCAAGTAAATAGGAGCTATCGTTACGTTGACAATACGATAACATGTCAGAAGCAATATACTGAGAATAATAAAGGCGCAGGATGATTTTATAAGGCCAATAGAAAGTAAATTCTGACACATTCCTCAACCTTGAAAATTCTGAATATTGACAGAAATATTTCAAGATTGGACTTCTTATGTGCCTAGTAAGTACTATAAGTCTTATAAAAGAAAAGCCGGTCAAGTGCGAGTCAAACTCGCGTACCGAGGGATCCGTACAAACTTTATAATAATGTAAAATTGTATTGAGGGATAAACTTGACTTTGCCGTTAAAAAACTGGTGTCTTCATACATCGACATAAGTCGCGATTAGTTTACTAACTGCAAATAAGACAGCAACAAAAAATGGACCTTCCTTCTAGCAAATTTTCAGGATTCTAGGTCTATGGGAAGTATTCATTTTGATTTCCTTGAGAGTGTCGAAATATACGTATTTTGCGGCGTAAACAGCCATATCTCTTTTACGTTAATTTAGAAAATTTTGAAAAAAAATCACAGCTTGTAGGAACTGTAGACTTGAGTATGGTTTCAATTTCAACTCGATACCTCTGCGAGTTCCCGACATAAAGGGTCTTGACAGACAGACAGACGGATGGACGGACGGAGAACAAAGTGATCATATAAGGGTTCCGTTTTTACCTTTGGAACCCTAACAAATGCGGGGAAAAGCCAACGTAACAAAGAAGAAAGACCCATAAACGAAAGAAGATGAACCATAGCTTAATAATGGCTCTCTAGCAAAATAACACTTCAAACACCCGACCAGGGCCTCTATTCAGGTGCGTTAAAACGATATCGTGTTTGACACGTTTAAGAATCGTTTATGTCACAGTCGCCATTATTGTAAATGACAGAAGAGTTATCAAAACGATGACAATACGGAAACAGGTCAAAAACGATATCGTTATAACGCAGTTGAATAGAGGCCCAGTAAACCATCCATATTCCCGTTTCTAACCATAGGGTATAAAGATACATAATACAACTACGCTTCTGACATTTAAAGCAAAAAGGTAAGTAATATACGCGTAAGCGCTTTATTCTCTCATACTGTATTTTATTTTAGTATTAAAACCAGCTTTTGAACCACAAACAACGTAACATTCCCGTGAACAAAACTCAGGAACTAATTGAGTCATAGATATTTTCTATTTAATTCAGTAGGGGTAAACTGATTCATTTCCCAAACACATCACTTGACCAAACGGCTTTTTTCCAGTCCTGTAAAAATATCAGGTTTTTTATAAAACAAACCTAACATTACCTAGAGTTCTTGGTACAATACACGATAGTTTTGAAATAAATCTTGAAATATTTGCAGTTTCGGAAAAAATGCAGTTTGGTCATATTATTATATGTTTGGGAAATTAATTTAGTTTGGTAAAAACCAAAGGCTCAGTACGTAACTCTATAAAAGAGTATACAGTATAAGCCCAGTTTGGGACTTGGTTAATCTGTGTGGGATGATCCGGATAAAACACTGATGATTTTTTAAAATGTAGTTTTTGTGTTCATTGGTATGACTTTAATGCCAGCATTACGCTGAGTTGGGACTATTTCTTGCGTATCAATTTATCCTTTGTTACGATATGAGGAATGTTTTTCTTTCTTTCTTTCTAAAATAATATCTACAACTTAAATATAACTTTTAACTCCTTTTATAAAAACCGTGTGGTTGCCGCGTTAGAATAGTGCCACTGCATGTCTTCCTGTCGATGTCGTGAGAGGCGAATAAGGGAATAAGGGCTTGTAGTAATGTTATGCAACCTGCCACTAATTCAAATTCAAATTCAACTTCAAATAACTTTTATTTCAGATCGAAGGTCCATATAAATGCGTTAGTTATAATGCCTTAAATCTATGTTAGATATTTGAATTAACAATGGATGATAAATTAAATAAAATTAGAGATAAGTAAATATCTCTTGGCCTGATTGTGCAAAATGTAGTTACAGAATTATAAACATGTCTGTTTAGAGTTGTTGGTATTTCTGTAACTGCTTTTTTTTTTTGATGAGAAGGCATACGAGCACTCAGGCCACCTGCTGGTAAGTAAAATCTGAGACCCACAGACATTCGAATTCTCAAGACTATAATCCTAAGACCTGAAATGCCTACCCCACTCTGGGAAGGAAGGCGTGATGTTATTGTTTGTGTGTGTATAAAAACCACCCATATTGTGGCATCTTCTTTGAGAACTGTTATCTTAGAATCATTCTGATTAAACTAGCTGCAGAGCTGTAGAATAGAGACTCTACAGGGCAATATTGCCTTTGACGTGTTATCGTCAACTTTGCGATAGCTCTTATTCACTTGACAGTAATGGCGGCCGAGTTAATAACAATACGATAACACGTCAAATGCAATAATATGATTTACCCAGTAGAATGAAGGCATTGTAAATTTTATGTGAATGTAATAATTTAAAATAGATTTGTTTAGAAATTAAAACATTACGCGATAAATTTATTTATATTATTAATCATAAGAACAACTGAACATCATGAGAACTCCCATTAACGTTAAAACGTGCTCGAGTAAAAGTTATAAATTCCAGCGTGAACTGGACCGCACCAGATCTCGTTCCCGGATACGACTTGCGGCAAAGCAACATGAAAGGGTAAAAAGTAATTATGCCATCAATATTGCATCCTTCTTTAATATTAATAGTTCTCCGCGAGACATTATCGTTTGATTACTTAAACTGGTTTGGAGCTATTTAAGTTGATTTTTAGTAGTGTAAACATTTTAGTCACCTGTGTCACTCGAGAAGTAATGAAGTTTTTTTAGTTGTGTTAGTTTTCGTTTTAACTACAGTGATTTTTTGCACATATCGTTAGCAATATTAAATAAGGTGCAAAATACACCTTATCAAGAGTATGTCAGTAAGGTATATTTTGGGTAGGTGTTAGTTTCGCGGTATTGCATTATCTCCGACAGTATCCAAAGAAAACAGACTCTTACATAAATGACTTCTTTAAAGCTTAATAATTCGCAAACGGATCCTTGAATCGAAAAAAAAAATTCATGTACCCCCAATATTTTCGAAAACGTATCCTAGGGCGTCTTTCATAAAGGAATAGACGAGAATAAAAAATAGTCTCGCTTTGAACGCGAACAAAACGGTTTATTCTTTTATTTCACAACTATGTCGGTATGATTAATATGCACTACCACATGTCAAATTACAGCTTCAATCGCGGAGAGACGGACAGACGGACATGGCGCAACTATAAATCTTGTTTTACTCAGCATCGGATCGACGTGATTGTTTTTGTACATAGATAACTGAATAGTTAGATTACATTTAAGTCCTAGGAATTACGCAATTTCCGCGTGAATGGCCGTAAACATCTATTCTGATGGAGTCGTGGGCAAAAACTATTAGTTGATTCGATTGAAATGAGCTGTTAGTTCACTATACTGGGAATGCTTTGAAGTTTCCTTGGGAAACACATGATATTTCAATGCGAAAGTGCGTTTGTTTATCCCATCTTCACAGGCTGACGATATTTCTAAGCAAATTAATGAAGGTATGTATTCTGTTATATGAAGACAGACGGGCGTTTACAAAATAAAGTGTCATAAAACTGACAAAAGTTAACGTTTTTTAACTTTCCTTAACTAGGGTACACTTTTTAACGAAAATGCCCACATATGATACTTTTTTACACGCGACATACGAATTAAACTTGATTTACTTACTTGATTTCTCGCTTGTTTTGGTTGAATCTTCGAAACCTTACAATCTTTATCAAAGATTTTTGATGTAATAGTCGAGTAGTTACGATTTCTTAATTCTGGTAAACCATTTTTATCTGTCATAAAATTAAAGTTCCGCTTTCTAAAGTCCATAACGTTTTTCATCATAATAATTGTTGTCATAATATAAGAAAGTATAATTTGCAGTTCCGATTTTCGCGAGTAATATTTGTCGAAAGTCATAAAAATATATTCATAACTTTTAAATATCGCAATATATCACATTTCGTATTGTTAAAGGTATTAAATAATATTACTCGTCATAGCAATTACATGGGTTTAACTTGTTAAACATAAAATTTAAATACCTAACGTTTGCAAGAATGTTGGTATATAAAAAAAACCTAACATCGATGTCTTCTCAATCTCAACCTAACCAGACAGAGTCGGTTTTGCACTGACTAGACTTATTCGCTTAGCTCGCTCACTTCACTGGAACTTTAGGCAATTCAATAGTATGAATTAAAACAATTATGACTTATTTATTTATTTTATTTTTATTTTATTTATTCAATAAACCCACAGCACAATATTGATAAAATATAGGTATGATACAGAAAGCTTATACATAGGCCAATTACGGGATTTTCTTATATAATAACTGATCAAGGAGAAATTTAGGAGGGGACATACATTTACATTATAGAAACAAGAGTGCGGCTAACTTCCCATGGTTCTGCGTTGTGCTTGTAAGTGTGTGTGTATGTGTGTGCGTGTGTGTGTGTGTGTGTGTGTGTGTGTGTGTGTGTGTGTGAGTAAGTGTTTGCGTGTTTTTATCTATCTATCATGCTTATGAGAGAAAGTGGAAGTAATATACTATACTAGAATCAAAATAATGAAAATATTAAAGATATTAAGATAAAAAAATGATGCAGACTATTTACTAACGAAGACATTCCATTAATTTATTTTTAAAACTACAGCGGGAAAGATAAAAAATGTCTAAGTTCGCGAACTTTTTATTATAGATACGAGGCAGACGGCGGCATACCGAACAGTGAGCATATTTAGTATTTGTAAGTGGAATCTGAAACAGAATTTCTCTACCATGCCTTGTCAGCGTTGAGGGTGCATAAAGCCTAAGTATTGTTTCAAGTAGGGTGGAACAATCCACCAAGCCATTACAAATGTCATATAAAAACATCATGTCTGACTTAAGAATATATGTACCATAAAATACATACATACATAACATCACGCCTTCATTCCCAGAGCGGGATAGGCAGAGCTACAGAAATACCAACAAATGTAAAAAGACTTGTATATAATTCTATATCCACATTTTGCACAATCAGGCCAAGAAATTTACTAGTCTATAGTGACAGGTTGCAAGCTCATCGCCTAACAGTACTACAAGCCCTTATTCCCATAGTCGCCTCTTACGACATCCACGGGAAGACGTGGAGTGGCACTATTCTAATCCGGTATCCACACGGGGGAAAACCACCATACCATACCACCACCACCACCAGACCATAAAATATTTCTGAATAATTATCATTATGACTTTAAATGTTATAGAATAAAATTTATAACTTTAGAATATAATAACATTCTGGATTATTAACGTTAGAATTACTATGCGTTATGCTTTCCAATTTTTATGGCTTTCGATACTTATGACTTATAATAGTATGGAAATCAATTTCTGACTTTCAAAATTCGACACAATAGTTTTATGGGTGAGAAAGGGACCTCAATTTTTTTAATGTTGTGGTTTTACAGTAAACAGCAATTATTTGAATTTGACGTTGCAATTAAGGCGCGCTCACTGTATCTCATGTTCTTTGCGCGGAAGCGTATAAAGCCATCCCTTTCGATTCTTGTGTGGACGTGGCAGCATATGTGGTAACTTAATTGATGCGTCATTCGCGATTGTAACTCAGCCTAATCGAGTGCACTCTGGAGATTACTAAGCCCATATTGTCGCTTCCCGGCCCACGAGGCCTGGGAGGCCATTACCCAAACTTACTAACTATAATCTATTAGCCAAATTACTAGCTTGTTTCAACTTGCTCCGTTACTGAAATGATAATTTTAATACGCCAAGGATGTTGTGAGATTACGGTAAAAGGTTTAATTAGATTCTTTAGCGCTTCCTTTCTCAGCTAATTAGATATCGCCTAACCATTGCTTACGTTTACGATACTTATATCGCTAAGTTATGTTTTAATTTTATCATTTCAAGAAATGGAAGGAGAATTAAGTTTAATGCTTCCTCCAGTTAAAGGTGTAAGTGTGATAGGTATTTAGAAACTGTTAATTAAAATATGCACGTTCGATTTATCATTATTATAGATTTTAAGTTTATTCGTTGCTTAATTTTCGGAAGCTTCTGTAATAGACGGACAGTACGGACACATAAGTTACATTACAAAAATTCAGTTTTTCCTATTAAACTTTTTAACCTTTTCAACGCTATGTCAAATACAAAACCAGAGCGAATATCAACTTTGACGCTTAGATACTTAGGTCTATTTTGCGCTGTCAACCATGACGGAAATATCCGTCAATGGCGTTGAAAAGGTTAAAGTAAGAAACCCTAAAATTATCAATTTAATCCGAAGAACATCTGTAAGCAGATATACTCGAACTTCCGCAAGAATTACTACGAGTACACAAAATAACACCTCCAACTCTTACGAAAGCGGGTGGGCTTTACTTGTGTGTGTCGCTAAGTGTCGCTGTAGTGTGCGTGTCTATACGAATTATAACTACAAGTATGGCCCTCTCGCTTTCGCCAGATAAAACAACTATAAATATATAACCTACTAATTAATTATACTTAATATCCTACACTCCTATCCTCCTAGTAATATTATAAATGCGAAAGTTAGTATGTTCGTTTGTTACTCCTTCACGCTGCAATAGCTGGATAAAATTGGATGAATAAATAAAGTAACACGTGCACTACTTTTTCCCGATGGAATGCCGATAATCGAATCCTAGGTGCGCGACGTATCGCGGGCAAAATCTAGTTGTTATAAAAACATAAAAACCGGACAAAAACTGATGAAATCTCATAACTTTCTCTTATCCTTGTATATGTGGACTTTTTCGGATACATTGCGATCTTGCAGGTTATTTTATGAAATTATCCTTTCTATGCATTCAGCTGTTAACATTTCCTTCAGTTAAATAACTTATACCCAGAAACTGCTACAGTTTGATAGAGATAAAAAAAGATAATTGAGAATTTCTCAAAAAAAAAAAAATGCCACTATGAGTGACATCTCCAGATTAAAAAAAAATGGCAGGTAGGCAGAAAACATCAAACTATGTAATAATTAAATAATATTCCAATATGTCCCAAAACATTTGAATGGAAAGTTCCTTTATTGCTACCGATATTCATACGTTTTTTGGTAACACAAAATGAACTTTCCATACAAATATTAAGGGACACATTAGAATAAATTTTAATAGTTTGATGTTCTCTACCTACCTGCCATTTTTTTTTAATCTGGAGATGTCACTCAAAGTGGCAACAATTTTGAGAAATGCTCAATTGATACTCATTCAGTACGTTTAAAAATCTACTGGCATTTCCCAAGACTTTGCCAATGCAGAGAAGTGTTTGCAAGCTTGATCTTGGGACCTTACGATCACGAGTTGACACCTAAGCCACTAGGTCAGCGATGCTCCAGGAAGCCTGTTACTTTAGGAAGCCTACAAGTAAGCTATGGAGAGGTTAAACAATAGCAAGCAGCAGCTAAATACGAACATTAACCATTAAAAGAAAAAACCGGGCAAGAGCATGTCAGACCATGCTCAGTGTAAGGTTCCGAAGCCGTTTAATATAACGTAAAAATCAACAAGTAATAACTAATTTTCTATTTAAAGTCGTTTAGTGCCGTCTTAGATGATTTTAGTAGGTATAAACACTTCAATCGCCTGTAGCTCAAGAACCAATGATGTCTACTTAATCGTGATAGTTTTCCTTATAAATTCGTTATTATGCGCTTTCATTTAAGTTTTTTTTTCGATTTTTAGTATTTGTAGTTTTGGCTGTAGGGGGGGTCACACTTGAGTCTAGCAAAAATTAGTGATTTCCATAGAAAGTGATCTGTTTTCATTGCCTGAGTGTATAATATCGACTATTTAATATGTAATAGCGACCCCTAATTTCAGAGCTGATATCTCTTAAACGGCCAAACCGATTTTTATAAAACCTAGCTAAGAAGTATTCTGATTAAACTAGCTTACCAAGCAACAGTGTTCGCATTGTTGTGTTTTGGTGTGAGTATAAGATAACTGGTGAAATTAGTCTTTAGGATTGGCAAATCATTTCAGATCTTAGGATTGTAGTCTTAAGACTATAGTCTTGATAATTAATATCTATGGGTTTCAGATTCTACTTACCATCAGGTGGCCTGAGTGCTCGTGTGCCTTCTCTTCATCATAAAAAAAGCATAAAAAAATACATCCAAATCGGTTCATCCATGCGGGGGGTACAATGTCACATACAGACAGATACACGCGATAAACCTATAGCAACTTTTTTGCTTAGAGGAAAAAGAAGATGAAGCAAAAACCACAAAAGAATATTCTCGTCAGCGGCAAAAGCGAAACTTCCTTGGATTAAGAGATTACCGGCTTCGCTATTTGAGGATACTTAGACAAATCGTCCGTAGGTAATTAAACTTGCCACAAAAAATAATTAAGTAACTCAAAAAGTACTTTATTCCATCATTCATTCCGAACTCGAACGCGGAGAATGTCGCGGCACAAATTAAAAAAGTTTCTTGAGGGTACGTTGTGGCGGTCCTAATTTACCGAAGATGAGAAGTTCGGATAAAGATTTGTTGCAAATAGCCCGAAGACAAAGATATTGATTCCCGCTTAATACAATTTAAACTTGCTGAACAAAACAAATTAATTTGTTAGTATTTTTAGCAACGCAGCTTCCCCGCTAAGTTAAATGTTTAAGAAGGTTAACCATTAAGTATGTAATTAATCTGAAATAATCTCCGTTCCATATTTTTTTAACCAACAAAACATAGTTATTATGAATAGACGACGTCGAGTTTTTTTTTGCTTAAACGTTTTTTTATCTTAAATATACACATATTTTCGTCTTTTTTTGTATAAACCTACAATTACTGTTACAAACATTAAACTAAAACTTGTTTGGGAGCCTGAACACTGCAAGTACTCATATACAAGTACTTGTAATGCGTAAGTATAGATAAGGACGCTCACTACAGCGACACTTAGCAATGACAACTTCGCACTTAGAGACAACGTGCACGTGCATTTACACACACACTAGTATGACCCACCCGCCTTCGTGAAATAAAATAATTAAAGGAAGAAGTTATTTACCTCTGAGTACAGCTCAGGTAAAATAAATTATTCTAAAGAATATAAAATAGGTAAATCATCTAGAAGTTAAGGTACCTATTAAGTGTCTAAGTTGTTCTAAAGCCTGAAGAGGTAATTAGTTTCTCAAATATTGTACTCGTTCTCTTACCTCGAGGCGCGATAAATATCGAATCGGATAATTACTTTGCTTCAGTAACTATAATTAATTAAATGCGGGTTTACTTAATTGAGATCAGTTTCGTGAGCGAGATTAAGTCAACCTTCCAACGTCGATTTAAGATTTTGGTTAACCTATTTGGTTTCTCAAAGAACGCTCCATTAACGAATATGTTAATATTGTACTTCTGTACAAAGTAAGGTCAATGGCAAGGTTAGGAACATTTCATCAAGATTATTTTTTATTATCTTCATTATGTTACAATTGAAATGCCGAAAATGAGGCACGTTCTGAATGAAAAACAATTTGTTCGCGCATGGAATATTACTCGTAATTGAAATTGACGCTCCACAGCAAAAAAAGAGGTTGTAAACCAAAAGATATCTGAGGCTCTCTGTTGTTGATAGGCCAGGCTCTTTGCAAAGGGGAGGGGGGGGATGTCTAAATCAATACAAAATCCATAGCATTTGTAGAGAGCTTGAGAAAATCAAAACGACATGTCTATGATTAGTCTTGTGTCGGTTTGAGTCGTTCGTCCATCCACGGGAAGACATGGAGTGGCACTATTGTAACACGGCAACCACATGGGCAAGTACGTACTCATGATCATAAAATGCAGTTTTCCAATATAGACGCCTTGGTTCCTAAGAACAGATACCGTAATTCTTCTAGTTCCCGACTGGGTCTATATTGCCTGCCACCGAATTTAAGCTCCGTTCTTTACAGACCATAATTTTTTTCATCTTAATTAGTGTCATAATGTTGAAAGTCATAATATTTGAAAATATAATTAGTAGTTACGATTTTCACGAGTATTTGTCATTTGTCAAATGTCATAATAAATATATTCGTCACTTGTAATATTTTACATTTTACTAAAGCATTTGACTAAAGCATTTAAAAAATACATAAAATTTCAAAACCTAACTAACGTTTGCAAGGATGTCATACTTATAGCATCAATGCGGGTGTTAAAAATCTTCGCTACGCTTCGTTGCGCTTCGCTAACTAAACAGAGTCGGTTTTTGCATTGAACGAACTTGTTCGCTCGCTACGTTCGCTTACTATGCTCAGTATAGTTGTTGAGTTTAGGCAACGGAATGGTAGGAAAAATAATATTTCTGAATAATTGATAATTAAACAGAAATGTTATTTTGCCTATGAATGTTATAGATATCAATTTATAACAATATTATAATGTTAAACATTATGGATAATTAACGATAGAAATATGAAGCGTAATGCTTTAAAAAAAATATGACTATCAATACTTATGAGCTTAAATAATATGATAACCAATTTCTGACTTTCAAAATTCGATACAATAAGTTTATGTGATGGCTTATGTGTGTGTGTTTGTGTGATGTGTTTGTATTTATGGTGTTTTTTTTTTATCTTAAGGAGAAGGCACACGAGCACACAGGCCACTTGATGGTAAGTGGAATCTGAGACCCATAGAAATTTGAATTCTCAAGACTATAATCCTAAGACCTCAAATGCGTTGCGAACCCTGAGGACTACAATGGTCTCTATGCTAGTAATGTTACCGGTTGTCTTATCCCCACACCGGAACCCAACAATGCGAACACTGTTGCTTGGCGGGTGGTTAATGGATACGATGGTGGTAGCGATCCGGACGGATCCTGCACAGGGTCCTACCACCACTAAAAATATAATAGTTAATTAATTGTAATTTATAGTTTAAGCTGTTTGTAGTTTTATACAATTGTTATTGTTTTCCTTATATTTAAATGGCTGACAATGGATTCAATATGGTGACGAAAGCATAAGATGGATAATACATTTACTAAATTTCGAGTAATGCATAAAAATATATGCAGATTTTGAAGTCATATCCATATTAGGTATATTGTTTGACATGATTTTGACGTAATTTACATCCATTGTCCGCCCATTACTTATGTTATAGCCGAATTTACTCGTATCTTATATTTTTTCCTTCTTTCTTTATAAGTGACAAAGGGTTTAGTTTGCTTCCCTGTTCTGGGCCACGGGGACCATTCGCACTAAGCGACCGTATGAACGGTCACGGCGCGGGTCATTTTTCAACTTGTCAACAGCCTGTGAAAGTTATATAATACTTCTGCCTCATCGTTTCATTTCTCAACTAGGCTTATGTGTTTATAAATAAAGCAGTTTCTCTAACTTACGAGAGTATAGTTTTTTCTTCATTTGCAATGTTTTGATTTACAGTTGACGAGCGAAAAGCATCAAAATATGTTTCGTAGACTAAAATAACTGAGCGGACAACAGGCATACAAAAATAGCTTTGGTTGCAAAATATATTTTTTTTTACTTACTGACATAAAAACTTAATTAGATTTAATCTTACTTATTACACTAATTAAAATTATAAATGCGTAAGTTTGGATGAATGGATGTTTGTTACTCAATCACGCCAGAACGGGTGAATGGATCTGAATGAAATTTGGCAAGAAGATAGATTATACTTAGTCTGGAATAGGACATAGGCTTTACACTTTTTTATCTGAACAGTTACACAGTTTCTGAGGGAATAGTGTCAATCGACTTCTACGCGGACAGTGGAAACCACTAGTTATGTATAAATGTTTCTTGAAAAATTATCTAACTGATGGTGAAAATCGCATCTAAGTCCGTTGCGGAGGAGTTAGCGAGTAGACAGACAGAGGCCCTAGCCAAGATGCGTTTGCTAACTAGCGTTTCTATTCGTTTTGTTTTTAATAAAATCACGTCACTGGTAGATCACGTGACTTTTCTTATATGTATATGATTCGTTTAAAAACAAAACGAATAGAAACGCTAGATAGCGAACGCATCTTGGCTAGGGGCTCAGGTACGCGGAAATCATCCAGTTGGATGATGTCGGTTTTTAAACCAATCGTGTCACTGCTAGATTACGTGATACCAGAAGTCACGTGATCTAGCATTGACGCGAAAAGTTTAAAACCAAACGAATAGAAGCACTAGTTATCGTGTACGCATCTTGGCTAGGACCTCTGTGTGCTCGTTAGCCTGAAAACTTTTTACTCGAAAGTCGGCCACTCATTTGCGATTTTAGGCGACGGCCGTGACCACTTTACACCATCAAAGTCTGAGCTCAATCTGAGTCAGATTCAAATTCATTATTGAAATATTTAAATAGTGTTAAGTTAGAATAGTGCCACTACATGTCTTCCTGTGGATGTCGTAAGAGGCGACTAAGGGAATAAGGGCTTGTAGTAGTGTTAGGCGATGGGCTTGCATCCTGTCACTAATACACTAGTAAATATTCTTGGACCGATTGTGCATAATGTGATTACAGAATTAAAAACAAGTCTTTTTAGAGTTCTTGGTATTTCTGTAGCTCTGCCTACCCCACTCTGGGAATGAAGGCGTGATGTTATGTATGTATGTAATAGGTCGTCGAAGGTAGGTCTTAGGGTGAAGCCAGACGAGCGTAGTTTTTGAGTTGTGAGTCGCGTATTTACAAATTATAAATTTAATAAAAAAAATCTTTAGCCCTGAAATGAAAAAAATAATATATAACAAAGTAATTAATTTCTACTCAGATTATTTGAAAACACATTTTGTAATTTTCAATACATTCTATTTATTTAACAGATATACGAGTATATACCTAAAACTACCTATTTATTCCGAGATGAAATTCGTCAAGAGTCAATGAATTCTTTGTTTTTCTATACGCTAGTGTACCTACATCGCAATAATGTTGCACTGTTAAATCTACCATATTTCATGAAACACTTGTATAAAATAAATTCAAAGCTTAACTTCAACAAAACATTAACTGCAAACATCATAATATAATTTTGTTTAAAGCGAATTGTTCGCATTTCATTCGGAATCCAATTCCACGGCACACTTTCATATTGCGTCTATTCAGTCGACTTGCGAATATGAACTCAGTAAAATCTATTTATAATAAGCCGTGGACTGCACCGGACATTAACCTCTCTTATGTTTATTTTTCGGCGGGATTACAAAAAAGTTAATAAAACATACGTTGTTTTTACCTGATTGGGGACCGAGGACGATAGTGTTTTTTTGGTGTAGGTATGTCACAGAGAAATAAAATAAAGCAAGATTTGATAAAATCCGTAATTGGATAAATATTTTTTTAAAATTAAGGGTTATAATAATTTCACTACAGATGTTAAAACGAGAACTATGTCGTGTTAGAGTTGTAATTTTAATATCTATACTGAATTTCCCTTACATATTTAAACAACTCCCACTTTTTATCATTTCCCTGCTACATACACATAGCAAATTATTCGGGTCCTAACATAAACTTTAATATTTCTAAAACTAGGTACGCTAGCTTATACAAATATAAAAATATTTAAAAGGTATATTTTTTTAATAAAAAAAATATATTTGAATCTCGTTGAAAACTTTCTAAATAAAAATAGGGAAGGATTTTAAAAATACTTCTGCTACATTTTTTTAAATTTGTATTTATGACGTTATAAAGCGATAGGTTTAGGAATTTTGGTGTTACTTCTCATACAATAATTTCTAATTTGTAGTGTAAGGGAAGACAACCGGTGAAATGACAAGCTTAGAGGCATTCCATCTGTTTTCTCAGTCTTCAAGGTCACCAAAGCATTATGAACCTCTTGATTGCATTTTTTAAATTGTTAAGACTATGGACCTCCGAGCCCAATTACTATGAGACCTGTGACCTCCTTTTTTTTTACAGATTTCAAAAAGGAGGACGTTATACGTTCCACTGTATGTATGTAATTATTTTTATGCATGTTCACCGATTACTCCGTCAATTGTGAACCGATTTTACAAAAAATATGTTTTGTTTGATAGAGTATACTTTGGAGGTGGTCCCATTGTCACCAAATCTGAGTCTAATGAGGGGATCAGTGAGGAATTGAGGGAACTCCTCAAATAATGTATGCAAACATTTAGCGATTTTAGTATTTTTAGAAACACTAGTATTCGCATTTAGAAAGTATCACTTGGTGAAGTGGAACTGATGATGAAGACCACAAATGGCCACCGGAACTCCTCAACGGTATCTATTTCAAGGGTGGCGATAAGATATCTTGATTCAGATACTTGACCTATTACAACGAAGAATATTTACTGGTTAAATATGACTATGACTTTCCCGCGGCGTTGCTTGTGTGTCAAATAATATTTTACCCAATTCTGGTGAGTAAGGAATCATCACGCCAATTGAGCCGTTAATTTGCAGATTTAAAGTTTTTACGGATTGAAAATTACGGAGACTCGTCTGCTTTGACCGAAAAGAATTCGGCAAGATTTAAGAGATCCATAATACGGGTTTATATTGTCTGACATAGTTATTTTCAGTCATAATGGGTTTTAAGTCATAATTATCGCAAGTTATAACGAAATTTTTAATGAAGCTGTAAATTTTTCAGGATTTTTATAAATCGAACCGAACCTAACATTACCTTGTCTACACGTTAGACATTTAAAAAATCTCAAAAGTTAACGGTTTTAGTAATATAAATAATTATGTCAATAATGACGTTATGACCAAAACAATTATGGGAAAGAACGGGCTACCCCATAATACAGCGTCTGGTTATTGTTGCTTGGTGGTAAAATATTGCCTTGTTTTTAAAACCCTTGTAAAATTTATTGCAACACTTTTATAACAAGGGTAATTGAAAATGTTTGAGACGCAAAGTGGTTGCGCCCGCGCTTCTATTTCTAAGCTGTAAGATAATTTCGTATCACATATTACAATATCACGCATAATGCAAATTGTGGGAAATGACCATTACAATGACGTCATATGAAAGAAAAGGACAGATCTACAATTACTCTGTCAAATGGTATACAGATGCCTTTAAGCAAAAATGTGTCATCCCACAATTATTTAGCAAATAGCTGATGCGCGCGACTCCGTACGCTTCGAAAAATAAAACATGACATGGCTTGGTTTTAGTTGGTAAAATTATTTTCAAAATTGGTTCACAAACTCACAAACTTTACCTCTTATTAACAGACTTAAAAAAAAGGAGGAGATTATACGTTCCATTGTATGTACTTTTTATATTTTTTATGCATGTTCACCGATTACACCGTCAATTGTGGACCAATTTTACAAAAAATATGTTTTGTTTGATAGAGTATACTTTGGAGGTGGTCCCATTGTCACCAAATCTGAGTCTAATGAGGGTATCAGTGAGGAATTGAGGGAACTCCTCAAAGATTGTAGGCAGACATATGCGATTTTAGTGTTTTTAGTAACAAATCTAGCATTTGCATTCAGAAAGTATAATTTGGGGAAGTGTAACTGATGATGAAGACCATAGATGGCCATCAGAACTCCTCAACGGTACCTATTTCAAGGGTGGCGATCAGATATCTCGATTAAGGTAGTTGAGCGACTACAACGAAGAATAATTACTTGTTGAAATATGACAATGACTTTCAGGCGGCGTTGCTTGCGGGGCTCTTGAACTTAAAGTTTCATATCAACTTGTAAGTGGGACTACGGAACATCGTATTATAATCACTAAAAAGTATAAAATTAAATAAATGTTTTAAAAAACAAAAACCGCCTTCAAAAACGCAAAAAATAAGTCTTATAAGTTGGCGCATTTAAACAAGATTCATTCGAGACCATTTGTTCATACTTGTTATTTTTTGAGATAGATTTTTGTGTTATCCGTTTGGTTGTTGGGTTAGAATAGTGTCACTCCATTTCTTCCCGTGGATGTCGTAAGAGACGACTAAGTGAATAAAGGGTTGTAGTATTTTAGGCGATGGGCCTGATTGTGCAAAATGTTGGTAATTCTGTAGCTGTGACTACCCCACTCTGATAAATTTAACTAAGGCGTGACATTTGTTGTGACGGCATCGAAACCATACACTGAGCATGGAGCTCTTTACCGGATTTCTATTTAATAGTAATGATCCGTACAGCTTTCTCATTTGTTCCAGTGCGCTCTAGATTCGTATCTAAACGATTTTGCCCGCAGCCATAGGTATTTCTGTAAACTATTCTCGTGCTAGCAATCGAGTGACATATCAAACGACACATTCATCAAGTTTGAGTTATCTGCCTCATGTGCTGTCTCATTGCCACAAAGTATTACCGTAGCTAAGCTATTAAAAGAAAAAATCACGTTCAAAAATACCATTTGGACATTTGACATGTGATGATGATTATGAATAAAGTATTCCAAACTTTTTAGTTTATGAATAAAAGTAAACATTACCCTTACTGTTTCATCCTATATCTAAAGATAAGAACAGTCAAGTATACTTGTTATTATTATTGGCAGTCCCAATAGGTCGACTACACATCTTTCCATTTTATTTAAGTTACATATTATTATGATAATATTATGTGAGAATTCTCGGGGGCATTTGCTAGACATTCATATCGATAAATTATTATGTCAATACTAACCAAACAAATGGTTTCTGAGCTATTATCGACTTAATGGTTAAAATAATGGAAATGATTTTCAATAAGATTATCTAGAACTAGCGACCCGCCAGCGGTTTCGCCCGCTGCATTTTTTTTTCTTGACATTTTTATTTTATTTTTGTAAACTTCTAATATCTCCCAGAATATGTGTGCAAAGTTATTGCGTGAAAGCGTAACAAACATCCACGCTTTCACATTTATAATATTAGTAATAATAAATAATAATAATAATAATCACAGGACAATCTCACACAAATTGACCTAGTCCCAAACTAAGCTCTAGGCTTGTACTATGGGTACTAGACAACGATAAACATACTTATATAGAGAAATATATACTTAAATACATAGAAACATCCAAGACTCAGGAACAAATACTCTTAGTAAAGGATAAATTAAGCTACATTTACATTCATACATACATAACATCACGCCTTCATTTCCAGAGTGGGATATGTAGAGCTACAGAAATACAAACAAATCTTAAAGACTTGTTGATAAAATGTGGTTACAGAATTATCAACAAGTCTATATTTACAACCACTTAAAAATCCTTTTCAAGTAAAATTTAATCCTTTAAAGTAATTAATTTGATATCAAACCTCTTTAGACGCAGCTATAAGGATATTATTATGTAATATAAATAATATGACAATGGTATTTTATGTGGAATATCATTAAGAGATGCATATTTTTAGATTCAGGTAATGGAATACATTTCTCCGCACAAAAACATTTTGCTACATCAATATAACGTTCGTGGCCCGTAAATTAATACGTAAGCTGTTGATTATTTACATTCAAATAAAAACAAGTGACGTGTACAACGAATTGACGCTTCATTCTGTGTTTATTTGAGATCTAATTAGAAAACATACATAGGAGTATGTTATTTTATAAATTGTAAGGTAAAAACACAAACAAGCAAGTGTTTTGGATTATATTTATCTGTTTACAACATTCATTTATTGATTTAACAAATACCAAAGGCGAAGTTAATGCCCAACGACAACGGCATTATCTGCTGCCAGTCTACAGTAGAAATTAAAAACAATAACACGAACCTTTAGATAATTTAAGATTGAATTTCCAACCTCCAGTCGCCCTACACAAGACTACTTTTAGTGGTGGCAGGACCCTGTGTAGGGTCCGTCCGGATCGTTACCACCATCTTATCCATTAACGTAATGCCAAGTAGCAGTGTTCACATTGTTGTGTTCCGGTGAGAGGATAAAACGACCGGTGAAATTAGTAGCGTAAAGGCATTCCATCTTAGTCCTCAGGGTTAGCAACGCATTTGAAGTCTTAGGATTGCAGTCTTCAGATTATGTACTCGTATGTGGGTGAATCAACTTTTAAGGTACTCCCCAATTTTCGACATGTCTCACTATATCACCTTAATTTGGTAGAATGCAATTTTTTTTTTGATGTGGTCAATATATTGAATAAATCAGACAATTAAACTTACTTTCTAGCTGACAATTTTAAAAATTCTTCTATGATTTACACAAATATATCAGGTAACGCAGGGGACGACGTTGTCCCCGGGTTTTGTATGAAAAACGTGCATTTTCCACTGCGTTACCATGTTTTTACAAAATTATAGAATTGGTTTATGATTATGAATAGTGAAATCCGTAAATCTGATTATCTAATTTTAACATGTGTAAACCATTATCAATCTCACATATTCTAGTAAGATTTTATTAGCGTGTAGAAAAGGAGGATTTTAAAAGTTGATTCACCCATGTATGAATGTATGTAAACTCTTTATTGCACAAACAAAAGATAACATAGTAAAAAATGAAACAGAAACACAAAATGTATGTACTAAGGCAAACTTATCCCTTTCAGGGATCTCTTCCAGTTAACCTGTTCGTGTTTGATTATAGTCTTGGGAATTTAAATATATGGGTCTCACAGTCGATATACTCGTATCATCAGGTGGCCTGAGTGCTCGTGTGTAATTGCCATTAAAAAAACAAATGAGTAACGCTATCGTAAACTATTTTCGAAATCTGTTAAATTTATAGAATTAATATGAGCGCTGCAAGCAACCGCCTTTGGCTTACATCAATCCTACTACACTCAGGAGCAATTAAAACGGTTCACTTTCTATGGAAATTCTTAACTAAGTGACCCGTATTCATTGCTCTTGACTGTAGATTTTCTATAACATTAATCTATAATGCCCCCTATTTCACTTTTAACAATGACAGGTGACATTTCAGTGTACAAGGCGTAGCTGATATGAATCCCAGTGATGGGAAAACTTGTTAACTCTGCAATGTATACTGAATCGTCACCTGTCATTTTCAGGATGGTCAAATAGGGGCTGGTCTAGGCCAACAAGACGCTGTTACGTAATAATGTGTCAAGCCATAACTATTTAGCAATAAAGTGTCAACCCTCGCTGTGATCATTCTGGGTGGTGCTTTTATCTATACTAATATAAAAAAAACGCCTTCAAAAAGCAAAAAATAACTTCTTTTAAAATTGTAGGCACCTACCTAATAGGTTAGTCCCACTGAAGTCGGCTTTTTTGGCGAAAATAGTGTGGTCGCCGATTTTAGTTGGACTAACTTTAAGGTAACAAGTATAACAATAATAATAAATATCAGGGGACAATCTCACACAAATTGACCTAGTTCCAAACTAAGCTCTAGGCTTGTACTATGGGTACTAGACAACGATAAACAAACTTATATAGAGAAGTACATACTTAAATACATAGAAAACATCCAAGACTCAGGAACAAATATTTGCGCTCATCACACAAATATCTGCCCTTACCGGGATTTGAACCCAGGACCGCCGGCTTCGGAGGCAGGGTCACTCCCAACTAGGCCACCGTGTCGTCTAAATGGTCTCGAATAAATCTTATTTAAATTCGCCAACTTTTAAGACTTAGATGCCATCTTGGCCTAGAGCAAAGTTTTCATTAAAAAGAGTTAAATATGTAGAATGTCTTAGATAGTATGGATTTATTTGAAATTAGTTAAAATTTTGGAATTATGGTGTAATTCAATACGTTGCTAAGCTATTAAGGATTAGGTATCAACTTTTGGATAGAAAATTATAGCTCTTTTGAACTAACGGAGCCAGAGTACCGTATATTCCTTCTATAATCTTTACCAGTATCATTAAAACCTTAATAACTCCTAAACTAATTATTAAGTTGAAAAGTTAAGTCGATGCTCTTAACCGGAAAAAATAGGGCTTTCCTATGGCGTATAATTACTTCAAGTACCCTGTATGGGCATCCTGTTCGGGCACCCTGTATTTATCGTTGGTAATATGGTCTACTGGTTTAAATAAACCTCGCTTACTTTAAATTAGGTCTTGTTGCACTCTACTTACCTGAATAGCTAGTGAGGTTTATGACTTGAATTTACTGCTACTTGTCTTGGTAGCTATTGTAATAATTTGTAACAATGGCTAGCAAGTAATAGTAAATTTAATAATAGGTCTATAATAGGTAATTAAGGGATATGACCCATTCTAAACCATGCACCAGAACAGTAGTAATTGCGGTTCCATTATGTCGCTCAGGGGTTCCGCTAGGTATTATTTTAAAATATGGCCATCAGTGGTCTTCATCATCAGTTCCACTTCACCAAATGATACTTTTTGAATGCAAATGCTAGACTTGTCACTAAATATACTAAAATCGCTATATCTTATAATATATGAGGAGTTCCATCGATTTCTACAAGTACTACAAGATTCTCCAAGATTATTGTCGTCGAAAAATTCCAGCAACGTACGAGTATAGAAGGTTTACGAACTAAGTAAGCTGTTAATATTTAATCGAAAATGTTGTTAACTTTGTTTTTTATTTTATTTTTTACATTGTTATATTTTATGGTCATAGCATAGGGACCAGGACTATATTTTTTTTATTTTGAAGACGCTAAAGGTATTTTATGTCTGGAACGTAGGTTTCTTGGTTGATGATCATTTAGGAAAAAATGACAGGAAAAGAAAAAATCCATATGTCTAAAATGTAAATGGATGGCGATTTGCAGCTCTCAGTTTGCACGCTAGCCAGTATTCTTATGCATTTCTTTTGACAAACAAATAGGTCGTTTACGTCGGTACTGTTACCCCATAATATTATCCAGTAGTGGAGCCATTCGTCAGCATACGCGTATATAGTATGCGCTCAAAGCGGTTTTAAGGTAGATATTCTTTTTTAATCCCAGAAGGGAACAGGTGAAACTACATAATTTTTAAGTTTTTTTTTTTTTTTAAATGTGCATGTTTTTTGTGTATGTAATATTAGTTTTATTAAAAAAGAGGGAGTATATAACTAAATATTCTGTGAATCTTTCAAGCGTCTACCTGTTGCCGTTATCAATATCGAGCAAAAACAAATAAAAAACCGTTTTTGTCATGGGAGTCCTCTTAGATATTTAGTGTTTGTCGTTATAGAGGCAACAGAAATACATCATCTGTAAAAATGTCAACTGTCTATCACGGTTTATGAGATACTATCTGGTGACAGCCGGACAGACAGACGGACGGACGGACGGACAACGGAGTCTTAGTAATAGGGTTTTATCCTTTGGGCACAGAACCCTAAAAAGGCTATCATCAAAACATTGAATTCGGAGTTACACAAATTAGGAATTTTGAGTCAAACAGAAGTTAATACAAATCTTGATACAGGGTACAGTGGCCCTAAAGTCAGATTATTTATTGGAACAAAGCGGTATATACAGGGTGGAAAAAAGAACGCCACATGGACGGCAACTACCTTAAATTTTGGAAATTGCAAATTCTCACTAAAGGAGACTTTTTTTGAAAACTATATGTACTGCATTCCGTAACCGTTATGACAAACAAGTTAATTCATCTTTTATGATACAGATCGAAAGGGTCATTGATAGTATGGATCATTTTTATCTGTAATGCATACACCTTTCAACTAGATAAAGACTGTAAAAAAACACTTATTGTCATTTTTGACCAGTTCGATGAATGCAGTATTTTTTGTTTTCAAAAATAAAATAAAGTCTCTTTTGCGTAGAATACACTATTTCCAATATTTAAGGTAGTTGCCGTCCAATGTATTTTTTTATGATAATGAGAAGGCACACTAACACTCAGGCCACCTGATATTAAGTGGAACCTGAGACCCATAGACATCTGAATTCACAAAACTACAATCCCAAGACCTCAAATGTGTAGCCATCCTTGAGGACTAAGATGGAATGCCTGTATGCTAGTAATTTCACCGGTTGTCAATCCCCACACCGGAACACAATTCGCATTCGCTTTCGAATTGGCATTCGTTTATTCCATCCTGTATAGGTACAGCTTGTGCTAGCTGTACTATTCTCGCTTATCACTTAGCGCGTCTCTATCGTTACAGACTATAAGATATAACCCTCTGGTTAGCCACCATTAGGAATGTGGTAACACCGATGCCATTAGGCTTAACAGAGTGGAGTTTTAGGCTATTATCGCCTTAGGCAGTAATAGTTACACACGGTCAAACTGGTTCCTAGCACCTTTGGGACCTTTGCCCATTCAGCCAAAAAATAGGGTGTAAAAAGTGGCGGGCGAATTTTTTTTTTTCATGTATATGTTTGAAGTTGAAATATTTATGTGTATAATAACTTTCCTGATCGTTCCAACGGTAGACCAGCGCTGACAAATGCCAGCATAATGCTGGTTAAAGACCGTAGTACGTTCCAATCGTACTCTTTACCAAATGAATCAACGCTACAACTGAGAACATTATTAATTGAGCATTTTATGTTTGTTTCAGGTAAGAATTTATTCATATCCTGCAAATGGCGATCCAGGTTTCTAGAGAATTACAAAAAGGGTAAGATTGTGGTAGCAATCCAGATGGATTCAGCACTAGGTTCTTCCACAACTTAATCAAATAAGCGAGTTTATCGAAGAAGAATCTCTGCGCGGCCCTAGTGCTTATAAGAGATCACGTTAAACCAGTTTTTTATGGCAAGCATAAGGCACACGAGCACTCAGGCCAACTGATGGTAAGTGGAATCTGAGACCCATAGACATTTGAATTCTCAGAATTATAATTTCAGGACTGCAATCCTAAACCCTCAACTGCGTTGCCAACCCTGAGGACCAAGATGGAATGCATCTATGCTAGTACTCGTAATTTCACCGGTTGTCTTATCCCCATTAAGGAACACAACAATGCGAATACTGCTGTTCGGCGGTAGGTTAATGGATAAGAATTCTGATGGTGGTAGATAAGACCTTGCACAGGGTACTAACACCACGCAAGTGGTAAGGCCTTATTCACTATGCAGGATCCATCAGGGTCTACAATTTCATTTCACAGCCGTTAACAAGCATGATTGTAGTTGCTGCTAAAGGCTGGGAAATTAAACTAAACGTTGGCTACACCGTCGCCTCACATTACACATAAGTGCTCGTTCACAGTCCTTATGGCATTTAAAGAAGTGAGTTCGTCTATGCTGGTACGTAAAGCTTAAAGGTTGTATGGAGAAGTTTGCTATTTACTTACTCTGTAAGATTTCCTTTGTATTTACTATTCATGCTGTTGTTGTGTGTCAATAAAATTCGTATTGTAAAGAGACTTTATTAGTTACGAGTAAGTCCTTTTGAGTGATTCCTGTTTGGATCATTAGTTGACTATAATACCTTTAGGCTTTAAATTCGTTATTTGCACACTTCAGTGCTTTTTCAATTTAGGATCAGCATCTATCAGCACCAATTCGCATTTTCTCTTTAGAAAATGTCTGTTATTTATGAAGATGCGTACGCATGCGAAAGGATTCTATAGACAAAATGTGAATCGGTGCTGATAGATGTGATTCCACGCTTAACAACCTGTTTAAACTGCTGCACCAATCTGTCAAAGGCGTTAATCCGACAAGGTACAAAATTTATTGCAAATGTGTGGCTGCAACTATTACTATCTTAGTCTTGCTTGTACCCTTTGTTAAGACGTACAAAGTTGCCGACCACTGATTGCCTTGAAAAAATTGATAACACTACTAAAAACACAATCAACCCAGATAGTTAGCCGTCGAGAAAATCACCGGAGAACAACCAAAAGACAGGGGAAGTGTCCGCACAATCGTGGGAAGAGACGCGTTCGTTAAGCCACGATAATAAGAGGGGACGGCTTAATCCTTTTCGCCAGCTCTTTTTTGTCTACTTACGTCTTTATTACGCGAGGAAAGCTTCTCAATACTTTTGCAATGTTTACTTAGTCTGTATAAATATGTTTTTGGGTATATATATTTATGGGAGTCTATCATTTCATCGAAACACCTTTCATTGAGTGTATTATTTCATCGATTTTCATTTCATGTACGCTATATTCTGTCAACACGGTGGCCTAGTTGGGAGTGACCCTGCCTCCGAAGCCAGCGGTCCTGGGTTGAAATCCCGGTAAGGGCAGATATTTGTGTGTTGAGCGCGAATATTTGTTCCTGAGTCTAGGATGTTTTCTATGTATTTAAGTATTTATTTCTCTATTTGAGTATGTTTATCGTTGTCTAGTACCCATAGTACAAGCCTAGAGCTCAGTTTGGGACTAGGTCAATTTGTGTGAGAAGGGGATACCCTTATATTTATTGATTTATTGTTCTGAAACCATAATGTTTTCGGGGTATCTTAAACATCTAACCTCACCTAATCTAACCTACGTAATTAATATGTAAGATACCCTGAAAACATTATGGTTTCAGTAGAAAATAGCGTTCGATGAAATGAAATGATACATTCGATGAGTGAAATTCGATGAAGTGATGATTGACCAATATTTATATATGTGTCCATTTCTCTGTAAAGAGGTTGGCTATAAGGTTGAAATGCGAGATATCGAAAGATTGGTGTAAAATTAAGGAGTGTCATAGGCTGTATTTTAATTCAAATTCTAATGCTGTAGTGGTAATGCGTTTCTATAACGCGGGGTAAATCATCATGGAGAAACATTTCAATAAATTTCGCATTTTATTTCTAATGCTTGCTAATGCTAACTGGGATCAAAATGCGTCTTCTCTAAAGGTCGGGTTTTTGAAGCTTGGTTTTTGTTAGATTTTTTTACTTGGAATGGTGGAAACGGCTACGAATAAAAAAAATCGATAATATCAATAAATATATCATCATCATCATCATATCAGCCGAAAGACGTCCACTGCTGGACATAGGCCTCCCTCAAAGCTCTCCATTCAGACCGGTCCTGTGCTTTTCGCATCCACCGCGTTCTCGCGATTTTTACAAGGTCGTCGCTCTACCATGGCCGCTACCGGAGCCGGGAATAGCGGGGCCGCCGGGGACTAGGGGTCTGGGCTGTTGTTGTACATTCATGTTTTGATCTAGAACCGTTTGGGGGGAAAAATGCCACATGGGAATAAATATATATCACCGGACAATGTCACACAAATTGACCTAGTCCCAAACTAAGCTCTAGGCTTGTACTATGGGTACTAGACAACGATAAACTTACTTTAATGGAGAAATATTTACCTAAATACATAGAAAACATCCAACACTCTGGAACAAATACTCGTGCTCATCACACAAATATCTGCCCTTAGCGGGATTTGAATCCGGGACCACTAGCTTCGTAGGCAGGGTCACTACCAACAAGGCCAACGTGTCATCGAAATTATTATTATAACGACACATTATTTCGTATAAAAAATGCGGGCAAAATCGGCAACGCATTTAATATTCTGAACCCATTCAACTTCGTCGTTGGCGATATGCAATTTACTTCTTTATGGCTCCATTAACACCTATGATTACGATAGTTGTAAACAAGACGCCTCAAGCTATTCTTTCAATTGGCCGATCAATACCTATAATCACCTTGAATAAAACGGTTCTATTTGTAACCGCAATTCTACAAACGTCTGACATTTACATGGACGGCCGCAGCGTCATCCCGGCGTATATATTACCAGTATAAGACAGCTCGAAATAGATTCCTAGTGATGTAATACGTTAATTAAATAATCGAATAATTTGTGTCAAGCTTTAGTAGCGTGATTTTAAACGGCTCATTAGTAATCCTTGACCAAGTACCCAATTATATTAAACGTGTTTACATTACAAACGTCTATAGTCTCGCTTTCGATGTCGTTATTATTTTCGATTAATTTTATTTAAATGACATTTAACCTATTATCTGCAAGTATAAGTAGGTGAGTATAAATGTGTTTTATTAATTAAATTGAACGTTATCCTTGCACTGATTTGTAAATTTAAACCGTACTTTTGAATTCCGAATACCCGTATCGAATACGTAAGGATTTCTTGTTCTTTTTTTGCACCATTTGAAACAATTTGTTTATTTTTAAAGTTCGAATTAGGCTCTAATTGCTAGCCAATTGCACCATCCAGCGTCTAAACGTCCTTCCGTTTGCATAAAACTGTACACTTTCTTGCAAAATAAAAGTCTTTAATTGTTACAATTGTACGATTGGGTTGGGTAAAGCGAAACTAATTCGGAGTAGGGTGCGATCCGGCAGAGTGTCGCAAGCCCGTGCGGAATGCAAATGAACGAACTGAATTACTGTCGTATTGTTTTAAGTTTTTGCGGAATTTGCTTGCAGACGGGAATCTTCGCTTTGATTTTGGCGTTTCGTTAATTTTGAATGTTCAATGTTACGTTTCTTTGTCTTGATTATTATTGCCTTTGATGATATTCAACATGATATAATTAAACGTAGCTGGTCTCTAAAAAGTAGTACACATAACATCACGCCTTCGTTCCCAGAGTGGGGTAGACAGAGCTACAGAAATGGCAACAACTCTAAAAAGATTTTAGACTCTTTATAATTCTGTAACCACATTTTGCACAATCAGGCCAAATACTAGTGTATTAGTGAGAGGTTGTAAGCCCATTGCCTAATAGTATACTACAAGCCCTTATTCCCTAAGTCGCCTCGTACGACGTCCACGGGAAGCCATGGAGTGGCCCCATTCTAACCCGGCAACAACATGGTAAATTACCGGTAAATTATTTAATTTGAAAAATATTTTTTCCGCTTTAAATTTGTTTTTCGCTATCCCCTAATGAAGATTTTGATTTGCAATGTATCTTTATTATGTGTAGGATATGTGCAAACCTTAGTGAAAAAAGACATTAAAATTCATTTACCTACAAGCTGTTTACGTGTCATTGAACAACGAATTATGTTTAAATAATCTTTTAAACTTTCAATATTAATGTGATGAGGATATTACCATCCAGTGCAGTGCTTCAGTAAATTAATATCTATTGCAATAGGCTATCAAAGACAAAACGATCTTAAATTAAAAAAAAACAATATTCAGCCATAAGAGGGCTCTTTTACACGCTGGTAATATGAAGTGAATCTACTAGCGCTTCAGATGATATCAGCCAGGAAGCAAAGCTTGATGACAGAGGCTGAGACCCCTCGGGAATTTTGATAAGCATTTATTTAACAACCCTTAGCCAGGCAGTAGTGACATAGAGACTACATAAAAAAATAAATAAAGAAATTACTTTTTACAACCATTTGATGGCTTTGATCTACCAAAATCCATATACAAAAGAAAAAATATAACCTTTCGTGCGATTTGGTGCGCAACTGTTAGGTATATATAAAGTTTCTTTCAGCCTTTATTTTATGGAATAGGAGGTAAACGAATATAGGTAAGCGAATACAGTCACCCATAGACACCTACAGGCCCTACAGCAGTTTTGGAGACATTCATTTCATGAGTTGCGCGAGAAAACAACTTCCTTCCCAAAACTTTTGACGTTTGACATTGTGATTTCATTTAATGTTGCTTCAAAACCGGGTTGACAACGTCGTATTTGTTTTGAAATATCATATAAACTAAACAAAAATGTTTTGATTGAAGTTTAGTTTCCAAACAAAAAAGCTATTTACTCATGCTTGACAATTTCCAGTAAGGGGCTGATTCGGAGCAGCGTTCTCTATTTGAAATATGTTTTATTTTTTGATGTTTATAATTTTAGTCTAGTTACTTATAAACAAGCTTTTTCGCGCGACTTCGTCTGCGGAGAGAGTTGTTTATCGCAACTCTCTCGGGAACTGTCCAAGTCAGATAAAATGTGGCATATGTGCTATTGCAGACTACGAGTATGATCTATCTCTGTGCCTAATAATAAAATCAATTAAAAGTTAAAACATTTTTTTGATTAAGTTAAATTTATTTGGTTGTCATTTTATTGCACTTTCCTACTTTCTGATTTCTGTTTCACCTAAAGCTTGACTGGCAGAGAATGCTCGTTCATTTTGTGCAAATAAGTATTTAAATTAATATACATACACATACATACATAACATCACGCCTTCATTCCCAGAGTGGGATAGGCAGAGCTACAGAAATACCAACAACTCTAAAAAGACATGTTAATAATTCTGTAACCACAATTTGCACAAGTAGGCTGAGATGTTTACTAGTGCATTAGTGACAGGTTGCAAGCCCATCGCCTAACAATACTACAAAACTACTAAATTAATATAAAGAGACTAAAATAATTTCTGAACATAACTATCGTAGTTGTTGCTGGGCGGTTTTCAAAAAAAGTGTACTTTGGTTAAGGATAAAAAGTAAGAAACTTTTAAAAAGTTTTCTATTTCGTCACGAGAATTATTCGTGAGTACATTAAGTTAATTTTCGTGACGAAATGGAAAAGTTAAAGAGTCTTAATTTTTATTCTTAATGATGTACACTTTTTATAAAAACCGCCCGGCCGCGTTTAATTTGTGAAATATAAAATGTTAGGTATTTAAATAGGCCGTAGAAGAATCCAGAGCACACATTGCGAAAAGTTTTGTGTCGCAATGAATGCAAATGCCAGCATCGTAGGGTGGCGTCGTATTTTTATAATGGCTTAAAAGTAACTGTTACGAGGCTTAAAGTATACTTATACGCGTGTAAATACTCCTTCGAAATACTACTTTATTTATGACGTCATTGAATTGTTACTCGTTATTAGAACATCATTTGTTTTGTATTAAAAAAATAACGAAGGTGCTAAGCCTAAAGAACGATTAAACCATATGAGATTGATCTAGAACAATAAATAAAAAAATATGAAGAGACTCACACAAATTGGCCAAATCTTAACTAAACTCAGGTTTATACTAAGTGTACTAGTCAACGATAAATAATAATATTATACTTATATAGACAAATATACACTTAAATACTTAGAAAATACTCTCAAATCATTATTTGCCACTATCAGGGGGGTTATCATGACATAACAATGCACTTCTGTTTACGCTCAGAGAAAAGGACAGAGCTATACAGAGTGTTTTTTTTAAATGGGACAGTATGGGGAAATCCGAATCTAAAGGAGATAGAGGAAAAGTGTCCAAGGAGACATTAGGTGTTTTTTTATGTAAACAAATTTGGCTCATTAAAATTTTTGGTCAAGCGTGAGTTGTTCTTAAAAAATTATAAAGTTGGTCAATTTTTTTTTTGACGCGGGTCGACTCTGTTTCATGTAAGGATTATTTCATTGTATGGAAAGAAAAAAATCTGAACAGCAGAAGTTGGTCAAATTTAATGAAAACTAATCTTCATACAATTGCAGTATTCGCCTTTTAATATTGTTACAAGTGCCTAGGCGTGTAAAAAATTTAATGAAAACTAATCTTCATACAGTTGGTTTATTACTTGAGTAAATGTTCGATGTGGCCGCCGTCTTGTCTTATGCAGGTACGAGCACGCTTCAAGACACTTCTAGTTGCATTTAACAGAGACTTATGGTGAATTGTGTTTAAAGTGTTGTAAACAGCATCTTTTAATTCTTGTACGGAGTTGTATCGGGATTCATAAATTCGACCCTTAAGGTAACCCCATAAGAAAAAATCTAATGGCGTTAAGTCGGGCGATCGTGGGGGCCACTTTATCGGCCCATATGTACCCATCCAACGGTTTGGAAACTGCTCGTCCAAACACAGTTTACTTGCCCTACTGTTGTGGGCTGGTGCACCATCTTGTTGGTAGATTATCTTACCAAAGTTCCTTAAGCTAATAGTCTCATCTACTAAATCTGCAGCCATGTTCAAGATTTCCTGATATTTTTCACTATTTAGCGTTCCTTGGTAAATTTTGATAGCAAAAATTCTGTTATGTAATATCGCACACCAACAATTAAAAGAAAATCGGATTTGGTTGTGGGTTTCTGTAGTTCTTAGAAATAACTTACGTTCCAAATTTGAATTCTTTTTTTTATAATTTCAAGACTATGGCGTGCCATGATGTTTACGAAGATTAAAAAAAATTTTCTTCTCTTGAATCATCTGGAGCTCTTATCGATTATCGAAATTTAAAAATGGAATAATTTTAAATATTTTTTTACACGCCTAGGCACTTGTGACAATATTAAAAGGCGAATACTGCAATTGTATGAAGATTAGTTTTCATTAAATTTGACCAACTTCTACTGTTCAGATTTTTTTCTTTCCATACAATGAAATAATCCTTACATGAAACAGAGTCGACCCGCGTCAAAAAAAAAAATTACCAACTTTATAATTTTTAAGAACAACTCACGCTTGACCAAAAATTTTAATGAGCCAAATTTGTTTACATAAAAAAACACCTAATGTCTCCTTGGACACTTTTCCTCTATTTCCTTTAGATTCGGATTTCCCCATACTGTCCCATTTAAAAAAAACACTCTAACTAATAACTAACTGTCATAGCCCCCTGCTCACTATTAACTAGGCTAACTACTTTGTATATTTTATGGGTGTGAAAACATAAGCCTTCATTTATGAAATATGTTTACTCGTAAGATCCCATCCTAATTTATTTAAAACTTATAAAGACCATTGTAATTTTAATACCAGGTACCCTGATAGATTAGTTAAACCACATTATTTAGTAAAAATGCTAACTGTATGGCAGTGAGTATTTACAATAGATTGCACAGCGAAATAAAAGACCTACCACTGACCAAATTTAAAAATGTACTAAAGAAATGGCTTACCCAAGAGTGTTTTTACTCTGTAAGCGAATATTTCGACTACTTTGTTTATAAATCGTAATGTGACATGGTTTAACTTATTTTAGTAGGTAGTATTACAGTACATCCTGTAAATAATTCATGAATTTATTAATTTAATGTACAGACTAAATTTATAATTGTATTGCCTTTAATTTTTTGCATGCCATCTACTGGCGAAATGTGTAGAACTCTGCAACTACTTACCAACTGATGTACCACATTTTTTGCATAAATAAATCTTTTACTTACTTCACTTACTTACTTTACTTCACTTTAAGAAATAGTAGTTTATATATGTGATAAATAATAAGGGGTCTTAAAAGACGAGTGTGGTTATATAAAACGAGCAGACGGTAAGTTTTATAACTAGATTACACGAGTGATTTAAGGCCTTATTATACATAATGGCCTAATAGGCCCATAGGGCCTTAAAACAGTTGCATAGTTGCACACATAATATGTGATATTATCATCAGTACTCTAAGATGGGTTAATAGTAGTAAGAGTGTTTGTTACCTGGAACACATCTACATACATACATACATAACATCACTCTTTCATTCCCAAAGTGGGGTAGGCAGAGCTACAGAAATACCAGCAACTTAAAAATACTTGTTCATAATTCTGTAACCACATTTTGCACAATCAAGCCAAGAAGTTACTAATGTATTAGTGACAGGTTGCAAGCCCATCGCCTAATACTTAGTACTTCAAGCCCTTATTTCCTAAGTCGCCTCGTTCGACGTCCACGGAAAGCCATGGAGTGGCTCTATTCTAACCCGGCAACAACATGGTAAATTACCGGTAAATTATTAAATTTGAAAAATATTTCTGCCTCTGTTTTTTTCCGCTTTAAATTTGTTTTTCGCTATCCCCTTATGAAGATTTTGATTTGCAAGGTATCTTTATCAGGAGTGGCACTGTTGTAACCCGGCAACCACACGGGGTATACCATAACACATATAATATATATAGGTGCTAAACTAAGTTACTCGTAGGGGAAGATGGGGTGGCTTCGTACACAGGGAGCATTCGTACAGTGGTCATATCTTGACTATCCAACGTGCTGAAGCGTTCATATTTGTATGCGTCACTGCCGCTCACATGCATAGGCTACCCTTAAAAAGTGATGGCAGTGCGGCAGCAGATTTCGCCGGAAATAATTAATATGTGTTTTCGCGATCCGAAAGTAATTTTTGGTTCTCCTTTGAATACTTCCATCTCTAATAAGTTTTACTCAAATTTGAAAAAATATTTTTGTATACTTTGTAATTAGATGCTTGACATTAATTTGTAAACAATGGTTTTGGGATTACTTTCACGGTTTTTTTTCTTTCTTATTTCTTTTCGGATCGTTCTGGTTGGGGTGCTTTCGTACAGTCAAAATGTAAGTTAAAAAATGCATATCAAGAATAATTATAATTACAAAACCAGGTGAGTAAGATATGCCTGAAAGGTGACTGAAACAGGTGAGATAGCTGAAAATCCAATGAATCCTGGGAAAAAACGAATAGTGTACGAAGCCACCCCACGTGTGGGGTGCATTCGTACGATTCCCACTTTTTGGGAAAACGATTATATCTTGGCACAGTTGCTTTGTATCCAAACTGAAATACACAATTATTATAGCCAAATAAGTGAGTGATACAGTAGCATTCATCTCATTTTAAAACAGCGGTTAGTTTTTTTTTAACAATTCTTAAAGTAAAAAGTGTACGAAACCACCCCATCTTCCCCTACGTATTAATTACATTTTGATGTCATTTGATACTAGAATTGGGGCTAATTTAATTTGAGTTGCTCTTGGAAGATGTTCCAACACGTTGGATCTACGTTAAGTATAGCGGAAATCCTCTCACTACCTTACGACTCCATCATCAGTCCAGCTCAATGCTGCCATGATATATTATTGTATTTTCATCAAAGTTACATAGGTATACTAAATTTCAGCTCAATCGGTCACGGGGAAGTGGTCAAAACTTCTTTGCAAAATTTGACCCGAACATACATACATAAATACATTGCAAGTTAATAAAAAGCTGGTGAAATTGGATCATATTCTCTTCGGCTATCGTCATCGTCGTCATCAGCCTCATGTCTCCCGATCTCCTTTTTTCAAAGCTATATTTAGTTGGATTCATCCTAGCTAGAAGAATAGTAGATTCCAGCTTACTTGGCCGTGCTTCCTTGGTAAACAAAGCCATTTGTCATCTATTGTAAATTGTAGCCACAGAAATATGTTAGGAAATAGGTAGTACTAACTGCAAACATACCTAGATACGAAAGGTGTCTTAAAGTCTAAAACAGGGAAAGAGCATGTCGGACCATGTTCAGTGTAGCGTTCCGAAGCCAAAGACGCTTGACTCTAACAAAAGTTAGCGCTTTAAAGCTTAATATTGCACAAACGGATCACTTAATCGAAAAATTGATCTTACAAAGCCGTTATATTTTTGAAAGACTTATCTTACTTTTACAAGTTCTAATTTTACAACTCTTTTGCCGTGACTAATATTGTATATTCATGCCAAATTCCAGCTCTTTAGTACTAATAGTTTCTAAGTTAGGCTGAGGACGGACGGGCATGGCGAAACTATAAGGGTTCCTAGTTTGACTACGGAACCCTAAAAATGTACTCACTTTCACTTCAAAGCACTTGTTTGTGGTACGTGGGCATAAAAATGAAAACAATGGCTTTGTTCAACCGATGGATTTGCTCGATGAGATTTGGTCAGCTACGAATATTCGATAGGTATGTATTTTCTCGATTGCCATCAATAAATCTAACCAAAAGTGGCTTGTTTCCAAAGAAGGCACATTAAGTAAAGGAGATTAACTCAGGCAGAATATACAAATAATATAATACTGTTGTTTACGTCAATTATTAACGAAACCTTAAAACTATATCCAAAATGGTTTTTCTAAAAAGGAAATGAGGCGAGGGAAAGTGTATCTTACTCGTACATGTCGGATTTAAAACATATATTTTTATTTTCCCTGTGAAGCAACCCTTGAGTAATTTTATATTTTACGTTTGTTTTTTAGCGTATTGTTTACGGTAACAGGGAAAAACTCACGTTGTCGTTGACAATACACAGAATTCAGCTTTTGAAACCTAACAAAACAAAACTTTTTCTTCCCGACAAGGTATTTGAAAGCCCTAGTACAAGTTAGCAAGTACGAATCACCCCTACTTGGGGGTTACAGAAATGAGTCCGGGGTTCAGATATTTGAGTTGGCGCCGCGGGAGCAAGCAAGGAGGAGAGGGAGGGGTTATAGGCGCTCGTCTTCGAGAATTTTAATTAACGCGAGATTTTCTTTTAATGCAACATGGCGGCGTACGTCGGTTGGCTTGTTAAGTTCTGTCAAAAGGCCGAGGTCACAGGTTATGGCGTCATTCTGCGCAAAACTTTTATCCTGCCACAATTTGCTAGATTACGCCGTTTTGGATTTGTTTTGTGAATACGCAGACTTATTATCTGGTTGAACCATATTCGAGCTTCGTTGTTTTATGCCTACTGCGTTTTAATATCAATGTTGCATTGCTTGTGTAAAAAGAAGATTGGCAGGCGTGTTTAAAATAGGTTTTTTTAAATGCGTAGGAGAGTAATTATTATGTCCAATGGAGGACTAAATTAAATGTATACTGTCTAATTGATGTTGTTAATGATGCCATATTGTTGATTTCGGACACAGTAACGATTCAATCCAGCATATTTTTTTCCCGTATTATTAATTGTTTCCGATAATAGTAACTATAAGTTCAAAAAAATATTTTCGTTTTACACGATAACATTGAATAACGCATTCAAACAATTAATTGTATACCAAACAGAAACAAGAACAGAGAAACAACACAATTATAAATAAGACAGTTAAATAACAGGTGGTCTTATCGCTGATTAGCGATCTCTTCCAGACAACCTTAGAAGGGATATTGTGTCGAATAAAACCTATGTTTATGTTGTCTGTAATTATTTAAGGTATTCCTTTGGTCCTTATTCCTGTAGTTCGTAAGATATAATATATAGGTATCTAGTTTACCTGAGATATTGTTCACTATCATGTGTTAACATACAATATTATTAAAATATATACTGCGTATTTAAACTTGTGCCGCCCAAGAAAAAAAAAGTGAGATCATCTCAGTGTGCAATGAATAAGCCATAACATTTTTATGTCATTACTGCCAATGAGTACAGTGTAATGTACTCGTAAACTGGGCGTTTATTTCAAAATTGTATGGCTTAAGTCTGTGGGCGGTTATTCTAAGTGTCACTTTGTACAATGTGCAATTGGGCTGCGGCACGACGTTAACATTTATATTTTAACATCAAAGTCCAAAAGTAACGAATGTTTTCATACCACGACTACACGTACATGACCAAAAGAGTTCTCTTAGTTAGTCAGCTTAAAATGCTTTAAAATGTTAGCGGTAGTTTCATAAATAAAGATACAACCTAAAGCAATCTTATATCCCTTAACTTATTATGCGTAGTTAGCGCTGGGGCTGAGGCAACCTCAGAGCCCTTCATATCCGCTTTTTCATTAAATAATTCTGGACCACAAGAGCGCCATACTTACAGACGAAAGAAAATGCTTCACTAATTAAAATACTTGGGGCGTAGGGTATCCAAAGAATGCGCGCCAAAATGAAGCCGGTTTATGCACCTACTGATGAGTGAAGTACATATCTTGAGCATGTTAATATGATGATGTTGGAATACCGAACCTAGCGCGGCGGCGGATGCTTCGGTTTACACGTGTAACTCCAAATAGGCGGTAAGCGTTACATGCCGATATTTGTGTAAACTTATGCATAAGTGAAGTTTATATTTATTCGAATTTTAAATATTTTATTCGATAAACGGCCTCCTTCCTCCTTTTACTACCACGCACGCGCGCAAGTGCAAATTTTAATTTTGTTAAAAACCACCAAGCGTCAGTGTTTTAATTGTTGTGCTCCGGACTGTGGATAATATAACCGGTGAAATTACTAACATATAGATAAATGAATTGAAAATTTAAAAATTGAAATATTATGTACAAAAACCACACAAATTACTCATTAAATATCAAGTTCCATAAACTCTTTCACTAAATATAATACCTATATATTTTGCTTCAGCATTAAAGATAAATTCCCGAGTCCCCAGATTTTTGTTTAATGGTTGAATCGACAAGGTTGAAATTACAATGATAGGTCTTACCAGATTAATCTTCGAAAGATAACAACGCACTTCGTACGATTAGTTTATTCAATCTTCCCGTGCCATTCAGTTTTCACCTATGCTTTTATTATAGCCTTCGAGAAATAAATCTAAACCGCACTAACGAGGATTCGTTTTATATACACCCTCTACTACGCTCGAATTAATCGAATATAAAAGATTAACCTCGTTCCCTGCGAGTATACAGGATGTCTATATAAAACGGGTATTTTATTATATGCCGTAATTATTTTTACCCGTATGTGAAAACTCTTAAAAGGCTTGTTGTCATAAAGATATTTACACTTTAGCGCCTTGTCATATTATACATAAAATAGTCTCAGAGATTGAAATTGGCAAGGTATTAAAGTGTAAACATCTTTATGACTTCGACTGTACAATATTTTTCTTAGTTCTAAAACAATGAAACCAAATTCAATAACGGTGTGCCCGTATCGTCGATCTATAGTAAAATAAAATGACCTGCATATACTGCGATATTATTTCACCTTCAAGCAACGTGCAAAACCAAATCCAAACCCAAAGGAATAAAGCTGACTATCCCACTGCTGGGCAAAGGCCTCCCCTTCTAGTCTCCACTCGTCTCTAGATTTAGTCAATTTGAACAATCCAGCCATCGTCCGTAACAGTGTTAACAGTTCATTACTATAAAACACCGGCCACGTGTGAGTCGGACTCTCCCACAAACGATTCCGTATCATTATCTAAACAACTTCAGACACTAAAAAACACGTTTTTTTTATGGGAGCCCCTCTTAAACATTTATTTAATTATGTTTTTAATATTTGTTGTTATAGCGGCTACAGAAATACATCATCTGTGAAAATTTCAACCGTCTATTTATCACGGTTCATGAGTACAGCCTGGTGACAGACAGACTGACGGACATTGGAGTCTTAGTAATAGTGTCTCGTTTTTACCCTTTGGGTATGGAACCCCATCAATCGTAATACATTAGTAATTCATATTACACTAAAAAATAAGTATGTCATACACACTCTTAAAAATAAAAGTTGTCTCTCCTGTGGTCAATCAAAAGCTTGTATGCATATAAGTTATATTGTGCATGTAAGCAGTCCTGACGGCGTTTTTGCGGGAATGGGGTTAGCCAGAAAATTAGGCCTTAAAAACGTTAACTTTCGGTGTGTCCACAGAAAAGACGGTAACCTAAATCTGTGTATGACCCAAGTGCCAGTTTTCACGGCTTACAATAACTTGATTGCTCTTATTCTCAAGCGCTCCCGACGTCACCTCACTCAGTATTCCAACCGCCCCTGCACTCAGCTCGCACTGCACTCTGCTAAGATTTTATCACAGCATAATATTTTCATTTCCCGCTAGACCGCGAGCTCAGCACCACTTGTTCCCACTCACCGACTGCCTGCCCAACTGAAAAGATAAGCGATAAAAAACTTTCACCCCTTCCATAATACAACTTTATGGAGATATTCCATTCTTTACACTCAACAAGCCTCTGTCCTCTCAAAGGAAAATGTATTTTTCCCTTTACAATACCACTCTCTTAAGCCTCTTTGTGCTAAAACGAAGTTACTTGTCAAAAAGTTTTTTTATCCCTGTTGGTACCTGTATCGGATGGAAGTTCATGTAAATAAGTAAAATGGGACCTGTATTAAAATACTTTGAACGATAGTTGGCAGATGTCGGATTTGTTTTTATTTGATGTCTTATTGGATTATGCCTTGTAAAAAGTGTGTCCACGTTTGTCTTTTGCTTCTCGTAAATATTTCTGCAAAGTTATTATATTTGTAGGCATTCCATATTAGATCAAAAGTTGTCAACGCATTTGCCGTTTAAGGATTTTAGTTTTGAGTTTTAGGATTTTAAAGTGTCTTTGAGTTTCAGATCTTACTTACCATTGCCTGAGCTCGTTTTCTCTAAGACATAAAAAAAGTTAAATAGCTTAGTAAATCATTTAAAAGTAATCTTTTATAATGTTATAAATGCATATCTGTATGTCTTTAGTGTAATTACCAGCAAAAAAGTGACAACTTTTTAGACTTAAGTAATTTTAAACACTTACTTAATCCTTAAGGAATGACAATTAAGTGCCGTTTCAACATTTTTTTTATGTGGCGGTTGCTTTTAAACCGCTCGAACATAAAGGTACTTAATCACTTGATACATTAAATTCGGTTTAAGAATGTCAGAATCACAAGAACTGCTAAAAGTCAACGCACAAATCAACGTCCCGGCGTCGGATCATCACCACTTCGGCTCAAAGTGACCTTCTACTTATGTTTGGACGATACAAGCTCAATCGATACTACCACAAAGAAAAGTTCACTCTTGACCTTTATTCCTCTTCCATTTCAGAAAATGTATTAGAAATGTGGTCCCATGGTCAAAAAGCCAATTTCTCTATAAATTTAATCGTCCTATAATCTCTGAATCAATAAAAATACATGCGATGTAATGTACGTAACGTCAATCACTATGTTCATTATTTTGTCCTAGGAGAATAATTAATACAACATCAATGTAGGATTATGACATCTCTTTACGATCTTTAACTAAATTATATAAATTATTAGTATACAAATCTGTCACATCCTGTACATGGAATTCTCTAAAATTTCATAGCAAAAAGCTCGTAGCGTTCCATACCCCGCGCTTCATTATAAACCTTAACAATGGATTCAAAAACTTTATTATGCAATACCCAGAATTTGTATCCACATGTCCCGTTGCACACAAACGCCGGTAACTAGAGCATGAAAATGTAGATGTTCTTTTGTTTGCTTCAGTCACTCCGGCCCGTCGTAATGATCCTGCACAATATGCACATGCTGTATATAGAGGACAGAATTTACTATAGAATAAAAGTACTCTGGTAATAATTAGAGAATAAATAAAAAGGTTGGTGTGGCGTAGTTAAAATTCTTAAAACAGCGACATCTCGTCCTTGGTTTTGCCGCAAAAGCATTTAAGTGTTAATTTATTATGGTGACACTTCACTAAGTTGTTATTTGTAAAAAAAAAATGTGTTGCATTTCTTTCATTTGGGATGTTAATTGCGATTGAGATGCAAGATCAATATTTGGCAAACATGGCCAAGTCAAGTGCTTATTATGGTTGGTAGGTTGGTTGTAGTGACGTGGCTATTATCGGATATTTTTTTATTAAAGAGAGTATCACAGATACTCCCAAAAATCTTGAAAAAACTTGTGATTTCTTTAACCAATCAGTGAGGTTGATATGAAATAGCTAAGCAGTTTATTTACGGCCAGCGTAAAGGATAGAGCTATACTGCCATAGCTTTGTCCTTTACGCTCACCGTTAAATGAGCTGCATAGCTATGTCATAAATAGTCATAATAAACCCCCAGTATTTTTTCTGCTCAGTTGAAAATAAAACATAAATCTTTCAATTACAGCATAAAACACTTATACAAAATTTTCTCTTTCCAAAAGATCGAATATAGAAATTTACGTCATTTAGACGAAGTTTTGACTCGAAATCTTGTTACGACAGATTTTTAATCACCAAAGTGACACTTCCCGGCTTGCCATTTCAAACAATTTTGAAGTAAAATAGGATCACATTATTTTTGCTCTTTAACTAGGTAAGTACTATTTCCTGAAATAGTTTCTATAAAAAAATAACGCTAATTTCTACTTTTTAACTAACCTAAAACAACTTTGTTGAAGTTGAAGTCTCATCTAACGGATTGAATATTGGCAGTGGACAATAAGCGCTTTGAAACCTGTTTACTCGTAGGTAGTGATCGGACTTTTTTTTCTTTCGAGGTGGAAATCCTCGTAAGGTTCCCGGTTTAATTAATGGGAAGTGGAACCGAGTTATGTTATGTGGGATTAGACTGACTAAAACCCCCTCGATTGTCTACTTCGGTGCATTTACTAACATTTCATGATTATCCGCTGACGCCGTGTTAGCCTAGTTGGTAGTAAGTAACCCTGCCTACGAAACAAGCGGTCCTGGGTTCGATTCACGGTTCGGGCAAATATTTGTGTGTATTTTTTTGTGAGTCTTCGATGTTTACAGTGTTTATTAAAGTATTTATCTATGTAAGTAGGTATGTTTATCGTTGTCTAGTATTCATAGTACATGAACGTATAATAACGATACAATTTTATGAACTTCGGTAAAACCATATTAATTTTTGACATGTTATCGTATACCAATGTTAACATAGCTCTTTTTAGTTGATAGTAATGGCAGCTGAGTTAAGAATAATACATAACATGTCAAAAGCAATATGGTTTTACCGAGTAGAATTAAGCCCCTGTTAGTCGTGCAATTTATTTTACATTTTATTAGTTTTAAAATGTTTGACATAGTCAACAGCAAGGAAAATGGGTCACTTAGAAAATTGAGAATTTGAGAATTTCCATAGAAAGTGACCCTTTTTATGGCTCCTGAGTGTATACAGGGTTTTAGGCAGGTCGTGTGCCAAATGAATACGGCGGGTAGGTAGGGTCACTTGCAACACACTTTAGGCTAATTAACACTCATCCTGCCCACGGTGTTTTTTTTAAATCTATTTTACTTCGTTATTTCCCAAAAGTTCACAGTTTTTTTAACATATATTTCTTTAAATGTCGCAGCAAAAAGGTATTTGTATTTTTTATCTCTAACGTATGCTTATTCTATTAACATCTTATTTGCACTCCGATAGCAAACAAAAAAAAAGATCCGACAAAGTGTGAAAATTAGAACATAAAAGTCGTCAAACTCAACTTAACGGCACAATAAAAAAAAATGAGCTTCTCGGATCTTCAAATTTCACAAAAACTTCTTAAACTTATGACCACTCTAACGGTACCACATGACTAGGATCACTATGAATCATCCCTCATCGCCCTGTTTTTCATCTGAAGCGTCCTAAAGCCAACCTCACCCTGGAACTAGCAGGGCTGGGATTCTACACGGTAATAACGATATCGTCTTTAACGTGTTTTCATATTGTCAACGTTTTGATAACTCTTATGTCATTTACAATAATGGCGACTGTCACATAAACCATTCTAAAACACGTCAAACGCGATATCGTTATAACGCAGTAGAATAATATTCAGCCCTGTAAGCGTTGAATATTATTTTCCTGTATCCTGTTTTTCATCTGATGCGTCCTAAAGCCAACCTCACCCTGGAACTAGCAGAACGGCCGGCGGCGGCCGGGGTTTTTCAACACAGGGCCGAGCCCGAAAAGAGTCATTTAGAGTTCTTTATTATCTTGAGCGATCCGAGACGTCTCTCACCCATTAATAACGGGCAAAGGACAGGAGGCTTTCGGCTGCACGACAAATTTCCTGAACGACTTGGAACACCTCATTATTTTCAATGAAGACGAGAATTTGCGTTTATCTTGCTGTCAAGCCGAGTGTACTTTCAGAGGGTTATTTTTACTACTTTAGGACTAATGCTGTTTTAACAAAATAAGGATTAAAGATAAATTTATTGATGTAGAATGTACGTTCTCGGTACGAATACTTTGGATAGTTTTGGTTTGAAAAACGATACTAAACATAGTGAATGAAGTTGGGATCTTTTGCAGAATCCGTCCGCATCTCCTCCACCAACCTACCGCCAAGCAGCAGTGTTCACATTGATGGGTTACCGTGAGATGTATAAGACGACCGGTGAAATTAATAACACAGAGGCATTCCATCTCAGTCCTCAGGGATGGCAACGCATTTGCAGTCTTAACATTGTATATGGGTCATATCACAGGCCACACTTACCATCAGGGGGTTACCACGACATGGGTGAGCAATTCAGTTTACGATGAGAGGAAGAGACAGAGCTATATAACTGATATAGCTCTGTTATTTACGCTCATCCTAAACTGAACTGCTTAGGCATGCCATGGTAACCCCCCTGGTCGCCCGTGTGCTCATTTGTCTCTATGCCATAAGCTGCAACTCTACCACGTCATGATAGGTTTTGATGCTATTTTCAAGCTTTTTAGTGTCTATATTAATTTCTTATAAATTATTTTACTAAATACACTATTGCCAAGGGTAGAAAGTACGCGATTCATGAACGAGCCATATCTCTATATGAGAAGTAGCTGAGGCCTCTTAACTTTCTGCCAAGGCAGGCAGGAGTGGCTTTTTTCAACTACTGTGAGGACAAAAAAAAAGGTTTTTTATTAATAACTTACGTAATTACTATGACATACGCCAATAATATGTTTATTTGATTTTCTGACCCCAAACCAGACCAAAAACATTAATATTTCCTAGCAGTGTTCAGAAAATGTTATTTCTTCATAAACCACTGCTCGTTGTGTTGACCTTTGAAGGACATCAAAACGTTTTAAGTCAACGCTGGCTAATAGCCTATTGTTTTAGTAAGACCTTACAAATACAAAGTAAAATGCGACCCAATTTCTGTATAAAAATTCTTCGTATCCGAGTTGGGAGAGGCTGTTCATTAGTCTCCATTAGTGGGGAAGCTTTTGTTCTCTCCTTAGCCAATATAAACACTCATTTTTTGTAACCCGCTTTGGTCTAGATCACTAATTATTTACGGAATATACTTTTTGTTTACATGTGCCACTCTGGGTACCTATTCTAGGTTAAAACGATACTGCGTTTGAAGTGTTAGGATTGTTTTTAACTCGGCCACCATTACTATGAAGTAAATGACATACATACCGCATCTTTAGAATTATAGTGACCTAATCCACATATTTTGAATTTCGACTTAGGTCTCTATAGTACTAAATTTATGATGATGTTTGAATCAGGTCACTATAATTCTAAAAGTGCGATACATAACATCACGCTTTCATTCCTAGAGTGGGGTGGCAGAGTTACGGAAATACCAACAACTCTAAAAAGACTTGTTTAGAATTCTGTAACCACATTTTTCACAATCAGGTTAAGAAGTTTACTATTGTATTAGTGACAGGTTGCAAGACTATCGCCTAACAGTACTGCAAGCCCTTATTCCCTTACGGGCGAACCCTATATTCAAACAGCGGACAGAGAGCCTTACTTCGGATTAAAATATGACACATTTTGTATGGGTAAATGTCAAATTTCAACCCGAAGTAAGCCTTATCCATCCGCGGTTTGAATATAGGGTTCGCCTGTTAGTCGCCTCATACGACATCCACGGGAAGACATGGAGTGGCACTATTCTAACCCTTACTAAAAGGGTCGAACGAGGAGATTCTCAGCCATGGTATTGTTTACAAGCTTTCATTTAGGTTCACGTGTATTGAGTCAAATCTTGCAAGTCAATTTGAATTCACTTCCAGTTATCGTAAAAGGCTAAATCTAGACATAAGTCAATCCCAAATAGAAATGGTTCTCCTAACTTGGTATTGTAGATATCTTGAAGGCGACAAAGTCAAGCGACACAGCACTGTGTATTTATTTTATACGAACCCACTCTGCCTTATTTCCCTCCATCATAACTTAGTCCCCAGTGCAGTTAGAAAACTGATTTTTTTACACAGTGCTTAAACTAATGAAGTTATGACCTCATATCTAAATAAATAAATTAAATGTCTAATATTATGAACCACACTATAGTATATGGTAGTGACACATTTTTACAAGCTTTTTATTATCTTGCATTGTCTGTATAAGTTCGGATGAAATCTTGCAAGGAAGTTTTGAACCATTTTCCGGGGACCGATTGAGCTGAAATGTGGTATTCCTACATAACTAAGATGACAGTACAATAATTTGGCACCATCGAGCTGGTCTGATGATGAAGTCAAATGGCGGCGACAGGATCTCCAACGTAGACCCACCAAGTTCGGACTCATTATGTTGGTCTTAAAAAAATAAGTACAGTCGACAACAAAAGCTTTTCCCAAAAATGTATTTTTGACAGAAACTTATTTGATGTACGCATGTTAACCCTGTGATAATGCTAATATTATGGTATCTATGATCTGAAGCCCTAGAAAAGATACTTTATGCTATCGTAAACGATTTTCGAAAACTTTAAAACTGTATGGAATTGACATACGAGCTCTACCGTCCGGTAGTTTACATCAATCCTATTATACATTTTCTATAGCGATTAAGATAGCGATCTCGTAATGCATCGTGTCTACGGCCACTGATCTGATTATGGTGTCGCAAGGACGCTTAACGTAGATCATCCGTGTTTGGTTTCTCTCGTTTGGTCTTAACAAGCAGATGATGACAGTGCTGTAAAGTACAGTCGGCTATAAAACACGTCCTATAAATATTATGTTTATTTGACCAAAACTTATTTTTATAGGATTTGATCGGTTTCAGGTTAGGATAATGTGACGCTGTGTGTTGCCTCTATTCTATCTTGTTTGTATAATTTTGTTGACAGTTGTTTATTAGATAAGGCGGCTGTATTGAGAGAATAGTTATTTTTGTAGGTACATAATGAAGCTTCTTAACGTGCAAGTGCCGAGGTTAGAGCGCGAGCGACAGCGGAGCGTTAGTTCGTTATACCGTATAACAAATCGATGATAGCTGTTATCGAGTCGATGAATATATATTTTTTTAGGTAAAACACATTATTAGTTTTAAAATTAAAATTGATTTTAATCAAACTGATTTCAATTGCTATTAATACATTTTTTATAATTTAATATTTATTTCATTAATTTATTATTATTTATTTATTATTATTTAAATAACGTCAGTTCAGTATCTAACACATACAGGGCTGGAATTCAACAAGGTAATAACGATATCGTTTTTGACCTGTTTCCGTATTGTCAACGTTTTGATAACTCTTATGTCATTTTTTTTGTCTTTTGTCTACTCTTTTATTGCTCTTTTCTGTTTTAACTTTTTTCTGTGTGTCTTATGTGTGTAGTGAATAAATGTATTTTTCTTTTTCTTTTTTTTTCCTTTATTTACAATAATGGCGACTGTGACATAAACAATTCTTAAACGTGTCAAACACGATATCGTTTTAACGCACCTGAATAGAGGCCCAGTATTGTATACAGTATACTAGGGTTGACACTACTTTCGTAATTTCTTTTTTACGGATTATTTTGTAACACTTTGTATACATGAGGATGTCAAGTGTTAACTAAATGCCAATACTGATATCTGGAATGGCCGTAACCATGGTAATAACAATGCTATAATGGTTGTAAAAGAACAGTTATTACTATGACAACGCTCATTACGGAAAAGTTTTCACGTTTCAGTTACGCTATAGGTGGTATTCTAATACCGTTAATGATATCAATATTAGCGGTGTTAAAGCCAAGGACTTTAATTGGTATGCCACTATGCATGTGTTTTGATGCTGTTATTATGACAAGGTTCCATAATGGCAAAGCAATTAAAGTCCTTGACTGTACCTACGCGAGTAGAAAAAGAAAAATATTGTTTTCATAAACAGCAACGGTTAAAATAAAGCAAATCGTTCTTAGTAATAAGTCAAACAAACAATATTAGTAGCAATAGTCACGCAATGGACATCCGCGCTAAATGCGTCTGTTATAGAGTAACCCAATAAACACAAGAAATATTGATTCACTGTTGCCTGTTGCCTGTTGACTCACTTTTTAACGTTTTCTTTGTACTTACTTCTCATGCTGTTATTGTATTTGATGTTTATTAAAATAATATAATAATAAAATTTTGTTGTAGGTATTATTTTGATTCATAATTAAAGGTTAAAAAACATTATCGTGATTTTATCTTCATTAAACAATAGAAAGTTTTTAACTGAGAATATTATTAACAAAACATTTTATATTTGTTTCAGGTAAGAATAAACCTTTAGAATATGGCGGTCCAGGTTCAATACCGAATACGTTCAGGTATGAACCTCACCTCTAAGTATATAGTCAACGTCAAAAGTAGATACTCACTTTTGTACTTAATCACAATAATAATATGTATGACGATCTTGTTTGACATTACTTCCATGGCTGTTCGGCGTCATGGTAAAAAAATATCCATCTACTTTTAATGGTGACTGTACAACAACGTTTAATGACACAGGGATGCGCAACCACTTTTTTAAGGGCCAAAAAAACGTAATAAGTTTTAAAAAGTTAGTTTAGATAAAATTAGAAACTAAACTAATACGGTTACTGTAATTAGTTTTATCTACGCGTCTTTTTTAGGGTTCCGTAGTCAAACTAGGATCTCTTATAGATTTGCCGTGTCCGTCCGTACGTCCGTCCGCAGCCTAGCGCAGAGACTCTTTGTACTAGAAAGCTGTTATTTGGCATGAATGAATATACATATAAGTGACGCCAACAGAATGGTATAATAAAATATTTTTTTCTTTTTAGGGTACCACCCCTACCCGAAACATAGGGATTTTATTTTTCTCTTCTACCTCATAGTTTGGGTGTCGTTGGATAGGTCTTTCAAAAATAATATTGTGAGTTTGTAAAATCAATTTTTCATTTTTGTTAAAGTCAAGTGTCGTCGCCGTCGCCCCCCCCCCCTACAGCCAAAACTACAATACTAAAAATCTGAAAAAAAACTTAAATGAAAGCGCATATAATGAATTTATAAGGAAAACTATCACGACTAAGTAGACATCATCGGTTCTTGAGATACAGGCTTGAGATTAAAGTGTTTATATTATCTACTAAAATCATCTAAGAGGCACCAAATGACTATAAATAGAAAATTAATTATTATATTACTGGTTAATTTTTAAGTTTGTAGTGAGTACTTCGGACGGCTTCGGAACCCTACACTGAGCATGGTCCAACATGCTATTGCCCGGTTTTTACACCTGTTTAAGTCGACGATGAAAGGAACTTTAAGGGCTGGCTCACCCCTAAAAGTATAGAACATTCATGAAAAATGTTATCACAATTGAATTCAACACTTAATTATTTATATTTTCTATTTATATTTTAAACGCACTAGACCTTAATATAAGATTACCTGAAATAAGATAATTCATTAAGTCTTTGAAGTTGTAAAGGTATTTTTTAATTCCGTAATTAATCAAAGAAAGGTTTGATATTTTAAATGTCAAAGGCATGAGTTGTCAGCGACCTTCAAATAAAATTGTCCTCGTAAGGTAAAAAAATAATTCTAGCGATGTGTTCTATTAAAAATAATCTACCACCTCGTCGAGCAACACTAGTAAGCAGTGTTTTTACAGATGCGGTTCCGGATACACTTGGACCGTTTGGGATCATTTGAAAAGTAAAAATTTACACCCCATTTAACACCTATTTGGGTATTTTTCAAAGAAATTGTAACTAAGGGCTGAAATTAAGTTACGGTAACTTTTACATGTGAGTAACGAAAATTAACTATATAAATGGACGACTGATTTTCGTTACCCACATGTAAAAGGTACCGTAACTTAATTTCAGCCCTTAATTAGGTACAATTTCTTTGAAAAATACCCATTTAGCTGTTCTAATGTGCAGGGGCCTAACATTCAAATTCGAACTTCAAATTCAAATCGTTTATTTCATTAAATGAGAATTGAAAAAGGTGTGAGCAAAGCTTGGCTGGATTTAAGCTTACCCAACGTCAGCCATGGAGAGGTTACAATTAAATAAATATTAAAATTATGTACATTGAAAACTTTAGACAATTACAATAATTTGATCATTAAACATTATATTAGATTATACGAGACCGTAAGTATTTGAAGTGTGTGCATCAAATGGTTGTTTCACATAATACGTGAGAGGCACAGAAAATTCGACTCTCTAGCGAGTTCGATCACTGCAACTCGTGGTACGGATTCTGTACCCTTACCACGAGTTGCAATTACCATACTCGCTAGCGAGTCGAATGCTCTGTCCCTAACAGTATTGTTATAGAGTGGGAGGGACAGCATTCGACTCACTAGCAAAAACGGTAATGGCAACTCATGGTAAGGGTACAAATGGTCGCGTCGAGTAAAATCTATGTCAATTTCATTACATTTTTCGGTTTTTGAAAATAGTTTACGTTAGCGTTATTGCATCTTGTCTAGCCTTTTAAAATGGTAATCTATCACTTTACAGAAAATCGATTCATCGAATATCTGTTCCCAGAACACTATTCGCAGAATGTCATTATGACTTAGGAATCATTCATCGAACTTCAGTTGATCGCTGTTACATTTCTTCAAATTACCTGTTACACCGGAATCGAATCATCGAATTTTACTTCACTATTTTATTTGTTTATCACAATAATTTTATTGTTCATCGAATCACGTTTGCTATAATTTTGATTTAACGTAAGTTTCAGTTCCCAAATTTCATATTACACAGAAAATCATTTCATCAGTGTTACTATACATTGTAATCACAACGCGCTCACGTAGTCCGAGGTAGGTTAGGGTTTTTTTTTTATGTCCTGGAAGCCCGACTTGCTCACGGAGTCACTTTCTGTCAGTTGCAAATGTCACAATTATAGATAAGGACAAAGCATGGCATAAACTATTCCAAGCTTATTCCACGTTCATAAGTAAGGGGGTAAGTATTTAATAAATTTAATGATGATCTCCAAACCAGGGACGAAGTAATCGAGCGACCATTTTTAGGATTCCAAAGTCAAACTAGGAACCCTTATAGTTTCGCCTTGTCCGTCCGTCCGTCCGTCTGCAGCCTAGCTCAGAGACTCTTAGTACTAGAAAGCTGTAATTTGGCATGAATATATTAGTCACGCCAACAAATGGTCACAATTTTTTTTTGCAAAATAAATAAATTTTGTGTACTTTCCCTACACGTGACCTGGGGATGTATTTTTTTTCTCGTCTATTCCATAGTGTGGGGTGTCGTTGGATAGGTCTTTCAAAAATGTTTTCTGGTTAATATAAACAGTTTTGCGATTAAGTAATCTGTTTATGAAATAATAAGCTTTAAAGCGCAAATTTTTGTTTGAGTCAAGTGTCCCCTCTCCCCTACAGCAAAACTACAAATACTAAAAATCTAAAAAAACTTAAATGAAAGAGCATATAACTAATTTAATGGAAAACTGTCACGACTAAGTAGACATCATTGGTTCTTGAGATCAAGCGATTAAAGTGTTAACACCTACTAAAAAGGTGTTCCTCAGGGCTCTGTATTAGGTCCTTTATTATTTTTGGTTTATGTTAATGACTTACCAACAAAGGTTGACAAACTTTGTGATATTGTGCTTTTTGCTGATGATTTATCATTAATTTTCAAGGTAGACCGAAAATCCGTCGATTACAGTAGGATAAACGCTACCCTAGGTAAAGTACTTAGTGGGTTTACTTGAAACAATTTACTGCTCAATGCTAAAAAACTAAATCTGTTAGGTTCACTTTGCCGTAGACCGGTACCGTTTCTTAGACCGGTAGAATCAAGCATAATTCTCAATAACGAGTGTTTAGAAATGGTAAGTAAGACACTTTTCTTAGGGGTAACTATAGACAAAAACTTGCAATGGAGTCCCCATATAGCAGTACTAGCAGGTAAATTAATTTCGGCAGCTTACGCTGTTAGGAAAATCAGGCAACTACCAATATTGAGACAGCTCGCTTATTATCAGCACTTAACAAAATATTTGAAAAAGTCATTAATGTCTAAAGCTTACTATAAGGTCGAGGATTATCTAACAGATAAAAATGCTTGGCCTAAGATACCTAACGTAAGAGCTTAGTACCTATCTAGTCTAGGGGACACGGTTTCTGTAGGAGAACGTATCGAAACGTATTTTTTTTTATTAAGAGTGCGCCGAGGCAACGATACGTAATTACGAAAAAAATGCGTTTGTTTGATCGCCTGCTGCATTGTTTTTACTGAAGCTTTAGTTATGCAATTCATATGCAAGATATTTAAGGAATCACTCTATCGATCATACACTTTAGAAACACGATTACTTGTACTTCCCTCGATAGAAAAAACATCCAAAGATACCTCTACATAACAAAATAAACACTTAGTACGGCGTAATTACTTCACGGAAGATCATCAGTTTTGGATTTACAACAAAACTACATGTCTTCTATAACGTCTACACTTTACATTTTTAAAATGTGTTTTTATTTTACTAATATGAAGGAAATACCTAAATTCGCACGCGTTTCGTCCATTTTAGCCAGAGCCGTCACGTTTCCCCCATGTCCGCATTAGTCCTGCTTCGGCCGTCGGACGTGGAGGCTGTGTCGCTTGGTGGTTGGTTGCGTTTATCGCGATTTTTGTGATTATTCACTTTATTTTAAATGGGGAACAAACACAACCAAAAAAGGAAGAGAAGGGGTTGGCAAAAGCACAATGCTAAACGCTTGCGTGAAGAAATTAAGTAAGTTAAAATCGTAAACCTACTGATAGTGGAGTCGTTCTAAGAAACCTGATTTGACAGTTGTCAAAATGCCACGCTAAGGGAGGAGAAAATAAATCGGTAGCAACATAAACAGATTTTCGAGATGTATCGATTTGTATTACTAAGACTTTGTAATCGTTTAGTTGTAGTCTTGATGTTTTAGGCCAAAATTGGTTTATTTACACAAGTAATTTTAAACAACATGCGAAGTACTTTCAATTAGTAGGTATATAAAAAATGCACTTCTATGTTGAACCAAGATATAAAAATAGTTTAGCTAAAAAAACACATTTACAGGCAAAATAGGCTTCTTAGAACGACCCGAGGTTTTTTTTACTATAATTAATTATATAATATTGTTACTTCTTGGGATGGTTTCAATATTTCTAGAGCAAGACATCTCCAGAAATCTGAAGACAAAGAGAATACTCCGTAAGTATACTCTTTACCTAACAACTATATTTCAACAAATGAGTAAAATTGCAAAATTATTCATATTTTTTTATTTATAGGGTTAATGTTCCAGTTGTTGGCACTTCGCTACAAAACGAAGAGTTACCTAATGAACCGGTGAGGTATGCGTAAAAATAGTAAGAGATGTATAGGAAAACATTTTAATAAATTTAGTATGAATTTCCACATTATCTTTATATTTTTTCAATTTACAGAGTAAATGAATTGGTTGACATCGATTATAAAATTTACCACACAATGGAATTGTAAGTCCCAAATACGAATTATTTTTATAGAATGAGGATTACAAAATTTCATCCAAAAACCAATTCTGTTAATAAATAAATTATAGTTAAATCAAAACGTTCTGTTTTATTACAGGATGCCAATGGACCAAATTTCTTGTCTTTCAGTGGATGGAGAAATAGACAATGACATTGCTTACTCACACAGACAAAATAATGCCGTGAAGTAAAATCCGATATTGATTATTGTTGTTTCTTGTGTCGTAATATTTTTTTCTAATATTATTCATTATATTATAGACATACATACATTAAGTAGGAACTTCTAAATATGTGATTGATACAGCGGCTTTAAGTTTTTAGTTTTTTAAAACATCAATTTAATTTTATACTTTATAGTGATCAGAATCAGACATTGAAGTTTTTGCGGAAATAATCATGGATAAACATTCGTACATACGGGTCAAACTAAGACCCTTTTTTAAAGACGGTTAAAATACCAAAACCTTCTCCTATGTGAAACAAATACTTTTCTGAAAACCGCATTAAAATCGGTTCAGCCAAACGTGAGATAATCGCGGACAAACATACATACATACATACATACAGGTCAAACTGAGAACTTCCTTTTCTTTGAAGTCAGTTAAAAATAATAACTTGAAGAAAGGGTCGATGACTGGGATTTTTGCCCTACTTAGCCGTTCTATTACTTTACATTAGGTATTGAATTCACTTTATTTTGTGCTTAGAATATTGTCAATAAAGGTAATTAGGTTTTATTTCATTTCAATATACAGTCACATTAAATCACGGGGTTGTTGAGCCACCATAGAACTCTGTCCTAATGACAGCGTCAAGTCACGCAAAAGAAATTATTTACGTCAAAATTTACCGTCAACTTTCTATGAAAGTGTTCTCCCGGTAACCTTCGGAGAGGGAAGATGGCCGATTGGAAGATGTACGGCTTTTACTTATGATTTATTCTCTTTAGCCGAACAATTGCCCAATAAATATTATAAATAACTTAACACTAGCTAAATACACCTTAGATGTACAAACGACATTAATTAAAAATTATCTATCTATCTGTGAGAGGGTTCTAGAGTGGCTCAACAATCTCGTGATGTGACTGTACCTCATACAAGTAATTTAATAATTTAATAAAAGTATTCGGAATCGATTATGTTTTTTTATTTTGTAAACATTGGTAGCAACCTCCGCGCCTAGTGGATCGGCGCACGGCTCGTCAGGCGCGGCGCGCGGCCGGCGCATGGCTCCAGCTCGCTCCTTGCTGGTGTGCTATACGCACACATACACAGAGTGCATAAAATACCTAAAGTTAATGAGCGCAAAAAGCTCGGTGCCCCCTTAAATTTAGTTTAGCTTCGTCATATGGGTTGATATAAATATTATTATTGTTTTATTTATTTGCTCTTGTGTTTATTAGAAGCTTCGACACTTTTTCCTGCTTAACTACGCATGATTTGTATATATTTTAATTTTATTAATTTATTTATTTAATGCTAGGTTAAGTTCTATCATTGTCATAAGCAATATTAAAAAAAAATACTGACTGTTGAGTTTCTTGTGGAGCTTCTTGTCTTCTTCTTCTCTTCTTCTTCTTCTTCTTCTTCTTGTCTTCTTCTTCTTCTTGCTGAGTCAACAGTGGTCTCTTTGAAGCGCCAGTAGAGTTTCGACGTGTAAGAGTGCCCGTACGGCCTACTTACTGAATAAACAACTTTTATCTTTTTTAATGTAATGTGTTTTGTATTGTATTGTATGGTAAATACCACTTTCAACAAAAACATTTAAGATCCCCGTACAATTATTGTGCACATAACATATATTTCCTTAGGACCTCTTATCCTCGTGAGACCCACCATACTGTAAATAGGGAGATTTTTGTAGGTTGGAATTTGAATCTAACCGCAAGGGAATAAAGTCCTATTACCTTTGCTCCTTAATGCTATTTTCACTTTTGAAACAAACCAAAATGAACTTAATATTCACTTTAATATAGTTTAAACTTAACTGCCTGGATTATGTACCTCCTATAGCACACCAGCTCCAAGCTTTGATATTTTGATTGATGATGTCCTTTGATATTTTATCTGATATTAACAGGTTATTTTTGCGCAAATGCCTATTGTTAACGGAAAAACGCAAAGCGTTAATCCGATCCACGTTCGACCTATTCTTCCTATATTTACCAGAAATTTTCCGGAATCCCGGGACCGTTGCTTAATAAAACAGTTTTCTTGTCATTTTTGCTCGTATCTTAAGATTTGACAACTTTACGAAGGCGTTACAGCTTGGCAGCCGATACGTGGGGGTACTGGAGCCACTCCAACACTCGTAAACTGAAACACTGGCCTTATTTAGTGTTAAACATTGTATTAAATAAAACCGCTTAAGTGGATTTTAAGCCAGATTCTTTATTTTTGAGGTCTAGGCCGACCGAAGAGAAGTATTCAAGCTTCCACAATTTCAAACTCCGGTCGTGTTTAAAGAATTGCATAAGTGTTTGTATCCGGTGAGTAGGTTTTGTTTTATATACAAATATACGTATTTATTATACATAATATATGGCAAACAAGTACATTAATACATACATAATACATGATATCACGCCTTCATTCCCAGAAAAAAAAAGCTCTAAAAAAAGACTTGTTGATAATTCTGTAACCACATTTTGCACAAGTAGGCTAAGTTGTTAACCAGTATTAGTGACAAGTCGCAAGCCCATCACCTAACAGTACGAGTACTACAAGCCCTTATTCTCTTAGTCGCATCTTACGACATCCACGGGAAGATATGGAGTGGTACTATTCTAATCCGGCAACCACACAGGCACATTATTAATAAGTTCTTGAAATAAATTGAACTTAATTCGAAACATAACACTTTTCATTAGTTTATCGTAGCTCCTATTAGGAAATGAAGAGTCAAAGTATTTTTTTTATTAGTTACGTATTTGGTTTTATTTACATCCTTACATACTAGCTGTTGTCCGCCACTCCGCCTAGTAGTCGAACTCGCGGTAAAAAGTCCTCTATATCCTTTCTCGAGTTTTAAGCTATCTCCATATCAAATTTCATCGAAATCGGTTCTGTAGTTTACCCGTGAAAGCGTAACAAACAGACAATAATTTCACATTAAATTTGTAATATGATTATGGATTCAAGCTAGAGAAAGCCAACAAGGCAGTGGGTCACGTGATGGAAAGTTACCATACTGCCCTCATAAGCCAAAAGGTGGTTTCTCCAATTCAATAGCCAAAGCATATTCAATCCTTTTCCGTTAGTAATGAGGTTGCCATTGCTACAGGAGTTTTTCTGAGATACGATCATTTAATTTTGTCATAGCAGGCATCATAGACATTCGCAAAACCAGAGGCTGTAGCCATGATGCATTCGCTAACTAGCGTTTATATTTGTTTTGTTTTTAAACCATTCGCTTCACTAGTAGATCACGTGACTCTTCGTATCACACAGGCCGTTTGTCCACCGCACGCCGTCAACGACACGACAACGATAACGATATTTTTTCGGTGGTTAAGTCATCTCGTTATCGGTGTCGTGTCGTTGACGGCGGCGGTGGACAAGTTCAAACGTGTTTTGTATTGCTGGTACATCGATCCGTCATAATATACGACCGACTTCTAGCGGTAGCGACGGTTTACTCGAAAAATCTTCGGCTGGGATTACATCGCTCGGGCGACGGGCTTGAGGTGGACAGGCGGCCATAGTAAATGTATGTGCCGCAACTTCGGCGCCGTCATCTCATTATCGTTATCGTGTCGTTGACGGCGGCGTCGGACAGACGGCCTTAGCGTTTGCATCTTGGCTAAGGCCTCAGGAGAAAAATCGCAGATGCGTTGACGGCTTTTGAGTTTACCTTTTAATTTTAAATTTCATCAAACTTAAAATCATCTGATCAGGTCTGAGATTCTGCAGTAAACCTTGTTGCTTTTGGTTTGAATCCGTATTATCAGCGTTTTGTTAGCTCTTGTTTCATTGACAGCTGGCGGCTGAATTTAAAACGCTGCCATAACAAGGCAAAAGGATTTGACAGAAGCGCGTGGAGGTAACTCTATGTGCCTCTGTTTAGTCCACCAGAGTAAATGTTCTTTAACCGAACAATAGTCCGCGCGTGTGATATCCATGGACATCATTCTTTAATAAGTTCGGGAAATAATAAAATTTTTTCAAGATTTTATTTTACCGTCTCGTTGGCGTGACTTATATTATGTACATTCATGCCAAATAACAGCTTTCTAGTACTAAAACTCTCTGAGATAAGCTGCAGACAGACGGACGGAAGGACGGAAGCACGGATGGGCGGACGGACAGATGGACGGACATGGCGAAACTGTTAAGGGTTTCAAGTTAGACTACAGAAAACTAAAAAAAGCAGTGAAAGCCATTAATTAATAAAATAAAACACGTCAATATTAATACCTATGTTTCTCAATTGTAGGTACAAAGGCCCTAAATTTTCACTACAGACTTGAAAATCCCTTGTAAAATAAAATAAAAATTACAAACTTATTCAAGTGTACTTGAACCTCGTCAAGTTAAATTAAATCTAACATTTCTTGCTTAAAACTAATTGCCTTTGACAAAGATTACGATCGACCCCGAACCCACTTACTGAAGGCAATTGAACGTCAAAGAGCTTCTCAAGTGATTAGTTTTATAAGAAGCGTAGTAAAATCTCGCAACGACGCACTTAGTGGCTGGCATTGGAGTCTGGCCGGTATCCAGAACTCGAGGGTTCGCAAATAGTGCACCATCGACTCAGCAAACACCGAGTCGTTCGACCAATCAGGAGACGTCACTCGTTTGAATAGCTTCTCTGCATGTATGCACAAATTTTGTCACAGAGAATTTCGATGATTTACAGTTTGCTTGTAGTGTATTTTAGTTGATAATATTGCCTCGTCATTTTACCTTTGCGAATGTACTTAAAGTAATATAGTGGATAGGTAACGAATGTTTACACTCCAAATATTAAGTAGTTAGGGTTGTATTGAATGCGGTTACTTCTTATTTTTTACTTTTTAGAGGTTTTTTACATACAATTTTTAGTCGGGGATTTTTAAATTTTTTACTTACATACATACATAACATCACGCCTTTATTCCCAGAGTGGGGTAGGCAGAGCTTCAGAAATACCAACAACTCTAAAAAGACTTGTTGATAATTCTGTAACCACATTTTGCACAATCAGGCCAAGATGTTTACCAGTGTATTAGTGACAGGTTGCAAGCCCATCGCCTAACAGTACTACAAGCCCTTTTTCCCTTAGTCGCCTCTCACGACATCCACGGGAAGACATGGAGTGGCACTATTCTAACCCGGCAACCACACAACCAATTTTTAATTTATTAGAAATATATAAAATGAAATTTGAAATGTAATAAATTTAAATTGAGGGTACTACTGGACCGACGGCGTTTGCTCGGCGTAGTTTTAAGCATATTAGTCAAATGCCCGATGAAATCTTTAGCAGAGAAACGACTACGTAAGGAATATGTTTCACATGTCTGAGAATAGCATACGTATTTCATTCTGCATGAGTTCCGGGTTGTAAAATTACCATATTTATTCAGTTTTTATCAAATACGTGTTAGTTATGAAGATAAGGGTTTAAATTTTTAACGCCTTACTTGGTACACTGAATAAAAGCACCCAAGCAAAAGCAGTCTTTGAATGGCATTCACAATTTAAAAACCGGTCAAGTGAGAATCGGACTCACACACTGAGCGTTCCGTACCGCCGCGCAGAAAGATTTCATTTTGAATACGATTTCGAATCGAATCAGTGCGAGCCTATAGAACCATTTTTGTTGTAAGTATTTATTGTTATATTACCGTACCAAATTTGACGCATGTATGTTTTACCGTTTGTACAACACAACATTTTTGTTAACGCTCTAATCGTAGGTTAAGTGGTTAACATCGTTTGGTGAAATTGGTACTAAATATCGTCATATTTAGCAGTTCAAATTTTAAAATAATAACTCATATACGTCCCTGTATATTTGTAAACTATGAACTACGTTTTCTTATTTTTCTCAATCACCTTAGGATTAACTGGGAGATATCCCTGAGGGTCACTGTTGTATGTAAATCCCTATTTCGTTAAGATTCTGTTTTGATACAATACAAATAAAGTACAAACCACTTATTGTCCACCAAACAAAAAACATTACAGAGAATTAGCACACTTTAGGCGACCCATTTACATTACCTATGTGTTTTGTTAAATAAAGTATTATTTTAGTACAATCATAGGAAGTTGTAACATTAAAATCAAGTTCTATGTTTTATCTTTTGCATTTAACTTAGATATGTATATAAACATGTTACAAGTTTATTTTGTTTTATGAAACATAAACATGTCAAGAAAAGACTGGCAATCCTTTAGAAATAAAAATATTTATTTAAAATGTACGTGTATTTTGTCCATTATTTAGACGTGTATTATCCACGTCGTGATTTGGGATTGAAAAACTTTTCAATCAGCCCAAACGTGCACAGAAAGTCATTCCGAGCTGAAACAAATTTCCCTTTGTGACTTACCTCGCAAAGAATAACATGAATCAAATCAATTCCTGCATTATTTATCACATCGGCTGTTTCAGACAATGGCCTCCCTTTGTATTTTTTCGTTTGCTGTAAGGGAGTTACGTTGAAGCGTATTAAATAACAACGCTGAATCCGCTGATAAATTTATTCGGTAGAATGAAAAATTACCATCCCGCGGCCGCTTAGGTTTAGCTGTCATTAGAGGGCTTAACAAATCCTTTTAATATGTATTTAAATCTGAAACGAACTGTTAAAAACGTAATAAATAAATAATATCGCGGAAAATCTCGCACAAATTGACCCAGTCTCAAACTAAGCTCTAGGCTTGTATGGTGGATACTAGACCACGATAGACATACTTATAATAAAAAATAAACACTATATACATAGATAACAACCAATCAAGACCCAGAATAGTACATTTTGATGCAAGTGCAGAAAGTATGTCATTTTACAAGAATTCCAAGATGTCTTGGCCCGAGCTGCAAGTGAGGGACAAGACTCGGGACGAGTTAAAATGACAGTTCCGCACGTGTATTTATCAAACGACGTTTTTTAATACATTTGCGAAAACACATCGATGAAACAAAAATAAAACAGTAAATAAAATATTTGCCGTTTTTTTCTCGGACTTAACACATACACCGTGGTTGTACAGATAATACAATAATACAATACAATACAAATACTCTTTATTGAACACCAAAAATAAAAAATAAAAACAGAACATGGAACAGTACATTTAAATCATAGGTATACAACAGGCGGTCTTACCGCTAAATAGCGATCTCTTCCAGACAACCTTGTAAGAGAAATAACTGAGGACACATATTCATGGCAGGGGGTGTAAACTAATTCGTTTAGAACTCAAACTAAATAACTACACGAAACAATTAAATTATTTCAATTTTGAAATTAGAACTATTTATAAATATACTAAATATAAATACATAAAATAAATAATTGAATAAATACATACTAAATACATATAATTATACATCTATATAATATATACATACATACATCCTCCAAAAACAGCCAAACAATGACAACAGACGAAGCATGAGATATAACAAAGAAAAAAAGTAAGGGAGATAATAGAATAACTACGGAAGTGACAGAAAATGATCCTTTAGCTTGCTTTTAAAAATGGCAACAGACTTAGCACGTCGTACCTCCACAGGCAAAGCATTCCATAACCTTATCGCCTTGATGGTAAAAGAATTTGTGTAAAATTTAGAGGAAGAAAAAGGAACTGACAGGAGAAGGTTTTGGGACGCTCTAATAGATTTAAAATAATTGAACCGCTCTTTTAGGTAGCGCGGGGTTGCAGGGTTGAAAAGAATACTGAAGAGGAGATTTAAAATGTGAAAGTTACGACGAGCACGGATTGTGAGCCACTTGAGCTGATTGCGAAAAACGGAGACGTGGTCATACTTGCGTAACCCAAATATGAACCGTATGCACAAATTCTGAATACGCTCAAGCTTATCTAGTTGCTCCTCAGTGAGATCCAAATAGCACACGTCAGCATAATCTAGAATAGGAAGCAGTAAACTTTGAGCAAGCGCAATTTTCGTGGCAAGAGGCAGAAAGTTCTGAAGCCGTCTGAGAGAACCTACAGCTGCAAACATCTTCCTGCTAGTCTCACTAACTTGAGGTGCCCATGACAAAGTTAATGACAATGACAGAGACAAAGATAATGTTACGGAACCCTCCGTGCGCGAGTCCGACTCGCACTTGGCCGGTTGTTAAATATTGCTTATGCCAATGATAGTAGGTACTTAACGTAGCATGATATATGTATTGTAATGTATATACATTACTCCTTACTTACTTACTTACTTATTAACCTAGTATATACTAGGTTGCCTAAAGGAGCAATATTACACGGAGTGATCCGTCGCATGTTACAGCAACCGCAACAGTATAAAGAACACGGTAGGTAGTCTCGGCTGCATTCGGCGAACGCCAGCTGTAACCGCCTAATTCGGTGACCGAAGTAGTAGGCGGATAGACAAAAGATGTGAAGACGACGTTTGTTGGCCGAAGTGATTTGAAAAAAGTTTGGCGATCGCATTAGATGAACTAAGGAGTGTAATTGCGGCTTAAAAGAGGGGCCGACCGACGTTCGATTGATTAGTAAAAACATATGACGACACGTTGGCCTAGTTGGGAGTGACTCTGCCTCCGAAGCTAGCGGTCCGGGGTTCAAATCCCGGTAAGGGCAGATATTTGTGTGATGAACGCGAATATTTGTTCCTGAGTCTTGGATGTTTTCTATATATATTTAAGTATGTATTTCTTTATTTAAGTATGTTTATCGTTATCTAGTACCCATATTACAAGCCTAGAGCCTAGAGCTTAGTTTGGGTTTTAATGATTGCTTTATCTGAATGAATTTTTGTTTATCCTCTTATTTTTATATATTATACATTTATATTATATATGTTTGTGTTATTATTTTTACTAGCGCAATATATGTATTTATGTTATTATAGCTTATTGATATGTAAGTGTATGTGTATTAGTTACACCTTATGTTGCACCGTCACTACAATCTCTGCTTTGCCCAAATGTCAACTGATAGAGAATGCCTTACGGCATTAAGTTCGCCTTTTGTATACTAAGTGTATTCTTTTGTGCAATAAAGATTAAATAAATAAATAAATAAATACATAACATCTCGCCTTTATTCCCAGAGTGGGGTAGGCAGAGCTACAGAAATACCAACAACTCTTAAGACTTTATGACAATTCTGTAGCCACATGTTGCACAATCAGGCCAAGATGTTTACCAGTGTAAAGTTTAGTGACAGCTTGCAATCCCATCGCCTAAGAGTACTACAAGCCTTTATTCCCTTAATTGCCTCTTACGGCATCCACGGGAAGATATGGAGTGGCATTATTCTAACCAGGCAAGCACACGAGACTGTTCAGAATGTGTTTTTTTTAATACTCGATTAAAAGATTTTTCTTTTGAAAATAAATGTTTAAAATTAAGGTAATTACTATGGATTCCTATCGGAAAGGATAGGAATCCACAATAAATGAATATCACGGGACAATGTCACACAAATTGACGTAGTCCCAAACTAAGCTCTAGGCTTGTACTATGGGTACTAGACATCGATAAACATACTTAGATAGAGAAATAAATACTTAAATACATAGAAAACACCAAGACTCAGGAACAAATACTCGTGCTCATCACACAAATATCTGCCCTTACCGGGATTTAAACCCGGGACCGCTGGCTTCGGAGGCGGGATCACTCCCAACTTGGCCAACATGTCGTCAATTAGTACCTACCTTAATTTTAAGTAAGCATCGTTAATAAGGTTGATTTTTTTATTTTAAACTGGGATAAAGTATGATTTTAATCTCGATGGTACTTGAACATGAGTAGTTCAATCTGTTCACCAGCACATGACGATATAGACTACCTGTCACTGTCTAATTAGAACGGTCAGAAAAAGACAGGTAGTCTATCTCGCGGGCGACATAACTCGCGCGCCGCCGTCATGTGCTAGCCGTGCAGTATTTCAGTTGTATTATGTCATGTCATAATAATATGAGTAAAGTCAAGTGGCTTGCAGTGTATAGAAAACTTTGATTTTCATTGTGAAATACAATAATTATCAGCCATTATTAAATAATGGTCTCGTATTGTTGATTATAGTCGAACCGTTATACGAGTATGAAGCCCAATTTGACAGCTTTGAACATAGTACAAAATACGTGTTTGAGGTTCTAATTCTTATTTTAATGAATGGGTTTCTCTCCAGTGAAGGTGTACTTTCCCAATGTCGAGTTATTCATAGACCTCCCACGGACTTCTTAGAGGAATAAGTCCATGGATATCACACGCGACGACAATTTGTTCGACAATAGAGTATTTTCTCATGTGGACTAAACAGAAGCACATAGGGTTAGCTCCAAGCGCTTCTGTCTGCTGCTGGCTAAATACACCTTAACAGGAGTGAGGCTGTTAATTAGAATTAGAATAATGTCAATCTATGTTGTTAAATATATAAAATAGTCGTGACTGAGTCACTGACAAACAGCGCATAGCCAAAACCGCTGGACCTATTTTTTATATTTACAGGGAATATTTGTTGCAGTAAGACGAGATGTTTGGAAATGTATCCTCTGGTTAAAATAGAGGGAGTAACGGGAAACTAATTCTTCGCGTACGAAGTTGTGGGCATTCTCTAGTTCCTTATAAGAAATTTACGTCGTCCTCCATTTTGTCGTTTTTTCTTGGGAAACTGTGAAATTTCTTAGAACTATAAGTATCCTGGTCAGGTTTAAGCTAATTAACCAAGTTTTAAAATAATTGATGTAGTTCTTTTTATGATACGGGGAAGGCACTCGAGCTCCTGAGCCCCATAAACATTTCAATTCGCAAGACTATAATCATAAGACTGCAATCCTTTAGACCCCAAATGCGTTGTGAACTCTGAGGACTAAGATGGAATGCGTCTATGCTAGTAATTGTCTTCTCCCCACACCGGAACACAATAATGCGAACACGTTCGCTTGGCGGTTGGTTAATGGATAAGATGGTCGTAGCGATCCGGACGGACCCTGGACAGGGTCCTACTACCACTAAAACAACACAACAACATAGTAACATACATAGTAGTATAGTTGATAACAAGCAGACATCAACCTACGCTACTTTTTAAAATTCGTTGCGATCTCAACAATTTATTTTATTTGTAATTGATTCCTGTTGACATATTATCGTATTATTTTTAACTCGGCCGCCATTACCTTCAAGTAAATAAGAACCTAGCTGTTATAACGTTGACAATGCGATAACACTTCAAAGCAGTTGCTTTGATATTTCATCGTATTATTAAGGTATTACCGAATAGAATTCAGCCCAAAATACCTTTTCAACTGTTTAAAAATATAATAAGGGGTGTCTGAGCACTGAGCTGTGAACTGTGTAAGAGCATAGAAAATCCCCCTATTATTGGTTCAGTAATATGTATATTTAACCTCTTCACCGCCCTAGTCACCTAGTCGTGACAAGACTCATTCCCCCATGTCATTCATACGTCACCAACATCCAACTCGAAATAAAACCTTTTACGATGGTATTAAAGTTCATTTTATCTACTAGATGGTTTGTTGCGTGGCGTACAGGGCCTCTATTCTACACCGCTCAGTGGTTTATCGTAATCAAATCGTTCGTTTTGCGATACTATACAATATCGTTTCCCTATCGTATAATGCTTTCATATCGTAGTCTTTTCGTATTGCTTTGCCTGGCTATCGTATTGTTACCGCTTCTTTAAGGTTTGATCAAGGTTCGCTAGATGTAACGTATTGATGTGTGTTGCTCGCTCAAAAAAATAATCTTCAGGCGGAAAAAACAGTTACATTATAATATTGATTTATGAGAAAAAAAATGGAATGAGAGCGTAAATCCAATTAATAACCAATTAATTGCATTATTTTAAAACAGTAAACATAGGAAAGAAAATAAAGTTTTATTGGTATTTTTTGCCAGTGACAGCTACAGATTTAAAGGGTATGTTGACAGCTGATGACATTTTGATAAGTTTATATTTTTTGTGTAACTTTAATTTATTATTTTAACTGATTTATTTCAATAATAAATAGATACTTAATCACTGAACTTAAAAAATAACATTACTTCGTTATTGTTTGGTTCGCAATCAAAGCAACTAAGACGTGTGAAACGGTTTTTACGTGAACAAATACGCATAAAATGTGGTGCTTTTTCGCCAACGACTTCTTGGCAAGCTCACCTCCATGTAAGTACCTTTCATTTACTTAATCTTGAGTTGGTTTAACTAACATATTGGATTACAATAAATTGGCAGATTTTTATAAGTTCTTCTTACTGTCTTATTGTTTTTTTGGAGGCTCTTACTGACTCTTCTTATTGTTACTCTTGAGTCATGTGTGTGAATTGGTTTTAATGCATGTTTTTAATTTGATAGGCACAGCAATTTGGATACACCGTGGATGGACTTTTGAAGCCTGACAAATAAGAATAATAAGAACTGCAGAAGCTATAATTAACTAGCCTCTGTTATAGATGCGTAGCGCACCCAACAACAGGCGGTAGCGATATTGGTTGTGAATCCCATGGCAGGGATGGATTAAGACCTAATTAAATGAGGTAATATGTTATGTGAAGGAATTTCAATATTGTGGTGAATTATGGTGACACACTTCTAGGGCCTTTATTCCACCTTTCCTATCACTTTCTCAAAGTCATATTTTGTTATGGCCGCCTTTACTATCAAGTTTTAATAGGTCTCAGAGTCGATAAGGGGACTTCTATCAACTAGATAATTCATTATAAATAATTCTAAAGTACTTGTGTTTTTTTTTATTTGCAGACACCAGATGGCATTTGGAGTTTGCAATAGCAGTATTGAGGATTTCGCCTGAATTATTATCCAATAAATGACAAATTATAAACTAAAAGTGGAAGTAGTGTGCTAGTAAGGCAATGACAATTATACGAGTATCATGGCATTCATGGCTGTGCCACATTTGTGTAGGAACTGTAAGATTAAAATAAATGAATAAAACTTTATCTGTTTTTGATTGTTTTATCTTCGTTATTAAAGTTAATGAAAAACAATCACAATATTATTGTAAATTATTTTTAACTATTAAAATTATTTATTAATCCGTGTGGGTTCCGGATTAGAATAGTACCACTCCATGTCTTCCCGTGGATGTCGTAAGAGGCGACTAAGGGAATAAAGGCTTGTAGTACTGTTAGGCGATGGGCTTGCAACCTGTCACTAATACACTGGTAAACATCTTAGCCTGATTTTGCAAAATGTGGTTATAGAATTATCAACAAGTTTTTTTTAGAGTTGTTGGTAATTCTGTAGCTCTGCCTACCCCTCTCTGGGAATGAAGGCGTGATGTTATGTATGTATGTGTATTTTTAACGTGATTGTAGTTTTCCAATACTTTCTCTTATCAATTAATACACACATTGTATCTTTAAAAACTACAGAAGTAACCAAGCCATTATTGAAAGCTCAAATTAATGATTTGATAACAGCTCTAAGGATGCACCATAAGAGGAGCCACAGTAGGTGACCTCCTGCATTTCCAAGAAAGTAGTCAAATGGTACCTGATGGTCCCTTATCTTTTAGATCTTACCCCCGTTTTCAGGGACGTTTTAGAGGCGATTAAATCCGCATTCACATTTGTCTAATGTTTTGTGTCGTGGTGGCTACTGTTCACGTCTATATGACGGGATGATGTGTAATGCGCTTTCTTACGATATTTTGTATCAAGCTCGGTTCACATTTGTCTAATGTGTTGTGTCGTGACGCGTCAAACACTATTGGCGCGTGCACTCTAGTCTGATTTGCACAAGCCAGCACTGAACGTAACAATATTAAATATATGAAGCCGATACTGTTTGACGCGTAACGACACAATACATCAGAAAAATCTGACTGTTGGGTTTGATGCGGCGTTTCTTCACAGCAGTGGTCTCCTTTTGGAAAGTGCTAGTAATATTTTGATATGTAAAAGTGCCCGTGCGGCCTACTTACGAAATAAATATATTTTATCGTTTAAATGTAAATACGGCTTTTATTAACTCGTTCCGTTTTCAATATATGTAAAATCAAAAATTAGTACAAAATATTGGCTAATTTGTTTTTCTTAGATTTTCAGTAAGTGTACAATTTTAACCACCTGAAAAGGACATTTCTTAGAAAGTTAGTACCTAGTTAATTATTTAAATTATGAAACGTTAATTTTCTGCTAAATTACGAATATTACTCATACATTTAAATATACTAATCTCAACGCTAAATAGCAGTATCTCAAATTCAATAAACGAAGCAGATTAAATCCTTCTCGTTAGTAATATGCTTGCACTTGCTACAGGAGTTTTGTCTGAGATACCCCTAAAGTATAGCAAATTTTCGTAACTCTGCGGAAAAGGAAACGTTTTTTTGATTTTAAGTATTCATAGTTTTGGCTGGCTATAAAAAAACTAGTGTGACATACTAGTTATATGGACATGGCGAACCGAAGTGTAAGGGTAAGTAGTTTATTAAAAATACAGTTTACGTTTGTCTAGTATTTTAATACGCAAATGTTATAAATTCATTTTTATAAAGGCTTACCTATATCAGAATAATACTATTTAACCTTCGCAAATTCTTAATTAACTAGAATTTCAAAATAACAGATTACACGCTTAATTACTTACATCACAGTTCAGACTCCAAATTCAAAATGTTGGATATAAATATAAATATAATAAAAAATAAATAATTTCAAAATTCCACATTCCAGTTTATCGAAAATTATATGAGACGCGACAACCTTGATGAACGCAACGACAACAACAGTGATGATAAGAAATTATGTGTTGAGATTTCAAGTATTTTATCCTATTATTAGGTAATGTAAGTTGCAAACGAATATTGCTCGATTTTGCAATATTTGTAGGCTTCTACAACATCATCCTTTTCAACGAAAATAATACTCTTTTATTAGTACGGCCTGCACTACCTAAAATTCCACTTCCTAGCTTCGACTTTTCTGGAAGGTATATTAGTAGATCAGCGAATCTATTTAGTGCTTTCCCCTACATTATATGCCCTTGTCCTCGGATACTATTCTTTAAGGCTGAACTGCTCTCAATGTTGGTTAATACTTGGTTATTGTTGTATCCTTGAATTTAGTTCGCCTCTCATGTCGTCTAGTCTCACTATAAACATGCTCAAAGAGATCCATAGGGGACTAGGTAGTTAGTAGTTGATCTTTTTATTACTGACAAACTTTCCTTTATTTCCTTTTCTCTTAGTTCTTCATTTAGGACGTAGCGGAGTGTCATAACTTCTTGCTGCAGATGGTTTGGTTTGGTGGTTTTATGACTGTTAGTAAATAAATTGCTGATTTATATTCACATCCTTTAAATTCTTCTTTATTATTTTGAATCTTTATTTTGAATTTTTAGTTGAAATGTATTAAATGCCAAACGCATGCCAAATGACTAAAAGTCAAACGATTGATCGTTATTTTACGAAGTAAATATCTATACGACATCGTATTTTGGTCGGTGAAGTTCGTATTGATCTTGTTCTCTCTGTCGGAGGACCCATCAATTAGCTACGTAAGAAAGCAAGACAGATACGAGCTTAACCGACAAAATACGATGTCTTAGTACAATATTGTTCAATATGCGATATTAGGCAATGCGTATGGTTTATCGTTATTCAACTTTCATATCGCATTTATATTGCGTCCTCTCGTTATGATAATGTAAAAAGTACCATAATATTTTTAAGCAGTTTTAAGAAGGCATAGAGTATTTATAGTTTGTCAAAAAGAGGTTGAGAGGTCAAGAGGTGGGAGAATTGCAGGGTGCTATATCAAATAATATTTGGTATTTTCTCGTGTTTTTCATTTCATTTGACTGGTAAGTAAAGCCAACTAATTAATATTGATACTCTATGTTCCGTTGAACATTTGCAGGAACATTATGTGCATCAACTTGGCTTTGATGTTAGGCACGTAACAGTTAGTTTGGAGTTCTTAATAATGTGGTGCTATTTAATTCCGTGGGTGCCACCACACGATGAATCGTAGCTGGGGTGGTACGATCATCATGATCTGAAGAAAAGAGGAAAATAAAAAATAAAACAAGTATGAACCTACATAGCTGAGATCCCTCTAGAATACATAACATCACATCTTCATTCCCACAGTGGGATAGGCAGAGCTACAGAAATACCACCCAGTCTAACAAGGCTTATTGATAAATCTGTAACCAGACTTTGCACTCTCAGGCTAAGATGTTTACCAGTGTATTAGTGACAGGTTGCAAGCCCATCGCCCAAAAGTACTACAAGCCTTGATTCCCTTAGTCGCCTCTTACGAAATCCACGGGAAGACAAGGAGTGGCACTATTATAACTTATAACCCGGTTATTACACGGTAATCACATACACATGTACATATTAATTAAAAACGCGCTAAAATGCAGCTGCAAAGTCCGGTTTGAAAGGTAGGTAACGCCATGGTTTGTTCCGTCGTCACAGCATAGTAGCTAGTTAAAGCCGACACATAGAGATTAAAAATATCATCCCGGAAAATGGAATAGTTCCAAAAAAACTTTAGTATCAAAACCCTTAAATCCCTATTACTTCTAGATATAAATTGTAATTTTCCTTTTTGTTATGAGATTCTGGTACACCGATACCGAGCTATAATTTGTAGCGTTTCTCGCTGGCCTTATAATATGGAAATGTATGTATGTAATCGTCTCAAGATTGCAATTACACGTTGCCAACCTATGTATAACTCATAATTGTTAACCTTTTTGATTGGTTGTCTATTCCCGCGCCGGAACACAACAGTGCAACCACTGCAGCTTGGGAGTAGCTTAGTGAATAAGATGGTAGGTGCATTTCTTTGGGTACAATAAAATCTATTGTCTCGAGGAGAAAAATGATAAACTAACGGCGTAGACTACTAAATAGATTTACTTAGAAAACACTGTCTGTGGAAAACAATAAGAATAATTTAAAAAGAGAGAATATTTATTTTTTTGATTTGACGTTGTCATGAACTGACAAACGACAATTTTCTCTGTGACCGCAGTTTCGCAAAATGTAAGTATTTTGTTATTGAATAAATATATTATAACAATTTTACTATATTTGCCCAAAAATGCTCAACTGGTAGATTTATTAAATTCTGTGAAATGTTTTAGGAATCCGAACGAAACTGCAGCTAGGCGCAGGCAGCGTGTATCCTATGAACAGCTCGAACTGCTCATAGAGTATCTAGAGCAGAACCGCGACCTTGCTGCTGGGATTTTACAATCCACTTCTGGCCGCCACAAGACTTCCCGGCACTGGGAGACTGTTGCCGCCATCCTCAACGCACTAGGGGATGGAGCAACAAAAAGTTCTAAAGGGTGGAGCTCAGTAAGATTTTTATTAATTCTATTTAGAGCCGACTTAAAAAAAATAAGAGGTCAATTCGACGGGTTTTTTTAAATATATGTTACCCGATTACTTGAACTTTTGTTTGAATGGGTATACTTTTTAGTTAGTCCCATTCTCAGCACTTCAAGATCTGATGATGGGATCTTGGAGACATCGAGTTAACTACTAATGTTAGTATTTTCAGTGAAGCAGTCTAGCATTTGCATTCAAAAAGTATCATTTGGTGAAGTAGAACTGATGATGAAGACTACTGATGGCCCCCGGAACTCCTCAACGGTACTTATTTCAAGTGTGGCGATAAGATGTCTTGATTAAGATAGTTGAGCGACTATCACGAATCACATTCAAATGGTTTAAACATATGACTATGAATTTCCTGCAGCGTTGCTCGTTTCTTATTAATTGGAATGTGAGACAACGTAACAGTATTATTATGATGACTAATGCGTAAGAAATAAATAAAATGTTAAAAAAAAACTAAAAATTGTCTTCAAAAGGCAAGAAATTACTTCTTTTAACATGAAAGTTGGTCAGTCCAACTGAAGTCGGCGTCCCACTATATTTTTAACCGAATTCAGTTGGACTGACATTACCTATCAATTTAAAAGAAGTAATTTCTTGCCTTTTGAAGACGGTTTTTAGTTTTTTTGTGACATTTATTAAATGCAATATTTTTTCTTTTATATTTTAAGTATTGGAGCGATTATAAAAATAAACTTAAAAAAAAACGGCGTGTGTTGAGGACAGACCATACGGGCACCGGGGGTGGGCGCCCTCAGGCCAAAAGCCTTACCGACATTGATATAAGGGTTTTGGCACTGCTGGGGGACACGTTTGGAGAGCCCCTTCCTGGTGTCAGGGTAGATCCAGGCCTAAACTTAGAGGTAAGAGTTGGACAATTACTTAGCAATATCTTCCTAAACCTTTAATTTCAAGATCTATAATTTAATAAAAATTAAAATTTCTTTGCCTGATTGTGCAAAATGTAGTTACAGAATTATAAACAAGTCTTTTTAGTGTTGTTGGTGTTTCTGTAGCTCTGCCTACCCCAATCTGGGAATGAAGGCGTGATGTTATGTATGTATGTATAATTTGATAAAAATCTATTTTTATTTGGTCAAAGAATAATTGGTAAATCGACTTCATAAAAAGTAGGTTCTCAATTCGTCGGGTTTTTTTAATGTTTGTTCTCCGATGGGCGATGACTGAAATACCGTTGGAACAACTAGAAAAAATATTTATTGTTCAAGTTGTTTAACTTTCAAGTTGGTCCCATTTTTAGCAATTCATCATCTGATGATGGGATCTTGGAGAAATCAAGGCAACTCAAATATTATAGCAATACATATAGCGATTTTAGTATTTTCAGTGACAAATCTAGCATAAGCATTCAAAAAGTATCACTCCGTGAAGAAGAACTGATGATGATTCATTGAGATGTGGGACAACGTAACAGTTTGATCTCTAACTTCTTGCTTTTCGAAGACAGTTTTTAGTTTTTTTAAACATATAATTTATTTATCCTACCCTACTAATCTATAAGTCTGTTTGTCTGTTTGTTACCTCTTCACACTTAAACTGCAGAACCGATTTAGATGAAATTGGGTATGGAGATAGTTTTAGTCACAGGGAAGGACATGGGATAGATCTTATCGTGGAAAATTCTACAGTTCCCGAGGGAGATAAACAACATCTACGAGGATGGAGTCGCGGGCAAAAGCTTATAATATTATAAATGTGAAAGTTAGGATGGTTTTTAGTTACTCAATCGCACCAGAACAGCTAAATGGATCGGGATGAAATTTGGCATACAGATAGACTTTAGCATAGAGTAAGACATAGCTAATTTTTACCTTGATTTTTTTACAGCTTGATGGAATAGCTATGAATGACTACTAAGCGCGCGCAAAATCTATTAAAGCATTAACTGTTAAAGTACATATTATGTACCAATTCACTTAGGTATAACATTTTTAAAACACCTTCATATTCAGAATGCATAGCTTGTTGTTAACATGAATATGGTTTTAAAATGTGCTAAAAAAGATTGTGATGATGATGATCCATCCTTATTTATATTATTAATGCTTAAGTGTGTCTGTCTGTATGTTACCTCGTTATGCGTCATCAGTTTAGAGTATGTTGAGTCTCAGAGAAGGACATAGCAACAATTGACCTAGTCCCAAACTGAGCTCTAGGCTTATACTATGGGTACTAGACAACGATAAACTTACTTATATAGAGAAAACATCCAAGACTCAGGAATAAATACTCGTGCTCATCACACAAATTTCTGTCGTTAACCGGATTTTAACCCGACTAGGCCAAAGCATGGTAATAAAGAAGCATATGATGATAATTGTTTGTTCTTAACGCAGAAATTGATGAATAACATAGAATATTAACACCTCAGTCCTGCGTTAGGATCGGTAGAAATAGAAGCGCTGCGATAATTCGCGGTGCGGCTTGTTGTAGACTTAGATAGGGTTTCTCTAATACGTACGTATTACGATTTATTTATTGATAATGTTATTTTAGGCTGTACCTGAGGCACCTCCTGAGTTCGTCGTGGACATGGATTGGTATGAGATATACGCTTTTTGACGAAAATTTCTAGTCTGCTACCATCAAGGAAATAAAAGCTTCCATAACGTTAATATTTATAAACGATATGATTTAGGACAAAGTGGAATAGCACCTGAAGGACAAACATTTTTTTGCTAGAATTTCAAAAAGACTATTCAAAACAGCCATGTGAAGTAAGAAATAATGGCTAGTTTGAAAAGTTTCCTTTTTCTTATGTTTGAAATCTAACATTGAGAATTGTTTATTACTAAAGCCACAGATAATACAAGCTTCTACGCAACAGATACACCATTCGTCGCCATCTACCGCTATATTAATCTACGGCCGCCGCATCCCCGGCGGTACATAATCAGTCGAGTGTCTACTGTAACTCCATGCTACTCCGTTAAGCGGTTGGGATGTGACGAATTAAATTACCTATAACAATATATCAGCCAAGGATTCAACCGAGTCGCGGGTAACGGCTACTTAATTATAATTGTCTTTAATGAACGATTACGATTGTGCTTTAGTAGGAGATTGATGTCTTAGGAAACCCAATACCGGGTAGCTTAAGGTTCCAGAAAAGTTGTACTACATTTTTTTTAATAACACATTGCTGACTGTACTTATAATAAATTCACTATCAAAAGAAAGCTAAACTGGAAAGATCTACTATGAGTCAATGAGGAGTTCCTCTTGGACTTCCGTCATCATACCAGTTCGATAGTACCATATTATTGTATTATCATATCATTGGAATTGCATAAGTTTGCCGAATGTCAAGTCAATCTGACGATTGAAATAGGTTTAAATTTACTTCCAACTTGTTTGATAGTTTTAACACAAAAGTAAAAGGTACAAAATGTTTTTCCCCGGTTGAAATATGCATTATATTAAATATGTAAATGCCACAACGTTTGACAGACATGACCATACTCAATTTAATAGTATTTATATTCATTTATTCACTGTCATCACGTGGCACAAAAGTGATGCCAGTGGTGGTGTATGTGTGTGTAGTGGTGTGTGTGAAGTGTGTATGTGGTATTTTTAGGGGTCCAAAATCTAACTAGGAATCCTTATAGATTTGCCATGTCCGTCTTGTCTGTCTATTTGTCTGTCTGTATGTACATATGTATGTCACACTGTTGTTTTCTCAGAAACTATAGATCTAGTGCACATTGGTCAGATTCCTTTTTCGTTTGAATAAATTATAGCCTGTTTTTTTTCGGACGAAAACGGAATTACTTTTTGGACAGAAAAAACTTTGGTTAATTTTTATAATTTATTTATTTGTTACATTATATTATTTAATATTAGGCAGTGTCGACGGAGCTCCGCTTACGCGGAGCTCCTATTTCTGGATGGTTTGGCCCTCCGGGCCTGCTGTAAAACTAACATAACCTAAACCTACCTACGTATTCTATGGTCATCCGCGTATCAGGTAATATGTGTTTATTCTGACGATAGCGGAATCTGCTCGAAAGTCCGTTTTCGTCCGAAAAAAAACGGGCTATAATTTATTCTGACGAAAAAGGAATCTGACGAACGTGTATTAGACCAAACTATAAATGTTACAAAACTATTATGCCAGTTATTATCATAATTAAATAAATACATACATACATACAAACATAAAACCCCCCCCGTTCCCAGGGTAGGGTTGGGTAGGCAGAGACCACTAATTAAATCTATTCATTTATTGAATTGAGAAGGTATACAAGCACATAGGCCACCTGATGGTAAGTGGGATCTGAGACCCATAGACGTTTGCATGTTCAAGACTACAATCTAAAGACTGCAAATGCGTAGCCAACCCATGAGCTTACATGGAATGCTTCTATGCTAGTAAGGTAATTTCCATCGGTTGACTGTCGTATCCCCACACCGGAACACAATAATGCGAACACTGATGCTTGGCGGTAATGTTTTTAATATTATAATTATTATGATTTTAGGGGTTTCCTAACCAAACTGTGTCAACGGGGCCCATTACAAGAATAGTACGGGATCCTTTTAGTGTTCCGTAGTCAAACTAGGAATCCTTATAGTTTCGCCACGTCCGTCCGTCTGGCCGTCCGTCCGTCTATCCATCTATAGCTTAGCTCTAGACTCTTAGTACAGTCAAGGTTATAAATATGTATACACTTTAGTACCTTGTCTATTTAACATCATGTTTAAACTGCCATATGAAATTGTCACAGCGATTAAAGTGACAAGGTATTAACGTGTATACATATTTATGACCTAGACTGTACTAGGAAGTTGTTATTTGGCATAAATTTTACATACACCGACAAATTGATAAAATCAAAGAATTTTACTTAGAACACTGTTCACTGTACTCTATGGTTGTAGTTATTATTTGAATTTTGACGTATGGCAATATTATGTTCCCATTTCAGCGTGTTTTCCGAATCATTCTCGCTCCCTGACTCGGTCTCTATGCTGGGGAATGCGTCCACGGCTCGATCGACGCCATTAGCATGGAATAGTGACACGGGAAATGTGCCTGAATGCCCTGTTGAAACTGTGCGGCCTCCGACCGGTGCCGCTCTCTCTTTGCCGCTGCCGACTCCCTCACGTGCTTTACTTCTTCCCACCCCTCCTCCAACTGGCGGCATGCCGCCACCAACCTTCGCACCAGCTCACGCCATTCTGTCTCCGACACCACCCGCTCGTTCTCAAAATAATATGCCCCCTCCGAGTCCGTCACCGAGTCGCGCTGTGCCACTTTCAAGAAGCACCAGGAGACGCAGATGTAGGTACATAATTTTAAATCCTACACTCGGGAGCAAAAATTTCGGGTCACTAGACTAAATCATAATTTTAGTAATCGAATAAACCTAGCTAAGTGAAATAAATTGATCCTTATAGACAACTTTATACTCCTTAATCACAAGTATTAAAACTTATTGGCTAATGTTAAATAATGACATTTAAAAAAAACGTTTTTGAAAAGTGTACTTAGATCTTTTATAAAATGTATAATATATTTTTTATTGCTGATTTAATTTACATATCATGCAATGTCATTTTTTTTTTTTTTTTTTTTTTATGTTAAGGAGAAGGCACCCGAGCACTCAGGCCACCTGATGGTAAGTGGAATCTGAGACCCATAGACATTTGAATTCTCAAGACTATAATCCTAAGACCTCAAATGCGTTGCCAACCCTGAGGACTAAGATGGAATGCCTCTATGCTAGTAATTTCACCGGTTGTCTTATCCCCACACCGGAACACAACAATGCGAACACTGTTGCTTGGCGGGTGGTTAATGGATAAGATGGTGGTAGCGATCCGGACGGACCCTGCACAGGGTCCTACCACCACTAAAATTTCTTGATTATAATAATAATATTTCTATTTTCTTATACATATCCTCCTGCATAGATATTAATTCCCCTATATATTCTATTGTGATGTTTCCAACATTTATGGGCGGTTTCCTACAGCTGTTCGTTAGTATTTTAGTTTTTGATAGATTCATGGTTAATCCCAGCTTTCTACTCTCTATTGCAAGGTTGTTAATCATGGTTTCAAGTGTATTTGGATCTTCAGCAAGTATTACCAAATCTTCAGCCAATCTCAAGTTGTTCAGCTATTCACCATTTATCCTAATACCTTTTTCAATCGAGTTTAATCTGCGAAATATGCTTTCCAATGTGGCATTAAACAATTTTGGAGGATGAGGATCCCCTGTTTGACTCCTCTACTTAGTTTAAAATTTCTCCCTTCCTTTTCTAGCTTGATTTTGGCGGTGCTGTTGTTGTTGTAGATCGCCCAGATTATACGGATATATTTTTTCGGTATTCCCTGCTCTTTAAAGCTTGCCATATTCCGTTATGCTGTATGCTGTCAAATGCCTTGGCATAATCGTAATTGGTTTATATATATATATATATATATATATATATAATTTGCCTGGGACGAGCTTGGATGACGTGTAAGACAACGAGTACCTTCTTCAATGACGCTTCGCGAGCTGAAAAATGCATTGTGACAAAATTAGATAATTGTATAAATTGTTAATTATATTCAATTTTGTTTTTGCAAGCAAGTGGATACCATTTCCTTATATCATTTGCTTAAATAAAAAGCGCCCCAAATCAAAACGAGTCTTATTTGCATTTTAATTCGGAATGCTATTTACTTTAAGTTTTAAATCAAATTGTATTTATTTTTGATTTGGGCCACTTGAGTATTTAAGTAACTTGTTTTTTTTTAACATTCAGTAATTAATGTAATGCGTTTTATTTAAGTAACATCAAATGGGCTTTAAAGTCCAATTTATTTTATTAGGCTAGCCATATTCATTTTTCAGATATTGATATCAACGCTAGCGACCCGAAATTTTTGCTCTCGAGTGTGTTATACATGATTAAAATTCCAACTGTGTATTATATTTTTTCTAACTATTTGATAGGCACACCATTACCCAGCACCCTTGACACAGCGCGACGACATATTTTAGAAATAGAGCAAGCAAGGGTGGAGACAGAACGTGGGAATATGCGAAGCGCTGCAGATTCCGCAGCGGCTACCGTCAGGATGGCTGCCGCCGTGGAGGCGCTGGTTGCTGCGCAGCTGGAAACGGCCGGGGCAATAAGGGCAGCCGCAGCTGCTATAGAGGCCGCGGCTGTCGCTTTTACGAAAGCAGTCCAAAAAAAAGACGTAAAAAAGCAGCTAACAGATAGCGTCACATACCATCGCGAGATTGATATATTAATGCAAGATATTTTTTTACAGACGGTGAACAACATGCCCGCGAGTGCCTAGTACCTACCTATGCAACTACTTTTTTATGACATGATGTTAAAAAACATTAAGCAAGTGGGTAGACTAAAAAAATTCAGTACTGAATCAAAAAAATACGGTATTTTTTAATGTTTGTATATATTTTACGTGGTATAAACCTGACTAGTGCAAATTACTAATATCGATTTTTTAGGACGCTAGTAATGTAATGAAATCATTCGTATGATTGATTCCTTTCCGAGTAGGTACTTTATACTAACTTTAACTGGCACTTACTAACTTTATCTCAATGTTATCTTAAGCATCTAAAGATGTATTAAGTTAACATTTATATTTGTACGCCTAACGGCAAAACACAGCTGGAGGTATATTGTAAAATGATTTTATTCTAACTGTATACGAGTATATCTCTGTTTGTCAAATCTATGTTTGACAAATAAATAATTTGAATTAGAATGAAAACTTCTATGTCAAGCAGAAATTAATAGCTGGCCGAAGAGTATTTTGAACGTAATCAAATGTTCGTTCGCATAGCGAATGACGTAATTTATTTAAGGAGAATCTTACTTTATTTCAAATACATTATTAAAACCATATCGATTGTTTATTTGTCGTTATCGACGTAGTGAAGTTGTCGTTGATCGATTCGATTTTATCGATGACACTTTGAGCCCGACTACACTATGATGTCTTATCTCAATAACGGACTATAGTTTGTTCGCCGCCGTCTTATTTTTCAGACCGCATGTTACGTCAGAGATAATTATGAAAGTCATACCCGTAGTGATGCGAAAATGTCGATAATACGACAGTCCACTACAAATAAATAAATAAATAAAATAAATAAATATCACGGGACAATGTCACACAAATTGACCTAGTCCCAATCTAAGCTCTAGGCTTGTGCTATGGGTACCAGACAACGATAAACATACTGAGATAGAGAAATAAATACTTAAATACATATAAAACATCCAAGACTCGGAAACAAATACCTACTCATGCTCATCACACAAATATCTGCTCTTACCGGGATTTGAACCCGGGACCGCTGGCTTCGGAGGCAGGGTCACTCCCAACTAGACCAAAGTGTCGTCAAAAAAAAAAAAATTAGTTTGAATTTACTCCGCGACTTGTCTCGACAAGCACACTTGCTTTGCACTCACGCTGCTCGTGGCTCCGAAGTGGCGATGCCAATGCGACGGTTTTGTGCCAATACTTACCAAGGAATTTGAAAAAAAATCAGAATTCTGCCCTCAAGGTTTGTCAGATAGCCATGGAGAGTAGTATTTTGGGAGTCATATTAAAAGACCCTATCAATAATACATACATAGGAAATTATTATCACAGGACCCCATGGGAGCGTAGGATACAGGAGTCAAGAGGAATTTGTTATCTCATGATCCTACGTCTTAGTAGACGTGGGAGCCTATAGGAAATTCTTATCCCCGATCCCATAGGAGCGTAGGATACAGGAGCCGAGAGGAATTAACTATGCACGTTTTCTCGTAGTCCTACTAATTTGTCCTACTAGTCAAAAAGTGAACCTAGATTTGATCACTAAATACTAATTATGGTTGTAAAAGTAGGTAGGTCAGGTTCGTTAGGTATCTTCAGATGCCCGAAGGGCAAAACCACCTAGAAGTAGGAGCCCCGCCCTGGGCGGGGCTCCGTCGAAAGTCAGTAGGACAAAAATAGTAGGACCACAAGAAAACGGCCCTCATTATGCCATAGGATATTAGGATAGAGGAGCCAAAAGGCATTTTTTTACATCATGATCCCATGGGATATTTGGACATAAAAGCTAAGAGATATGATAATTTTAGAACGATCCCTCACAAGCGCGCACAGACATAGGTAGTGCACGCACACGCGCGCGCGCACACACACACACACAAACACATATACATACATACATTGCCTTTAATATTGTGTCCTAGGATCCTATGGCAACCAAAACTACGAAACAAGTATACATTTCGATCCTATCGTATAATTATGGGATTCAAGTGGAAGCGTGTCACCATGAAAAACGCAAGTGTTTTTCAATCCTATAAATATGTGAGCCAAGAGGAAATAAAAATGTATCTACAACGATCCCATGGGATCGAAAGCTTGGAAGCGAAGTGGAATAAGGGGGCAAATCAACTAAAATATATTATGATACAATAATATATTATCTAATTTACTCTCTATCTTTCACACCCTTTCAACGCCAATGAGGCCTGAAGTAGTCATGAGCTGTCGTGCCTGTGACGCCACCGACACTTATAGTTGTCACAGGTACAGCATCGTAAATATGAGGTAGGTTTAGGCTATGTTAGTTCTTCAGCAGACCCGAAGGGCCAAACCACCTAGAAAAAGGAGCTCCGCGCGACGAGCCTGATAATTAGATATTCAAATGGAAATTATTGATCAGTTGGACAAAGCAGTTGGACGACTGCCTCGAAAGGAAAGAGACGTTATTTCATTTGGATTAAGTTAAATTTTGCATAACTTTTAATACTTGTTTAACGTATGAGTGACGCATTTGTATTTGACGTAAGGCGTTGAAAAGGTTAAATGCAGAAAGATAACAATACGATTCTTTTTGTGGATACCTAGAGAACCATTAGAGATCCTATCAAATGCTAATAGACAACTTTCCCAGAAGGGAGACTCTTATCTTAAAGGTGTGTCCGCTGCGCCAAAAAACTAACAAAATATGTTACAAAACATGTTTAGGTACAAATGCACGTCCATTGCGACTTAAGAGTAAACAATGTAACTTTTTGTCATAACATTTCAATTATCTTTTGAGACCTGTAATCCCAGTAATGTATCTTTATTATGTATGATTGTAGGATATTTATTTATATTCAAAGGTATCAAAAAGAGTTCCTATAATTAATGATTAATGCCCTATTTGACAGTTCTTCACTCGTAACTTTTTCCATCCATAACGGAAAACTTAATTACTGCGTTTTTAAACAAAAACATTCTGGCCACACCCTGGTATTGTAGAGATTTTTTGTCATGAAGTCCATTGTTAAGGAATTATTTCAAAATGAGTCAATTTTGGCAACTTTTTATTAGGACTCTATGCCGTAACAGCATCTATCAAAAATCTTTGCTTCATCATTAACAAAGTAAAGGCCTACAGAAAGTTCCTAGAGACTGGACTAAGTAATAAGTAGGTATATGCTAGCCGCGTGCCTTATGCTGCGTGGGCACTCTCTACTGCAGCGCACGGTCGAGCTACGCACGTGGGGTAAAAAATCGCTTCGTTTTAAAAAAGATGTAAATACGCCCACAGTGGAATTCATACGAGAGCATTACGAACAAGTATAACTGATTGACCCAGGCGACGTGACTTCACCATGGGTTCAATAGAGCTGGTATGGGGATGTCTTTGGCGTCAATCCGTGCTTAGCATCTCGTGTGCCACTGTAGGAGAATCTAAGTATGTAGACTTTGATTCAAAGCGGATTTATACTGTGCGCCGCGGTTGAGTTTCGGGTTAATGATTTCTATAAGTCAGTGTGTCCTGTAGCACATTACTTCATTTGAGCACCGCCCAAGCTTGATAAAAAAATAGATTCGTAGGTATGTGTAACTTTATTATAATGACATATTACTAATACTAATTAATTAATAAGATAAGAAATGAAATCTAGTTATTATTTTACACCGATTAACATTTTGGTAACCTGAAGCCCAATAAATATTGCAACCACCGATTATGGTAAGTAAAACGTTTTGTTCACAAAACGATTCGTATTAGGTCTCTTACTACAATGTTCCAATAAAGTAGGTATTCCACGGTAACTTTATAACTCAATGAAGTTCTAGTTCTAATCATCCGGGTGTATGTACGTTGTATCGCAGTCCTGCATATTCGTGGTCATGTGTGGCGCTAGGCAATATTAAGCGTATCTCCGTTTCTAGTTATAATCATCTCGGACTCTCCCTCCAGTCTTGAACAAAGCTACCTATCAAGTTCATCGCGGTTACGTCGTCGGTCGCTTATTCGGTCCGCCGCGATGCCGAATGTTATTGTATGGGGTCAATTTGTAGGTATACGCGTTTGCCCACAATTCCTTCGGGGCATTTTATAAACATAATTAATATTATACGTCCATTCTGTGCACATTTTGTTTCTGTATTTGAGCAACTTTAGTTTTTGACCATTTTCCTCTCATGTCCCTAACTGAAACTATTCTTGACTTAGGGTTAAGTTACTGTTTGATGCAAATGATGCGTAGATATGCCTTTCATTTTCCATAATTGTCGTCTTTTTTTTTGCAAGAAAATATTAATTTTACAATCGGTTGACATGTAAACATTGACGATGACACTAGCATAATTGTCATTTTCATTCAATCTTGTGAGTGTCGTATTATAAGGCAATAAGTTCAGGGGACGTTGCAGACAAATATAAACCATATCTGTAGAAATTATGGATGGCTTTGGCGTGCGACTTTAATTTGATTTTTGACTTGTGATATGGGTATAGATAACGTTAATTGGCTTAAAAGTGGCAACATCACAATTATAATAAGAGTCTGTTGCCCCGAAGTTTTCTAAACAAGTTTTTTTCACAAAAATGACTAAATGACAAAACTAGACGGAATCGAACCGAGTCTATACAATATTTTTAACTCCAAATTAACTCAGGAACACGCTCTTAAAAGGAAAACGGTAAAAAAGTCTGTGAAAGGCCAGTCCTGTAAATGAAAACTAAAATTTTATCATTGAGATAGATTTTGGATGAGAGCCGCACGTGCTATACGGCCTTTCACGAGATCTGCGCTGACCCGGCGCTGAGAATGGGTTATGGCTAACATTTCCGCACTCTCTTGCCTTGCTTCCAACTCTGCCAAAATTCTTTGTTCTTCCAGCTCGCGCTCTGGGTCAAGCTGTGGCAACGGTAAATTGCCTTTGTGCGCAATGTTATGTAGCACGACACAAGCGTTAATAATTTTAGCGCACTTTATTGGCGCGTAGTGCAGCCTCCGCGAGCTCGACAGGCAACGCCAGCGCGCTTTCAGCACGCCCAAGCAACGCTCCACGCAATTGCGAGCTCGCACGTGCGTCTCGGTATAGCGAGCTTCAGCAGTACCGGGGTCAGCATTGACGATGGGCGTCATTAATGTTTCGCGCTGTGGGTAACCAGAGTCCCCTGAAATAAAACCAATGCCAGAATTTATTATATTTATTTAATAAAGGAACAATTAACTCTTTTTTTGGAAGAATAGAATAAGAGGCCATTGCCAAGAGGTTTCAAATTAAAAAAAAAAAAACTGTCTGCGTTGTCGTTGGCTGTCATTTTTGAAACAATCTAGTAATTTTTTTGAGTGGAACTGACTTTTTAAAATAAAAAATTATTACCATTACTTTTAAGGCAATGCAAACCTAACTTGTTTGTAAGAAATATATTCTAGCCGCTGCACACATAAGGGCTGACTTTTCTGTGATTACGTTTCGTAGAAGACATTCGGCGTTGAGGAGAGTTGTCAATGTTGTAGAAGTTAAATACAAAAAATGAATAAGATTATGTTTAGAAATTGACTTTATTTTAAATATTCAAAGAAATAAATTGTCTACATGGGATATAATATAATTTTGAAATAATGTTGTTCAACCTTATATTTATTTATTTAGTAATAGTATTAAAGGAGACATTTGTATCATATAATACTTATAACACTTATAACAATGTTTAGCTATACAATGCCCATAACTTGAGAAGTTCGAAAAAACACATTAGGACTTTGAATCAAACAACAAAGATAGTAATTAATTAATGAAATTGGTGAATATTCAATGATTGAACGGCAGCTTAACTACTTGCTACTTACCTAGTAGCCACACTGACTCTCCTCCCGCGTATAGTGACTGGAGGTAGGCATTAAGGGGATGGTTACTCCACACCGCGCTATCGTGGGTTGAGCCACCGTGGCTGGCGTCTACGCTGATTATATTGAGGTCCGCGTCACAGATCTATAAAGTCGGTTATTTTAACAACATAAACGTGAAAGTGATTAGAAACTTTATATTCATATTTATTTACATACATATACTATACACACCCTCACGCCTTCATTCCCAGAGTGAGGTAGGCAGAGCTACAGAAATACCCACAACTCCAAAAAGACTTGTTGGTAATTCTGTAACCACATTATGTACAAATTTAATTAATAATCAAAATCAAAGGTAAATAGTCTTTACTGATTTTTATTATAGTTTATCATAATTTGTGACAAAATGGTATGATCACGAGTCCGACGCTTATAGTATACCTATTTATTTGAATTATACGCGAAAAAAATACAATCTCACTTACAATTTGAACATTCAGGGAGTGAAAATGTTTCCTATTAAAAAAGTTCTCCTCCCCCTGGGCAGGCCTTAAGATGGCTATGTGGGTGCCGTCCACGCAGCCAACTACTCCCGGCAGTCCGAACTCGGTGAAAAATCTGGGAAATGCAAACAAATAAGTAGTATTGCTTACTAATAAATAAATATGCATAAGTATCATGATATTATATTATTATGTATAGTGATTGATAACTTATAACATCAATTTATCACCAGTACATAAATAATTGATATAAATACGGTTATTTACCGGTTTTTCAATACATTCCGCTCCTGCCGAGAACCAGGAAATTTAATGTATTTTTTTGTAATATTTGGGTGGTTCAGGGCCTCAACCACCTGTTGAATGGCCCTTGAAGCCGACGGCTGCGAGAAAGCGTGGGTGGCAATTTGGCCCACGCTTCTCTGGTCTGAGCCAGATGCCAAAAAGCTCAGACCGATTAAAATCTGAAAAATATAACAAATGTTAGCATTGCTCTAAAATTTGACTATTTTGCTAGCATGCATTACTTAATAGCTTATTCCGGGCACTTACTTTGCGTTCAAAATTTAAATCACCGCGAGAACTCGGGAGGAAAGGACTCAGCTCCTGAATAAGGTCCGCAGCCATCGCCTTGGTCAGCCGATAAGTGGCTACGAACTCTGTATCCAGGAGCTGAGTTGCATAAATGTGTCGCCGAAGCAATCTCTGTCCCTCTTTCCTCCGTCGTTTCACCTCCATATGCTCCATCTCAAGCACATCCAATTTAAGTGCTAGAAAAGCCATCTGCAACAAAACTCAAGTTTTTACTTTATCTCTAATATTAGGCAGATACTTTTAGATTGTCTTATTATGATAACGTATGAAAAGCACTTTATAAAAACACATATTATCTTAGCTATTAAATTAAATAATCCACTCACTTTTCATTGACGTTTGAAGTCCTTTTGCGATATGATGCAACACGTCAAAAATATTTCTAGTAATTATATTGTTTAAATCCAGCATTTTGGCAGTTAAAATCCCCTCAGTAACGATACCGTTTAGAAACGATAACATTTAGAATAAAACATATTGTTTATTCAACGATATCGCAAATAAAATGCAATACCATTGAGCTTCCTCGGTACATTTTGAATAGCGATAGCGTTACGATACCGTTCACTCTCGAAAGCAATAACGCTAAGGGCCGTTGAGTCAAACAATATCTGTCATTTTGACACTTAAAAGCATTTTACAAACGATGAACGATAAGAAAGCGAGGTACCGCTAAACGCTTTGAATAGCAAAATCAATACAATACGATAACAGGTCAAAAGCCATAAGGTTTAGCCCGTGTAGAATTGGGCCCCAGAGCACGTTACTTCGTTTGTTTTGTGGCGGTGAAGAAGTAGGTAACTTTTCTATATGTGAATGTATTGAAAAATCGCCCTGTCGTTATTAAGTGCATGTAGATCTTTAACACTTGCAAAATGGTGAACATGCAAAAAATGTAAAAAAGCATTCAAAACGCAATAGGTACACTTAGTTTTGACCCGTTTATATTGATTTTATATAGAATCAGTACTTGTTAAAATTTAAAAACCTCTTTTAAATACGTAATATTTTAATTCAATGGTAGGTATTGGCTTAAATATAGTTATTTCTCAAATAAATGCAAATTTCTTTATAAGGTCCGTATATTTTAAACTTGGAACAACAGCTGTGACAAATTCCTGTCATCGATTTGTATAGAGTGTTTTGCGGGGGTCTGTTCCGTGGTCTGTTCTATGACTATTTCAAGTTTCATATCTTATGAAAAAATAAAACAATTATTCTTCCCTTTTATAGAACTTTCCAGAGAGCGTAAGAAAAAATATGCGTGTTCCCGTTACTAAGTCCTACCTTATATTATTAATTTATTCTGTACCAGAATTATTTGGCATTTGCGATGCGTGAGATTGCTCCTAAAGTGATGCCGATACTTGATCCGACCCATTTCAGGCTGGCTTACATCATATTAGCTAAATTACGTTCAGCAAATACAATTCAGTTGTTCAACTGATTTTCATTCCGGTGAACAACGTATTATTTAAGTGGCAGTAATCTGTCGGATGAGTACCTACAGTTTATTAAAAATGAAATGCGACTACTGCATTTCATATTATAATTCTACTTATAAGAATTTATCACTGAGGTTTATACTTTTAATTGTGAAAATTAAAATATCCAATTGAATAATTTGCCTTTGACTTCGAGTTATAACATGAACATAATTATTTACAAAGCATAATTTATTTTGAGGGCGTTGACATTATACATAAAATACGTATCATTCATCAATGTCTAATTAAGCTCCCAAACATAATTCAAAGCACTCAAAACAACACAAAATTACTTAGAACTTTAACAAACTATTGCCAAATAAATTGTGTTTAAAATAGTAATGTTACAAAATGACAAATATTCAATAATAGCAGTTATAAATTCACTTTGGCAACTCTAAATTGTCCTTTGTGATATATAGCGAGGAGCATTTTTCCAGCTTGCCTCTCGAGGCTCGGATACTTTGTATGGAGGGTACTTTAAGTCTTAATAAAATATGGGGATTCTTGTTTATGGTAGGGGAAGCCTGGTAACCAGTGCTTAGTGGAATTAGGTTGGTTGCGAGGCAAATAAAATATAATGCCATAAACAATTCAATAGCATAAATTTAAGTGTTTTTATCTTAACCATATTTAAATCAATTTTGGTAGTGTTTTTTTTTCACTTGAACGGCGCCCGAAATATTGATTTTATGAATCATCGACAATATACTAATCCGTAGTTATCTGCTGATGCTTTGATATTATTGTACAAGCTTTTGCTTGTGACTTTGTCTGCGTAGAACTCGTTTATCGCATAAAGCATCTTATTAGAGAAGAAATAGTGAGGTCCGAGAATGTGATTGAAAGACGTTGTGACAAAGATCGAAAAGGGTATGCTGAGATGGTTTGGACATTTAGAAAGGATGGATGAAAGAAGAGTTATGAAAGAGGTAGGGCGAGGGAGAGTGAGACGAGATGTTGGTTGGGGTCGCTGTAGATGCACATACAGTGATCAGATCCGCGATGTACTGAATAAGCGCCAAATCGAAGAACTGAAATCGACGTACGTTTGTACGTGCATGAAGAGGTTGATAAATGTAGAGGAAGCGAAAGTTGTGCGTTAAGACCCGTATTCGCGATGTACCAATGAGTTTTTCTTGAGAACTTGAGATCATTAACGGACTCTATTACGGTAAAGGAAAAACATCGTGAGGAAACCTGCACATTCGAACAGTTGGATGTGTAAGAGGGTAATTACATATAAGATCCTAAAGAGCTCGAAGGGTATTCAAAAGGGCCCAATTGTAAATAGGATAAGATAACGGTAAACTTCCGAGAACTATATTTAGACAAAAAAAAAGAAACTATTGGCTCCCGGTTCACGAATTTAATACATTTCCTTAACTGTACAGGATGATTAAAATAAAAGCTGTAAAACGCTTCTGAATACCTCTCGATGTAATCGACGGGAAACCGTCACGCCGGCGTGAGCATTTTGAAGGGTCGTGGCTTAAATTGTAGCTTCCAATTTTATATAAAAAAGGCCACACTTTCACGGCCAAATGCGGAGGTAATAAAAGTTAGAATTGGATTTCATTGATTTACATTATTAAAAAAACCTCTTCACTCAGAAGATAAAAGCAAAGTAGTTAACAGAAGCAGAAAAGCGGATCCATCTTAGGCTCAAGCTCAATAGAACTTTCTCAGCGTATAAAAGAAAAGAAAATAAATGTTTTTATTGGTGCAATAAAATTACTATCAGACAACAGAAGAAAACAAAATCAATTGAAAAAAGAAGAATGAAACCAACATGAAGTAATCTAAACCTGACACCGAAATGGTCATGAAAGAGAATTTTCAATTTGTAACAGTTAGATAAAGTCTTTGAGCGAATGGCGTGTATGTATAAAAAACCTCAAATAAAGTCGAGGCGAGTTGCTAGTAGTGATGATTAAATCAATTCAGGGGAAGAAATTGAGAAATGCATGAAAATCAGAATTGAGTTTCATTGATACGATTTACGAGAAAATGTAAAAAAAGCATATACCCGTTTATAAAAAAAATATATGGAGTCAAAACTTGTTGAAATTTTAAAACTTCTTTTAATGTTTAGATTGTTTTTTTCGGCATCCTAATTTTACTTACGTAATATTTTAATTCAACGATACTGGCTTAACCATCGTAATTTACGAAATAAATGCAAATTTCTTTATAAGGCCCTTATATTTTAAACATGGAACAACAGCTGTGACGTCAATCCATTCGTCGATTTTGTAGAGTGATTTTGCAGGGGATCTGAACTATGACTTTTTAAGCTTAATATCTTATGTTTAGTGTATACAGTTATTCCTCTCTTGCATAGTACTTTCCAGAGAGCGTAAGAGACAAAAATATGCATGTACTTTATTATAGCCCATCTTTTTCCTCATTTTATTAACAGTTGTTTTTATCGGCTTAATTTAACTATGAAGCAAATATTATACTCCTAAGGCAACATTCTGAGAATATCATTAATTTAAAAAAAAAAGTCTCAGTAGCCCAATTATGCCTTTTCTAATCTTTCCTTATATAACTTAATAGGCGGATTACGGAAATAAATGAAGTGATCTTAAGGCCATCTTGTTTACGTTCATAGCAGCTAAACGAGGGGTTAAGATGCCGCTTAAATTTAATTGATGATGGCATTTTAGTATAATTCGCTTAATTTGGACGTTTTCTTAAGCAATTAATTCAGTGATAATAATCTCATTTTGTTTCATATTAATAAACAATTATTGTCTGCTACCGTAATTATATTTTTTGGGGTTACGTTTGCGTTTTCTCGTTAACGTAAGTAATTTAAGTTATTTTGGAACATAGCATGGTTAATATTCTTTTATTTAAGCTTTGTCTCCATATTATGTAATCACCCCTGTTTTCTATTCTAAAGGTACATAGTTAAGAACTGAAATTAAGAAACGGTAACGTTTCACAATCCTTGTACATTCCTATCCTGTAAGTATTGTATTTGAGTTTCTGTGTTTTGTACAATAAAAAGATTATATACATACATACATACTTTAGGCAGATGAGTCACAAAATTCAGTCGTACATTTATGTAGTGCCCTCATAAGCAAATAGGTGGTATCTCAAATCAATAAACGAAGCAGATTCAATCCTCACTCGTTAGTAATACGGTTGTAATTGCTACAGGAGCTTTGTCTTAGACTAAAGTTCCTAATTTTAGTCCTTAACTATGTACAATTTTTTTGAAAACCTTCAATTCACGGACACTAACAATTATCACTTATTTTGTTACAGTAACTAGACCTAGGTCTTTCACTTCTAGTATTTTAAAAACCGGACAAGAGCATGTCGGACCATGCTCAGTGTAGGGTTCCGAAGCCGTGAAGTACTTACAAACACAAAAATCAACAAGACAGGTAATAACTAATTTTCTATTTAAAGTCAATTGGTATTAGATAATTTTAGTAGGTACAAACACTTTAATCACCTGAATCTCAAGAACTAATGATGTCTATATAGTCGTGATAGTTTTCCTTAAAATTCGTTATATGCTCTTTCATTTTTTTTTTTTCAGGTTTTTAGTATTTGTAGTTTTGGCTGTAGGGGGGGGGGGGACACTTGAACGCTTTAAAGCTCAATATTTCCCAAACGGATCCCAAAATCAAAAAAATGATTTCACAAACCGGTAATATTTTTGAAAGCCCTATCCAACGATACCCCACACACTATAGGGTAGACAAGAAAAAAAGAGTCTTTGCTAGAGCAGAGGCTGCGGAGACGGACGGACTATGCCTAAGGGTTCCTAGTTTAACTACGGAGCCCTATAAACGAAGTATTCTACCAGAGTAGTCCTGACAAACATTGAAAATCAGTAACTCAAAGTGCCCGAACTGAACCATGAGATTCGACAGCTAAATATATGTTTTCATACCAAAAATATCTTACACAAATAAGCCCTACACACAAGTCAAATTGTTATTTATTACCACCGATCGTGTTTACCAATACTCGGCATATATTTGTTTATCTCAAGATTTGGTAAGCCCCAGGCAGTAAGGTACACTAACTCTGACCCAGTGGGACGCATCTGCTCCGCGAAGATATTTTTCATCGTTAAACAGAATACAATATGAGAGAGCCGCGAAATACCCGAAATTATATCTAATAATGAAATTTTACAACGCTGTAAAACTTAATTAATTTAAGCATGTGCTCGTCTGTGTTAGAAGTTTAAATTTTAAAATATATTTAATTTAATTTTACTCGTTAGCGAATTTCACTAAAATTCACTTATTACAAGTCAAGCAATATATTATCATTTGCGTTTTTATTGTTTTTTAAGTACAAAATAAAATAACGATGACAATTATAATGTTGTGTCAAAACGTGCCAAGTCTCAGGCAGTTAACATGCAGAGACAGAGGCTGTTTTTTTCACTGCCTGGCAATGTCATATTTTAACTTCTGATTGTTGTTAACTTCGTATTTTATTTAGGGCTGATTTGATCCATCTTCACATAACAGTACCTGTCAAATAAGTATATTTCTACCTTTTTCTTTTATATGCCAGGGAAAGGATACTTTCTTTCTTTTTTTTTACTTTGAATGGAAGATAATTTCATGTGCGGGTTGAAAAATCAGGCATTAATTTTTATTTTAACTCCTTTATTCTCGCTTAGTGTAATGTAAACATTGTATATCGGCTTACAGGGTCCTAAGATACAGGCTGACCCTAGTTTGGGTCACTGAATATTTTATTTGTAAACCGTTTATTGACTTTGTTAGGGTTTCGTGGGAACAAGGAACCCTTATAGTTTCGCCACGTCCGTCTGTCCGCAGTTTAGTTGCACAATAACATAAAAAGCTGTTATTTGGCTTAGTTTTTAAAATTACGCCGAACAATGAAATCTTTTGGTATTTTATTGGGTACATTATTGCCTAGGCCTGGAAAGAAGGGGATTGCCTGTCGATGTAGTTAGCGGGCCGAGCCTTGGCGAGGCCTGCTCAAATACGAGTCAGGCATTCCCATTGCCGCCGAGGCGTATATAATGCTTTTCTCAAACAATGCGAGGAAATAATACAGATGCATAGTTAGATGTATCTTTATTGTAACATTACATTGGTAAATAAATAAACTAAACTAAACTAAAATAAACTATTTGTAAAAAAATATTGACGAATTGTGGGAGAATCTCCGTTTTGAAAACTACAAGAATTGAGATATTTTCACAATGACGCGCCGCCAGCCGCCCAGCGCTGCACCCACCTTTTATTAAATTAGGTGTATGGGATTTTTTATAGTCTTTATTATTTTACAGGTAATAGACATCAGTTTTGAATAAAATATCGCAGCGGACAGGAATGTGTTTCCATACATTTATTTTACTCCTAGGAAATAATTAGGCTCTTTTCGTCACCGTTTTTCAAAAGAAAAGCTATCCTTTCCGAGCATGTTTGAGAAAAAGTATTTTTTCTACATAATGACATCGGGTGAGATCATTGGATAGCTAATTAAAAATAATTATTAATACTTTTTTATCAATTATGCATGGGCACTATTTAGGAAGTGTAATTTGTTCTTAAAACGTTTACCTAGGTACTAAAATTCATTTAAGACAGCATCAAGTAAATTTAAATCGAAAATTCGTTCTAACTTTTTGGGTTCCGTACGTCCAAACGAAAAAACGGAATCCTTATAAGATTAGTCGTGTTTCTGTCTGTCCGTCTGTTACAGCAAATTTGCTCCGGATCGACTGGACCAATTAAGTTGTTTTCTTTCAAATATGTATATATCTGTGAGCCAAGCACGGACATGTAACGTATGTTAATGAATGAAAAAATAAGAAATCTTGTATAAACTGTGCCATGTGGCATATCAAATGAAACGGCTTTTTATACGGATTTCGAATATTTATTTTAAAATGAACAGTATTAAAGTTATTTCACAAAATAGATGAAATAGTTATTTACCTAGATTACATGAAAACAATAAGCCTAATATAGGAATTTTCTCAAAACTTACGAAACCCGCTCCATGCGAGTTCAACTCGCATTTGTCCGGTTTTTCTGAGACAGATTTTTGTGTTTGCGTTAACCCTAACCCTACACTGAGCATGTTCCAACATGCTCATGCTTGTTTTTTTTTCATATTCTTATATTTTAAGCGCGCGTGGGCCGTGCGTTTTAAACGCGTGCTAATCCTTTTAGACCGTAACTCCCACAATTCACTCCAGTGCTCACTCCTCGAGTGTATGTCCTTAGCTTGCTTTATGCGACCATAAACGTAAGTTATACGCTGTTGACATGCTATATGGAGTTTCAGAATAAGCAATTTATATGAATAACGTTGCTACTAAATAACGGAGTTATAACCGATGGCATGGCTTTCAAATATATTTGGTAAATTAATTTACAATCAACGACAGGTTTAATTCCCAAAAAATCATAAGGCAAAATAACTTTTAGCAAATTATCAGTTAAAATATTTTTGTTTGGCATATTATTGTTTAATAAATTCTTACTTGGTCATGTTTCATTTTAACAAATTTCATGTAGTCAAATGTATTGTTTCGCATAACATACTTTTTCCAAAATATTGTTTTGCATACGATTTATTATTCTGTAGTGCATTGAATAAAATGTAGGGTAAGATTATTTTTCCTTAAGTGGGTAGTTATCTTACTGCGTGCCAAATAATTTACAGGTCTTAGCCTGGGATCTACATCTGAATCACTAAAGTTTTTTAACCTATTTTTATATTCCCTAACGTTGTATGTCATAATGATCACTTGTCCTAACGCTCACATGGCCTATCTTTAGGATTCCTAACATCGTACGGATGATTTTTTTTTTCCATAATGTTTTATTTCCTAACATCACTTGCCATATTGATTCTTCATCCTAATGTTATGTGCCATAATAGTCATGTGTCATAATTATCGGTTAGCAGCGGTGATCAGAATAGTTTTTTCAAGGGATGTCAAAAAAAAATAACCTCGAAGGCTAAGGCGGGAGCTCGCTGCGCTTCGCTCCCGCCATAGCCTTCTAACCTAACCTTGCCGAGTCGGTTCTGCCCAGGAAGGTCTTGCTCGCTCATGCAATATAAGGGATTATGAGGAATATGCCAAATAACATTAGGAATATTAATACTTATGGTAAAAAATACTCGGGAAAATGAGTTTTGGGGCAATCATTATATTATGAAAAATGATTGTTATGGCAATTGATCATTGGGCTAATGCCCAATTGCCCATTAGGGCAAAACAGTTTGGGCAAGTGATTTTAGGACAAACGATGTTAGGAATCGCGAGGGAGACCCCTTAGCCTGACTATGCAAAATGTGGTTACAGAATTATCAACAAGTTTAGAATTGTTGGTATTCCGTTGCTCTGCCTACCCCACTCTGGGAATAAAGGCGTGACGTTATGTATGTAATAATTTACCCTTTTATTTGAAAGCTAACTTAACCTACTTTCGGTACTATTCTCGTAGCAGTTCGTTTCTGTGGGGGTCGCAGTTCTAACCTAACCTAACCCACTTTTATGGTAGCAGTTCGTTTCTGTAGAGGTCACAGTTCTAACCTAACCTAATCTACTTTTATATCTTTAACTTGTCAATGACTAATGAGATACACTTTTCGTTTCAGGCAAGTTCAAGCCCAGAGTTGTGCAAAAAGTACTTACTTTGCCATTATTCTGATTTAAGAAAAAACAGTACCTAAATCGTTTTTGGTGCCGTGTGGTGCCGGTCGAGAATAGCACCACCCCCTCTCTTCCCGTGGGTGTCGTAGGAAGCGACTAAGGGATAAACCGGAGGATGGGCAGCAGCGTCCTCTGCGGACTACATGGTATGACTGCGGTCGCCAACCCGCCTGCCAAGCGTGGCGACTACGGCATTTTTCCCCCCAAACGGTTCTAGATCAAAAAAAAAAAAACATGAATGTACAACAACAGCCCAGACCCCTAGTCCCCGGCGGCCCCGCTAATTCCTGGCTCCGGTAGCGGCCATGGTAACGGTGGGGCAGGGGGTGCTTTAGGTAATCTCCGGCAGAGACCCGGCTACCAGAAACGACGACCTTTGGCCCTGGCAACATACAACTGCCGAACATTGCGGACCGACGAAAAGTTGCTGGAACTGGAGGAGGAATTGAGCAGGTTACGATGGGGAATCATAGGGTTGTCAGTCCGTAGAGAGGGGGAGGACATGACAACCCTGGAGTCCGGTAACTTGCTCTATTTCCGGGAGGGCGACCACCAGTCCCAGGGAGGTATCGGGTTTATCGTCCACAAGTCCCTCGTGAACAACGTGGTGAAGATCGAGAGCGTGTCGAGCAGAGTAGCGTGCCTTGTGCTCAGAATGACCCAACGATATTCGTTGAAGGTCATACAGGTATATGCTCCGACCTCAACGCACTCCGACGATGAGGTGGAGGCTATGTATGAGGATGTTTCCAGAGCCATGCATAGCTCCAAAACTCACTTCACGGTTGTTATGGGGGACTTCAACGCAAAGCTGGGCAAACGAGACGGTGAAGAGCAGAGAGTGGGGAATTTTGGAGTGGGGCATAGGAATCACCGGGGCCACCTACTGGCCAGTTTTATGGAGAAGGAGGGACTCTATATGATGAACTCCTTCTTCAGAAAACGTGAGCATAGGAAGTGGACCTGGATGAGCCCTGATGGTGTAACGAGGAATGAGATAGACTTTATCATGTCGACGAAAAAGCACATATTCAATGATGTCTCCGTGATCAGTGCGGTTAAAACCGGTAGTGATCACCGTATGGTGCGAGGCTCATTGAATATCCAGTTCAAGCTTGAAAGGTCTAGACTGATAAAGTCTACGCTCCGCCCGGCACCCGCTCAGCTCCAAAACCCCGAAAGCTTTCAGCTCGAACTTCAAAACCATTTCGAGTGCCTAGGTAGCGACGTGGACGATTACAACGACGGGTTTGTGGAAGCTGTCCAAACGGTCGGGTCTAAGTTTTTTAAGATCCGCCGTACAAAGATCAAGAAGCTCTCGGAATCCACCCTTAGGCTCATGGAGGTGAGGCGCGAGATGATTCTGCAGTCCTCTGGTGACGCTTGTCGCTATCGGCAAGTCAACAGACAGATCTCGAAGTCTCTGAAGCGTGATGTACGCCGATTCAATACTAAAAGTATTGAAAAGGCTATTGAGCGTAACAGGGGCTCTAAGGTGTTTGCCAGGGATCTGTCTGTTGGCCAAAGCCAATTGATGAAGCTGAAGACCGACGACGGCAGAGTCATTTCATCCAAACCTGAGCTATTGGCGGAGGTTGAGAAGTTTTATGGACAGCTGTACACGACAAACCGAACACCCGTCGAAAATCTAGCTAAAGACCCGAGGGCTAGATTAACCCGACACTATACCGAAGATCTCCCCGACGTCAGCCTATACGAGATTAATATGGCCCTCAAACAGCTTAAAAATGGCAAAGCCCCAGGGGAGGATGGAATTACAGCTGAACTCCTGAAGGCGGGTGGTAAACCCATCCTTAGGGGTCTCCAGACGCTGTTCAGTTCCGTTCTCCACGAAGGGAGAACGCCGAAAGCATGGAACAGAGGTGTGGTGGTTCTCTTCTTCAAGAAAGGTGATAAAACCTTGCTGAAGAATTATAGACCCATCTCACTTCTGAGCCATGTTTACAAGTTGTTTTCGAGGGTCATCACAAATCGTCTCGCGCGCAGGTTTGACGATTTCCAGCCTCCTGAACAAGCCGGTTTCCGAAAAGGCTATAGTACCGTAGACCACTTACATGCGTTGCGGCAGGTTATACAGAAGACCGAAGAGTATAACCTCCCCCTTTGCCTTGCATTTGTGGACTACGAGAAAGCCTTCGATTCGATCGAGACCTGGGCTGTGCTGCAGTCTCTCCAGCGGTGCCAAGTTGACTACCGATATATCGAAGTGTTGAAGTGTCTTTACGAAAACGCCACTATGTCCGTCCGACTACAGGACCAGAGCACGAAGCCTATTCCTCTGCAGCGGGGAGTCAGACAAGGAGATGTGATCTCTCCGAAGCTGTTCACCGCTGCATTGGAAGATGCTTTTAAGGTTCTGGACTGGAAAGGACGAGGCATCAACATCAATGGCGAGTACATCACTCACCTTCGATTTGCTGACGATATCGTAGTCATGGCTGAGACCATGGAGGAACTCAGTGCAATGCTCGCTGACCTCAGTAGAGTTTCCGACCAAGTTGGCCTGAGAATGAACATGGACAAGACGAAAGTCATGTCCAATGTCCATGTCGCGACAACTCCCGTGATGGTCGGAGGCTCTGCGCTCGAAGTTGTTGACGACTATGTTTACCTGGGACAAACGGTCCAGTTAGGTAAGTCCAACTTTGAGAAAGAGGTCACTCGTCGAATCCGACTCGGCTGGGCAGCGTTCGGGAAGCTTCGCAGCATCTTTTCGTCCAAATTACCGCAGTGTTTGAAGTCAAAAGTCTTTGACCAGTGTGTGTTGCCAGTGATGACTTACGGATCTGAGACGTGGGCGCTAACAATGGGCCTTATAAGGAAGCTCAAAGTCACTCAGAGGGCTATGGAGAGAGCTATGCTCGGGGTTTCTCTGCGTGATAGAATCAGAAATGATGATATCCGCAGTAGAACTAAGGTTACCGACATAGCCCGAAGAATAGCTAAACTTAAGTGGCAGTGGGCGGGGCACATTGCTCGCAGGACTGATGACCGATGGAGTCAGAAGGTTCTTGAGTGGCGTCCACGGACCGGGAGACGAGCTGTAGGTAGGCCTCCAACAAGATGGAGCGACGACCTTGTAAAAATCGCGGGAACGCGGTGGATGCGAAAAGCACAGGACCGGTCTGAATGGAGAGCCTTGGGGGAGGCCTATGTCCAGCAGTGGACGTCTTTCGGCTGATATGATGATGATGATGATGATGATGAAATCGTTTTTGGTACTGAATTGTAAAAATTGTTTCTTGATGTATGCAATTAAATATTTTTTTGTTCTATTTGTTCGTTTTATACTTGTAATTCCCGTATACCATAAATACCATAATATTAGTAAAAATAAATTATCATTTGGCAAACTTATGCTCTGAATTGAGTGTGCGAAGTAAGAATTTGAACGATCAACTTTTTGGAATACAATATTTGCCAAAGGAAATCATTTGCTTAATAAAATTTTGTCTTGTAAAAAATGACAAAGTAAAATGATGCCAAATGATAATTTGACTAAATAAATAAAATGTGAAATGTAAATGTGCTAAACATCCGTTTGGGAAATGAAACTACTGCGATAAGTTTTTTGGGAAATGAAATTTGGCGAAAAATATTTTGCCCAAACAGCAGTATACCGACTACAATCTCAATCATCTTGTTAGGTGATTCTCGTTAACAACTCGCTTATCTCGCTTGTCTTGAGACGGGCATCTTGGCCTAGGCGAATCTCTAAAACAATTTACTTTCCAATTCGTTGTAGGGTATTAACAAGTTAGTGCGTGCATTTTTAATATGGTCTGGTGGTTGTGGTTTTTAAGTATACACAGGTAGCCCACCTTAACTTTAACGGTTGAAAATTTGCTATCGTGCATAAAAAATAGGGCCAAAATTGGATCTGGTCTGAGACGAGATGTTTGACGCTAAAAAGTAAACGAATTTCGAAGACGTTTAATTTAATAGAATTAACATTAAACACTCTGTGCAACTTTCCGACAGTTTACGTTAGTCCTATAGATTTTCGATAATGATAACGTTTGCAGAATGCATTTTGTCAAGGATTACTTGATTGAGATTTCTATGATTTTACATTTACTTAGGTATACGTGTCTGAAAACAGGTACAACAATCCAAATCAGTTTATTAAAGACCCTAAGGTGCTCGAGATAAGTTAATAAACTGACATTCAGAAAACAAAGAACACCATGTATTTGACTCTAAATATTCGACTTTTGCCGATTGACGCGCTTCAACCCCTCAAGCGGCATTTTTCCACTTTGCAAATTTTTGCCTTTGATCATTCGCAACTGGTATTCTCTCTCAAAAGCACCGCAACGGGTGGGTCCGTTTTGTTCTGAACCATTGTTGTGTTGGCTTTACTTATAAAAATCCAGCTCTCAATGTAGTGCAGTCGTGTAATATTAATTATTTGACTTTGAACCTTATGAATACTAAAACATAGTTGATGTTTTACCAATCGCATTGTTTTGGTTCTATTGGTATCCCTTAGGTCCTAGAGAAGATGCATTACATCATTTTCGAAAACAATCACCATGTATGTTTTGTGTCCGTCCAGCATTTTACTTCAATCCTATATATTTACGAAAACGATAATGTTCGCGAAATACGTTGTGTCTAGGAACACTGCAGTCCATGGACTGTCTAGTCACAAATGACGTCTCTAAACGGCATACCTGTAACTAATTATATTATTGTAAAGTAGCATAGTTGATCTAGATACCTAATTGTCTGGTGCTTGTTTTTTAACCCCCGACGCAAAAAGAGGGTTGATATAAGTTTGACGTGTAAGTGTGTGTGTCTGTCTGTGGCATGAACCGATTTGAATGCGGTTTTTTTAAATGAAAGCAAGTTTTTTAGCGGTGATTCTTAAACATGTTTCATAAAAATCAGTTCAGCCGTTTTTGAGATATGGAGCCTTTAGGGGGATAAATGCCCCCAAAATAACGGCGACACCTACTTTCAGGGCTGATATCTCCTAAACGGCCCAACCAATTTTCATGAAATCTAGCTAAAAACTATCCTGATTAACGTAACTTGATTTAAAAAAAACTTGCGTCCCAATCCGTTCATCCGTTTGGGAGCTACGACGCCCCACACAGACACTCAGATGGAAAAGTAAAAAATGCGTGAAAAAAAAAAATAGAAATTTAAAAAACCCCCGACTCTAAATAGTCTGTATAAAAACCTCTAAAAAGTAAAAAATAATAAGTAGTGGCCCTAAGGGCTGATCGTTTCATAAGTAGATAGTTAAATGAACACTGACACTAACTAAACTGACACGGCGGGGACCGCTAAGTAAATGAAATAACATAAAATACCTTGTTTGATTGTTTTTCTACACATTGTACAATAATATCGGAGCAGTTAAACATAACACTGTTACTGCTTTTTCATGCCGTTTCCTGACATGGTAGATTGTTTACTTTATTGTTATCCAAATATTAAAAACTCAACACCCTGTTCATTAAAATTAAGTTATTAAGACACGATACTTGCTACTTTTAAAACAATAAAGTGTCAGCATGCCACTTACGATATACAATTTAATGCACTACCAACATTCATTCAATTTTATGTCGCCTTACCACCTGGGCAAAAAACCTGCTTCTAATCAAATTCATTAGTCAAAACATGCGGAGCAGAATTAAAAAAAAAACAAAGCACGCCGTGTGCTATATCAGATTCGAATTTTTAAATTCGGCGTTCGCTGGCTTTTGCCGCATGACCTGCTTTTACCGCTACCAGCGGCGTTTTTCCACTTTGCAAACTTTTGCCTTTGATGTTTTATTACCTCCCTTTGGGCGTAATTTCTTCCGTAAACGTAACACGACTTTATAGAAGTGTATTGCTTTCATATCACATTTCATACCCATATTGATATGAGCTTATACAGGACGTTTACGTACGATATGATGTACGTCGTGTCTAATCGGTGATTAAAGACTTTAACATCCTTAATATTACCGCGCGTATTCCAGGCAACCAATACCCTTGGAGAAGAAGATCGGCAATGGACCCATTCGCGGGGCCCCCGGCGGCTCCTAAGCAGGACATATTTGCCCTGTTGTTTTACCCTGGTGGAGAGTAAAACGAAGCCCGTTCCGTGGAACCTGTGTGGCACCGCACTGACCAGTACGAACCACTTGCTGTGTCCTGAATTCCTGATACGCTCATGTCGCTCGTAGCTGTAGGTACTTACGTATGCTGATTACATTACTCTACGAAGGCGAAGGAGCTCGTAGAGTGTGAGATCAGACCGGAGATACCCTGAGGGTCGAGTGGTTGGAGCCCCGCCGCAAGGACGCAAGGATCATTTTAAGTCCTTTGTGGTGAGGGAACTGACCAAAGATCCGTCGACCATTTTAAAGTAGGAATTCTGGCCGAGAAATGTCATATTTCGGCGATTCCGTGGCCACCTAGAAAGTGTTAGTGTTAGTTTTTATTTGTCCCATACAGAATAAAATTCGTATCATAAGTAAGTAGTGGTGGTAGGACCCTGTGCAGGGTCCGTCCGGGTCGCTACCACCATCTTATCCATAAACCACCTGCAAAACAACAGTGTTCGGATTGTTGTGTTCCGGTGTGGGGATAAGACAACCGGTGAAATAACTAGCATAGAGGCATTCCATCGTAGTCCTCAGGGTCGGCAACGCATTTGAGGTGTTAGGATTATAGTCTTGAGAATTCAAATGTCTATGGGTCTCAGATTCCACTTACCATCAGGTGGCCTGAGTGCTCGTGTGCCTTCTCCTTAACATAAAACATAAAAAAATAAAAAACTGGGAAGGCATATTGACAAAAATAATTTTTGGTAACGTGGTTGACTTGTACTGTTAGCAAAGGTCGTCAGAAAAAATGTGAGACGGGCGTAAGGAATATCGTTTTCTTATCCTCCTGAGGCCCACGTCAAATTTTACTTGTTTAAAAAAGAACCTTGTGTAAGTCAACTAAAATCTAAAGTCACTTTGACAAATGTCCTAAATTTAGGCCGTTGGGTCTTACGAGGTTAAGTGTAGCTACAAAACTAAAATGGGATAAAATTATCACATTTTAATAAATATAAACACTTTTAATATTGTATGAGGCATCTCATTTATTTCTAATTATTTCCTAAGGATAGGTATTGCCGTAATAAAGACGCCAGCTTGGAATTTATTTCATAATAATTATTAATAGCACCCTTGCTTCGAATAATCGCCAGTTAGCAGCGATGACAGAAACAAATACCTTTTAGGAATTCTCCTTTACTCTCAGAATGCGGAACAGAGATAAAAATTCTTTAAGGATTTTCATGATGGCGCTGTTATAAGTGTAAGTCAAAGCAAATGCAAATCTATGTGTAAATATTATAAAATAGGAAAAAAAAGAAGGGATATACAAAGGCGATCCTATCCCTTTAAGGGATCTCTTTTAGTTAAAGTTTGAGCGATTGAGAAATAATTCATCACAACGAAGAGCAAAATAAGTACAACACTAAAGGAAATTATGCTTTGTTATACCCAAATTGACATATTCAGAAAAAAAATGATTTAAGAACAAAAGTGCCAAGCCAGAACTTCTTATATTTATTGTAACACTGAAACAAACCATAGGTATTATACAAGGTGTTTCTGACCATAGGGCTTTAATTGTAGTGATCGATTCTACTCCTCACATTGAACTCCTTTCGTTCTACGACTTTAAAAAATGAGGTAATTTTTATTTTTTATGTTTGTACCAAATAAATTAATTCACTGTTTAAAAGTTTGATCACATATAACTTACCTACTGTAAATTAAGTTATTTTCTAAGTCGTAGAACAAAAGATGTAGCATTTGAGGACTAGAATCGATAACTATATTTAAAGCCCCAAGGTCAGAGACAACCTATAGACGCTTAAATAACTTAAGTTATTTACAAAGCTCTGGCAGATGCTTCTCAAACGATCTTAATGGATGGTTCGATTTGTACAGTTATCAGAAATATTATCCAGCATAACAATAGAGGCGTGTCATATTTTTTTACTGTGTACTTAGTCAAACCTTAGTTGAATTATCTTAAGTTTAACAAGTGACATTTACAGAAAGTTTTAAAGAGAAACTTTGAAGTTTAATGTACGGTTGATTTTATTTGAGTTTAAATAGGTATAAATTCAATAGCAAACGTTGATACTTATGGATAATTATGGATTTGTTGAGTTTATTAATATTAATCTTAGTAAGGGTTTTAAGCTTTGAATAAATATATTAAGCCTCTTACTTTATACTTAAATTCTTTTTTGTTTCGTCTAAATGTCTAACGCTTATAAACCAATAAATACCAACGGGAGATATTTAGGCCGAGGTATATTTAAGGATTAGGTTTGATTAAATTTAAAATTAAGTACAAATAAATGGAAAATAAATACAAAACCATCGCTGCCTTCCCCTCTCTCCTTGTTCAGACCTTTATAATGTTAGGAAAAATATCTCTTATGATGCATATTAGATGGGCGGCAATGATGGCTATCGCATTATTGTATAATTCAGCGAAATAAAATGCAGTTAAAAAGGACGTACAACGTTATATATTATATCGATATGAATTTTGTGTCATGTTTTATAACTTTAATGGGCGTTTTCCAAAAAAAGTGTAGGTACATCGTTAAAGACAAAAGTTATGAAAATTTAACGTTTCCATTTCGTCACGAAAATTAACGTATGTAAATGTATGGCTAAATTTTGTGACGAAATGGAAAAAGTTAAATTTTCTTAACTTTTGTCCTTAACCATGTACACTTTTTTTGGAAAACGCCCTAATAACGTTATAGCGCGAGAATAACGATATAAATATAATTGGTATGGTTTTTGTACTATAATCGTGCCAAGTTTAACGCTTTAATGTTTTGATGTTATTACGATACAACACATACTCTTATCCCCACACCGGAACACAACAATGCGAACACTGTTGCTTGGCGGGTTGGCTAAGTAGGATGTGGTCACCCTGCATATGCGATGCGGTCCCGGGATTAATTCCTAATAAGTGCGAAATATTTTTGTGATGAGTTTGATTAACGTTTCTGAGATTTGGACAGTTTCTATAGACTCTGATCTCTGCACCCATCCTCTGCATTATCTGGCTCCACCGATCGTTTTAAGATATTTAAATTTATTGCCTTCTTGCGTATTGTGCTTGCAAATTTTGTTAGCGTGGCCATTTTGTTTTTCTTAGAATTTGCTCGTGCTCTGGGGTTCATTATCGGGTTCTTAAGATCTACGAATTTACATTATCAGGAAAATGTTCACAAATACCTTTTGTAAGGACGGGCACCATTTTAGCTGAACTTTACATCGGTTTCTGCACATCTTATTATTATTAAAAAAAGAAATGTTAAGTAGAAGGCGCACGAGCACTCAAACCACCTGATGGTAAGTGGAATCTGACATTTTAATTCTCAATACTATGATCCTAAGATCTCAAATGCGTTGCCAACCCTAAAGACTAAGGTGGAATGTCTCTATGCTAGTAATTTCACCGGTTGTCTTATCCCCACACCGTTACATAACAATGCGAACACTGTTGCTTGACGGGTGTTTAATGGATAAGATGGTAGTAGCGATCTGGACGGACCCTGCAAAGGGTCCTACCACCACTAAATATTTACTATATTAAGTGGTGATAAAGAACTCTTTTATATTGTAACGTTTAAGATTAGTAGAGTTACGGTTAAGAAATAACTCTTTAATTTTGCAAAGTTAAGGATTAGTTGTTACGTTTACAACAGAACTCCTTAATATCGTAAAGTTGGAGATAAGGAAATAAAGAAATAACCATATAAACAATACTAAGACTTATAGATATAGGTATACCTAAAAAAATAAAGACAAATATAGGGTCATATGAGTAAACTAGGTTTCAATGACCATCGAATACAAAATAAGGTAACTATAGAATATTTTTAGTAGTTGCCCTAAATTCCGTTAAAAAAATACGTGACCCCTCTCTTTAACGCCTCTAGTATAAAGATATGTGTCAGGATCTGTTTTGAGCCTTACAACGGTGATATAAATGCTAGTAACTACAAATATTCACGCTCATATACAACACAACACATAAATTAGCACTCCGCACACTGTTGACAATGTCAGGCTACTTTTTCGCACAAGTTCTATTGGCAGTTCCATTGATAGAATTAGTGGGAAATTTTACTATTATTTTAAGCATCTACGAGATTAGAACTGGAGTGTTCTTTTTGTTCCACTAGTTCCATTAAGGAAAAAATACTCACATCAATGATTCATAAATAATGTGTTTACAATTCATGACACAAAACAATTACTTATTATTGATTTTGTATAATAATCTAAGTCAGTCCGTCAGTTCAAATGGTTTTGTAACTATTTTTGTCGTAAAAAGGGAACTGGGAAAAAAGTTCCACTACTCGTAGTTCCATTATCTTAGGTACTTGAAATAATAGAACGGAAAAAATGAAATTTTGGAAAATTATCAACTGAAAGATTAAAATTAAGAGAAAGTGAAAGTTAAAACTGAATGGTAAGTAGGTAGCCAATACACAAACAAAAACGTATTCAAAACTACAAACTTTATTAACACAACATAGACTCCACACAGCCTCATAAACTGCATCAATTTGTTTGAAATTCGTTAGTTGATGCCGCCTATTCGTCCGTGAGTATAGATAGAAATTCGCAATCCTAAAAAGCTTGGTCACTGCTGCTCCGGCGAGAAATACGAAATAAACGATGTGCTATTCAGTTCTCGGTATCGGAGATTGGGTTCCGCTGGGCCGCATCTGCATACCAATGCTCGCTTACCAAAAGCCGTTCGGGATAATGTGAAAAACAACCCGATTCGGCTTTATCTCCGCATCGATCACGGGACATTTGTTTCGGAAGCGCTTGTTAATTTTACCGATGCAGTGAATTTTTTGGCTGGTTTACCTACCTACCAAACTTTTCCGGGTTTTTTATGGTTTGATCGTTTGTTTTACACGACTACTCAAAAATAATTAACGCGTAAAATAATCATTATTGTACATCGATCGCATTTCATATTGTTAAGTCCCGTTAAACCAACCGCCAAGCAATAGTGTTCGCAATGTTGTGTTCCGGTGTGAGGATAAGACAACCGGTGAAATTACTAGCATAGAGGCATTCCATCTTAGTCCTCAGGGTTGGCAACGCATTTGAGGTCTTAGGATCATAGTCTTGAGAATTCAAATGTCCGATTCCACTTACCATCAGGTGGTTTGAGTACTCGTGCGCCTTCTACTTAACATAAAAAAACTACAAAATGTGAGAATGTCGTTCATGCTTAAGAATTTCGTAAAGTGAATATCTTAAATGTCCCTTTGTGAACTTCTGTAAACCTGGTCAAGATGCTATTGTTTCTGTTTACTATCGACTCGAAATGTATGGAGTTGACGCAAGCAATTCACGTAATCTATCATCAGGTTATGTCAAGCCTATACATATCATCAATTTTCGAAAATCGTTAAGTAACTTGGCGGTATGCATCTCGAATAAGCTAAAAGCCTTGAAGGATTTCAAAGTGCAGGGTATCTTTGGATTGATATTCATCCAAGGAGTGTCATGTACTACAACCACCCCACTCCTGATTATGATAGGGTACTCTGGTTTTAAAGCGTGAAGCTGATGATATTTGTTCGACTTGTAATGTGATCTATTTATCAAAGTTCCCAAGCAGCAATATTAAGCTGAGTTTAAGTAAAAACCATCAATAGTGTTAGGTTATCATTATTTTGAATTGTAAATTCTAATCTACCCTTATTGTAAGCTTAATATTCATTTAAATTTACTCAAGTGCATCATTTTGCCCTGTTCCATATTAGAATCCATACTCCAAGCATACTATAGCTAATGAGAATCTTCACTTTGAAACTTGGCGTTATAATTCAATTTTGTTTGCCAAAATTGAGCCAAAAGCGCTACGAAGTCTATAGCGTTGAAGACATTTTGAAGGGAGCAGTTAAGTTAGGACACCAAGGACGCCATCCCCTGCACTATGCAAGCTTCTTAACTATCCCAGATTTTGTTTGTCGCGGTACTAACGAGACCGCGGTAATGGGTAGGGTGGGCAACGCGGGCCGTAAATAACTGAATAACACTTAGTGCGGGGTAATTCACAACATTTTAGGGTCTCCCTGCGGCCTATACGAGCAATTAAGGACGCAACGCCCATCGTGTGGTCAACTAGTTCAGTTTTATAGTTGTCTTGGAGCCGTTAATGCTGATGGGCGGATCTCGCTGATTTGGGGGGAGGGAGAGTTAATGGGGAAAGACGGGAGACTTGTTTGACATGGCCCTTCGTTAGGAATTTGAGCGCGAGCTCTGCAATTTGGGTCAGTTATTTATTAATGTCAGTTGTATTTATAGATTTTGTTTCAATCTCGCTGTATTATGAGTTTTTAAAGGAGTAAATCAGTATAGTGACCTTATCATAAACTCACTATAGCTTAAGTTTGATTGAAATATGCTTTGATCTTATTTTTTATTGTGACATTCGGGTGTGACAGAAAAGCATACCTAAATTGACTAGGGTTCGGATAATATTAGTTACCGGTAAGTTACATCCAATTTTTATTTTACGTTGTTATTTATTACTCTTTATAGATATTAACACTAGACTCATGCCAAAACACGACACAATTTTTTTATAAAGAAATATGGGTTTGTCAATCATTTACCGCGATTACTTCTACGAAAGCCATTTATGAATTAGTAATATTGTGTCGTACAAATGGACGCGGACCACAACGCCTCTATCTCTATGACAGCCTCGTACATTGTTTCAGAGAAAACTGTATTTTCAGCTACGATACGTTATCTAAACTCATGTTCTTATCTGGGGTATAGCCAGAGGCTATAAAATTCTTGGGCGGAATTATAGCGAACAATATACATTTGCCACTCGTAAAATAAAGTTGGGCGGTAAAATTGTTTTGGCGTGGTGTCTGCCATGCCGGTTGGTATTATTATTTACGGGAAAAATTGAATTTATCTTAATGTAGTTTGTAGCCGTTAATATTATACAGGGTGATTTAACATATGATTTTGTATCGTTAATATAGTATATTACAACACTAATACGAGTACAAAAAAGATATCTTTTTTGTTGCAAATTATCTCTTATCTACCTTCTCGTGTGGACACAAAGTCACACTAGAAATGATGACGTGGGGTGTCAAGCTGGGCCTCTATTCAACTGCGGTATAACGATATCGTTTTTGACCTGTTTTCGTATTGTCAACGTTTTGATAACTCTTATGTCATTTACAATAATGGTGACTGTGACATAAACGATTCTTAAACGTGTCAAGCACGATATCGTTTTAACGCACCTGAATAGAGGCCCTGTAGGTTTGTATTGATGTTCGAAATTTGAAATTTCATGTACAGCTTATCAGACAAAAAGCCCCTCTCCTACTGATATTCTAAATTTGAAATTTCATTTATTAACTTACTTAACAGCACTCCCCTCTCCTCGCACCCCTGCATTAGAGGGTCCATGAATATCGTTAATGTAGTGGAATCATTGAATCGGCAATATCTCTAATATTTTTAAGCTAGAGTAAAAATAGCACAACATGTGTTATTGATTAACAATAGCGAAGCAAATATATATTTTTTTTCACCTATTAGAAAATTACCCTGTATACGCAATTTAACATGAATATGAAGCCAATCGCGTATAATTCAGTGTGATATCGAAGTTTTATGATGAACAGTGGTAAATCTAAACTACATTAGTTGTCAATTTGACGGATTTGAAAGTTGAAGGAAGGAAAGAGTGGAAGGATTGTTCTCTATCACAGGTGTTTGAATAAGTAAGGCAATCAAATGTTTTATATAAGAAATAAAATGATAATTTAGTAAGAAGATGTATAATGTTTTTAATAACTAATATAATGATATTTAATACCATTAAATGACCTTAATTGTAACAGATACGTACAAAGGAATCCTTAGTCCTAACATGCTGCCACGGAAAGTGTCAAATACGTCAAACGTGAACTAGTGTAAAATACTACGATTAAATTATTAAAATGAAAACCACCCGGGGTTTATGTTGCATAGTAATAAAATGACTCAAGTCACACAAAATAGGAATAGACGAATTAAAATCCTGAGCCTACGTTAAAATCATGTCCCGTGTGGAAGCGTGTTAGGCCCACTGACCACTGAAACATTTAATCTTTGTATATTCTATCACCAGATAGAATATACAAAGATTAAATGTTTCGTCGTAATTAACTTCTCCATTTATCTAACAAGTTTGCTTTCAGAAACAAACATATTTATACAGAGTAAATAAACTAAGACCTAAGATAAAGTCAAATTCGACATATTTCACCCAGCTAAGAAAAAAGTAGATAAGAAATGATTCCAGACATAAAACTTGTTCTCATTAACGTTGCCTTGTATTTTTAGACAAAAATACATTTTCGACCCTAAGTAGTTTATCAAGACCTAGTTTATCTTTATCTTGACATTTTCCTTTTGAATGCCCGTGACTTTGTCTGCGTAGAATTAGCAATGCGTTACAGTTCGCCTTTCTGGATGAAAGGTAGCCTAAGAGTTGCTTAAGAGTATAAACTATCTCCATTCCAAATTTTGTCAATCCGTCTAGATGTTTTAGTGTACAAAGTAACAATTATTCTAAGTCATACACAAACACAAAAAATGCATTTCGAATATTAGTATGATAAGTTAAAGCTTCTGCCCGCGACTCAGTCCGCATAGATGTCGGCTATCGCTATTCCCTCTGGAACTATACATTTTTCCGGGTTCATAAGTAACCTGTGCTACTCCGGACTATAATCTATATCCGAGCCAATTTTCATCCAGCCCCGTTTAGCGCTTCTGGCGTGACTGGGAAACAAACATCTATCCACTTTCGCATTTTTACGGCAATGAGAAGTCACATTCAGGCCATCCGATGGTAAGTGGAATCTGAGACCCATAGACATTTGAATTCTCAAGACTGCAAACCTAAGACCTCAAATGCGTTCCTCTGAGGACGAATATGGAATGCCTCTATGCTAATAATTACATCAGTTACACCTTACCGGAACACAACAATAAAAAAAAAAAAAAATTAATAATGTTCGCTCGAATTGTTCATGTGTTTTATAATACAACGCTGTTGAGGGACTCGATTTTTGAATTTCACCGACGATAAATGACTACCTAACTTTAAAATCAAGTTATGCGGCGATTTTATCTACTAGTGGGCCCCCCTTTGGGATTTGACATCATAAAGGCTTTAGATATTAAATCTAGCGTTGAATAAATCCCTTTTTTACCTAAGAAATCGTTACTTTCGGATTTTAATTTAAAAAAAAAACTGCTTTTATTTTAATCTATATTCGGTCTAATTAGCACCTACAAAGGCGCGACATCGACGACATGGAGGCAGAAACAATCGAAATATGTGGCGAGAGTCACAGTTGTTGACTATTAATAAATTATCATGTGTTATTTTTATTAAAAACCCAAGAAAACCCGAATTAAACGAAAATTAAATCCCAAAGGGGGCACTCGTAAACAAACAAACCGCGTAAATCAATTTAAAAATTACTCATTAATCATCAGTGAGATTCAAAATTCGAAATCCAGCATCTAGTTTAAACAAACTTTTTAATACCTCCATCTTGATGCTAACAATAAAACTGTATATTATAATAGAATGGAGCCACTGTGACTCCTGTGAGACCTAATTATGGTTGTGTGGATCAAACATCTATCACTTTCTGACCAGTGCGTAAGTGCGAAAGAGATGCATGATTTATGCACCTCCATAAAGTGACCATAATACCTGGCCTCGGTTTAAATATATCTGACATTAGGGTTAAAAATATCCCAGCAATACAAATAATGACAATTGATTACTCAATCCACACTCGTAAAAGAAACATCAGGCCATATGAAAACTCGATAAAGAGAAGAATTCCAATTATGCCTCGAATATAATTTGTTTTATCGAGCATCGAGGAGCGATAGTTCATTAACTCGGAGTATCGATTCCGACACATAGTAGAGTCAACAGAATAATTGCGGACAAACAATAATTCTGCGGCAAAATGATTGCGAATAAATCATTTTTTATTAGCCTTTTGCTCGTCGCGTTATTTATGAACCGTTTAGTTTGTGAAATTAAATTAATTTATGAACTGTTTAGTTTGTGAAATGTGAGTTTATGGTAGAAAATAATTATGAAAGCTGTGATTGGTAGATCCAGACACAGTTGTAAGAATCTACAAGTAACCTATAATATGTTTATCTCTATATTTCGTCTTAGCTTGTTATAATTAAATAATATGTAACATACTAGATGTTAGTAATTAAATGTAATTCACGCGAATACGTATACTTTTATAATGTTCATGCTTCCAAAATGACCTAACCATTTTTACATATCTAATAAATACCCTAATAGAAAAATATAATAAAATATAATATAAAAAGTTTAGGAAAATAAATATCTTAAGTTTATCAAAGACTTCACTCGTAGATTTATAAATGAAAAATGAAAAATGAAAAATGTCAAAATCAACAATTCGTCAAAATAACCATGCTTTTAAACTAAACTAACAATTGAATCAATCAAAAGTAATCAAATGTTTCATGTAACTTTTTAACATCAACATTTTTTTTCTGCGGACGCTACATTTCGAGGTTCGACCTGAAAACGAAGCTGAGTGTTAATCTTAATTGAACCGGGTGTCACTCTCATCACGGATCGGCGGCACTTACATCACTAGTCGTTAGTTAACGTTGACTATTTTGTATCATATCCAGTGATCATTAGTATCATTATCATGTAACCTATTCTTGTGACTTCGAGATTTTTCATCAGAGATAAACTGTCAACTGCATTGTTTTTCATATCGCATGTGATATCATCTCAAAGTTACCAGAATTGGGCCCCAGCTTAATTTCTCTTCTGTACACAGTCTTCACCATCAGGTGGTTTGTGTGCTCGTTTGCCAAGCCCATCTTATCTTATCATATTGGTGGGCTTCTTACGGATACACATCGAGTATAATATGATATCTATTGTGTAATTACCCCTGTTTTTTTAACTCTAAGTCCAATGCTGTCTCCACTCCTTCCAGAATGCGGATAGTGGAGTGCAGTTGGGCTTTGGGCCTTGAAATCTTTTGGTTGCCAAACCTAAACTTGCCAAAAAAGTAACCTTATATCTAATTTTGATAGCATCTCACATTTGACACAATTCGACGTATAAGCGCGCACATTAATTAGCTAAATCAAAGCCCATGGACTCCTAAGCAGAGATGGGCATATTCGAATGATTATTTATTCGGATGATTATTCGATTAAAAAGTAATTCGTAATATTTTCTTTCGCGAATAAATTATCCGCGAATGAATCAATCGACTACTTTTGCGATAACGGATAATTAATTCGTTATTTAATTTCGATAATAGCAGCAGGTATTTCAGTACATAATCATTATTTGTGGCAATCCATTCAACGAATAATTTATTCGCGATTAAATCATTTGACAAATAATTTACAAATAAGAACAATCATTCGAGAATGTCATTCGTTATTCGCGAATAATTTGATTATTCTTATTTGTTATTCGTCATTCGAATAAATTTTGCCTATCTCTGCTACTAGGGCACTTATCTACTATGTGAGTGATGTCTGCTCCGGACTGCGGGGCTCTACATCTGTCGGTGGAATCACTTCGTCATAAATTTTGCCTTTCCTTTACTACTTAATTAACGTAGCGTTTACTTACTGCCCAACTCTATGAATTGTTAAACTGTGACGGAACCGTGTTCCCTACCTCCCATACGCCAGGCTATCTCAATCCATGTTCAATCTTAAGACGCAGTAACAAAGTTTAAAAACAAAAGCCAATCCTAACATCTCTCTCATTTTTCCGAGAAAAAATATACAAACAGGTCCTGATTTTGATTTTAAACACGAAAATAAATGTAAACCATTTGTTTTCTAGAGTAATTCGTTTATTTTTCAAGAAGCTTAGTGGGATTTAGGGACGGCATTGAAGGCTTTGTCCATTTGCGCTTTATTTTTTGTCAGATTTTCCTTAAGAACTTGAGAAGGACTAATATGTCGTAATTAAACCTTACTCGAATTAATTTGATGTTTTTCCTGCGACACCTTATAGCTATATTTAAAATTAAAACCCGCGTACAATTTCGCAAATATAACCAAACTAAGTTCTAGGCTAAGACTAGGTTGCAGAAAACGATAAATATATTTTAATAGAGAAATACTGACATACATAACCATATACACACTAATATATACACTAATTTTAATCGTCAATTAATACGTTTCCATATTTGTCATTGTGTAACGTATTAATATTTACAGCGTTTATTGATTTGTTTGTCTGTTATTAATCTTATAATCATAGAGAAGTGTGTCTTGGTTATGGTATAGACTTGAACTGTCATTAGCTTTACCTTCACTTCTGTCATTAGATTCAACATCATGTAAAGCTGCCGCGTACGGACTCATTATTTATTTTATTTTCATTAGCATAGTTTACATCAATCTGTAATTAAGTTGGAGTTCATATTTCAACACCCCATTAGCCTCTAAACGACCCTTCGAAGCTACAACATTATAGTAATAGGTTCATCCCGATAGGATCACGGCTAGCAATTATTAATAACAACTATTTAAGTAACAAATACTTGCGCTCATCACACAAATATTTGATAATTGTTACTAAGAATTGAACTGCCCTTGCAAACTAGGCCAACCGAATGTTAGCACGTACAGTCACTGTCAAATATATCGGAACTAGACTATTTGTCAAAGATCTAAGGCGAGTAGCACACCGACCGCTGCGGCAATGCACAGTGATTTGAAGAGTAAGCTGGTGAATGCGCGACGAGAGTGTTATGAAAAGTGTGATCGGGCGAGGCGAACGTAAGATGAGAGGGAGATATAAGTTAATGAAGATAGAAAGAGAGAGAGTTACGTTTCGTATATTACTGTAGGGGCAAGAGAGAGAGGTACGCGCGCACATTTTCTTTCTCTTTTCTTCTCATAGCCAGTGCATGAAATATATATCTCGCAGCCAATAGTTCGTTTGCGAGTTTGCTAGCGGTACGCGTACGTTGATTTCTTGATTATATTGCAGTAAAACTTCTTTACGCGCGCTTGACTTGCGGAGTAAGCTGGTGAATGCGTGACGAGAGCGTAACGAAAAATTAAACTTTAGTCGTGTGGCACACTCGTTTTTTCTGTATTACATATAATGTATTACCTAGGCTGACAAATGCTCTTAAAACTGACCGAAATGATTGCGCTAGAATTACGCTGATGTCAGACTTCGCGTACCTAATGTGCAAGATCGTGCGGGCGAGTTTAAACACCCACTAGCTTTAACGAGGAGTAAAAATGTCATAGTGTTCGCCAACGAAGGGCTATTTAAAAGCAGTTCAATTTATGCAGTGTTAGTAAGGGAATCATTTAGTGAAATTTAAAGGTTAAAGACTACCCGAGACATCCGATATCCGAGAACACCGTCAGGGCGTCAGCGTCGAGTGCAGTGAAGTCATCCTGTGGCTTCCCAACACGACGGAGATGGCATATTATTATCATTAATTGGTTTCGGTTTTTTTAGACGGTAGTCTGAGCCTTCTACTCTGGAGTCCGTCATACCCACCCTAACGATACCCACCGACTAGCGATTTTCAAAAAAAAAAAGCGTACTCACATAACTACCAATCCCAAAAGAACAGTTTTGGTATTGTGATCTTTGTAACATAATGAAGCACATAAGCATAGGCACTTATTATTCTGGATGAGGATATGGGAAGGTTTAATTTCCATAATGTTGTATTTCTCGACTAAATAAAGTTAAATAATTTTAATGTGAAGTCGTTTTAAATGCTACTAAAAATTTCTCGTCTCTTTAAGACGTTATATCGAGACGCAGCGTTTCATAGTTGACAATAAACCGTTCAAGACATTGTTTCACTTTTATGACCATTTATACGTTATCGATAATGTCGCAGTTTCCGCCGCCGTTTCCTATAGTAGTCAATAAAATGTTGTTAGGTATGTTCTTTTATGGGAAATATTGTTTTTAAACATTTGTTAAAGTAAATAAGCCGTTGCGTCATTTTTAATAGCGATATGAACCTATCTTTGGTCATTTGCTTGGGACTCAACCAATGTCCAATGTCTACTGATGTCATCAATGACATGAAAGTGGAACTTTTGGTATAAGCCATTATGTAAAATAGGCCAATTTGAAAATGACGTCATAAAAATCTCACTTAGGCCCTCTTCCTGTTACGTGGAATAGTCCCACACACGCAGGAGTTTCTCCACATACCTTTACGTATAAACTTAAACATATTTATGCATTTGTAAAATGTGTATTAAGATTTTACGGACAAAGTCCAAATCCTCAAGACGAAATATAATGTTCATCCCTATTGAATTTGAGATTTTATTAATGACAATTATAATTCCAAATATATAGGGTGTATGCTTTGTTTATTTTGGATGACACTTTATGATTTTAATACGTTTTGAAACATTATTAAATCCGAAACTTTTCTATCCAAAGAACTAATCTTCTGTTAATACATTGCTGTTAGAGGTATAATTGAAGGAATTGTACAAATTGTTTAGGGAAACACATACTTAAATACATAGAAAACATCTAAGACTCAAGCACAAATAATTACATAATTTGATGAACAACAAACAACAAACTCCCCGCGGATGTGCCCCATCCCCTTCATTTCCTCAAATCTCTGAACCAACAAACAATTAAACACCTTACACACTATAATTAGTAAGCTTTTGCCTGTGACTCCGTTCGCATAGAAGTCGTTTCTCGCAAATTCCGTAGAAATCTCAGAAATGTTTGATTTTCTAGGATAAAAAGTATTTGTCGTTATGTCACAGGATTATAAAATATTTCTGTGTTAAATTTCACATCGATTTTAAAACTTTGGAACGTTGAAAACATCAAACAGTTTCTCATTCCTGATACAAATAGTTTCAATTTATGCAAATCTGAATGGTGTTTATGTGACTGACACCGATAATTGGAGATTTTCTCTGTCTGTTGGTTTGAGCGTTTCATAAAATCCAACAGGACTAATTGCTATATAAAATATTTCAACTTTAAAAGCTTATAATTAAATTTTAAGCCCTAAACGTACAACAATAGATTATGTTTTGCTTTTATCAAAACTTACTTTAACAAAAAACTATCTCAAAAAACAACAAAGACGAGAATGAAAAAAAAACTGTTGAAAGTCATTTGTGTTAGTTGCCTATATCTCAGGATCCCATCAAGTTTTACTTAGGCGTGATAGATGTCCCTTAAAGTTCGTAATTATGTGCTTTCACTTAAAACACTATTTAGATTTGTATTACTAGCAGTTTTTTTTTTTAATTCAAGGAGAAGGCACACGAGCACTTAGGCTAGCTGATGGTAAGTGGAATCTGAGACCCATAGATATATGAATTATCAAGACTATAATTCTAAGACTTCAAATGCGCTGAAATATTTTGGCTGTATTTGTTTAAAGCAGAATGTTATTTCTATTTTCTCATGTCACGGCCTACTGTGATCTCGCTGGGCAGTTTGTCAACCGACTCCGTGGATCTCAAGATTCAGGCTCAGCCTAGTTTGATGTCCACCGGATAATGCCGGTATTTGTAAACATGCGTTTTGTTAAAATATATTCTGATTCTAAACTCTAGCGACAATTACACTTTTCGAGTTTAATATTTCCTAAACTATCGCAAAAAACTATATCCATGAAATGGCTTTTCATGTATGGTTGAATCCGAAAAAATAACTCTGTCTCTGGAGATGGCGAATTTAGAACGGTTCCTTGTTGACTACAGAACCCTAAAACCGCAGGCAAAGTCACGAGCAAAATCCTGGAATAAACCTAGAACAAGCGTTGGTCAAATACTTGTCCGAGAGAGCGATGTTCAGTAGCTCCAGGATTCCTATTGAGCGGTAAACAAACGGGAGCCTTTGTTCCATCTTGAGTGTTTGGAGCGACAAGGGTGTAAATACTAGGGGTCTGTCACGTGCAAATATCGAATCATGCCAGGCAACTGATAGAGGCCGCGTTTGACTGAAAGCTGGCCATTTATAGGAAAATGGGTTTGTACTGTAAAGTTTTCCATCTGAATTCTCTTTTGTTAGCACCAATGAGGTCTGCGTTGAAAAATAAAACATAGACTACTATATAGCATACTATTTGTGAAAGAATTTATAAAAAGTTTTTGAGTTTATTCCTTACAAAAATACTTAAGTTTCCTCTTTATCTAATATATAAATTTCTCGTGTCACGGTGTACGTTATTGAACTCCTCCGAAACGGCTGGAGAGATTTTAATAAAATTTTGTGTGTATATCGGGTAGGTCTGAGAATCGGACATCTATTTTTCATACCCCTAAGTGATGGAAAAAAATAAATGCAGCGGGCGAAGCCGCTGGCGGGTCGCTAGTAATATTATATAATTAGTGTACAATCTGCAACTTATCGATAAATAAACAATATTTTCCGCTAACAGTAACGCACATCTGTCAAATAAATTAAGCCCTTTCCCTTTCTTACACTTGTAAATTGACAAAGAAAGGGGTGGGTCATCCTTTTTTTTACCGATAATTGCCTGTCCTCATTTTACCATACGTTATCAGTTAGAGTATTGATTATTAATGTTTTAGTGTTTGAATATACGTCCAAACATTTATTGATCTATTAGTACTAAATAATCTTTCACATTCTCTATCCAGTGTTTTTTTTATAAGTTTGTTTTTCATAGAGTCGCGTGACAGAGTGGTAATACAAAATTTAGTCTCCTCTGAAAACGGCCACACTGTCACAGTATATTCTGAAAAACCACCATAAAGAAAAAAACATTATCGCCACCGAAATAATCATGAATTAGTCCAAATAAAAATGTACGCAACGTATTTTAAAATAAAAAATTAAAACCATAATTATCAATAGTTGAGAAACGCAAAATATAGAAAAATGACGATGTATTGTCGGTAAAAAAGTAGAACGACCCGGGTAACTTTATTTGACAGATAAAACTTGTCGATTGTGAAACAGACCCTAACTGTAACAGTTTCAGTGTTAACAAATTTAATAACTTGTTTGTACAACCAATTAAGAACGTAGTGCTGAGAGCTTTTCTAGTAGAAGTTAGCTAGTGCAATTTTGTAGTATTATTAGCAGAGCACTCATCTAGTGTAGACGAGGCTTTTCAGGCGGCGCTCCCGGCGAATGTTGGTAAACTAAGGGCTTTAGATTCCTGGGCTTCACGGACAAGAGCTTGAGGGTTAATCTTTAGTTCAGTATATTTAGTTTAGGGTTAAAGTATGAAAGTACATAATTATTAACAAAATTGTATAAAACTTAATTGTAAATGAAGCACGACATTAGTTATCTAAATACAAAAAACAAAGTGACAACAACTGCGGAATTAAACGAATCGGAGAAAGTTAACCGAATTATTCAATGAGGACTTATAAAAAGTCGTGGTAGGTAAGATTTAGGATATAATTTTTGAATTTTATCTTTGTTAGTAGATAATTCGATTTTGTTTATTTACTTATTTTTTCTTAAATTGCTCGTTTTATATTGAATATTTTGTACTCGAAATAAAAAAACACCGCGTCAGTTATACTTTTTAATCTAACGTGCGTTGCAACGGAAAAGTTTGTATAAGTTTATTTTTCGCAATATGTCGATGTTTTTTTTCATTTATGGTAGTTAGTTACTATAGCTTTAGCCCGCGTGTATTGTGTTTATCGTTTTTAAATCTGGAATTACTCAAAAGGTATGTAACAAAAGTATTTTATATTCTCAACCATTATCTATAATGGTTGAGAATATAAAATACTTTTGTTATTTTTGTTAATCACTTATAACGATTATGAAATTTGGCCCGAAGATAGTCCCTATCCTTATAGGGACTATCTTCGGACCAAATTTCATAATCGTTATAAGTGATTTAGTTGTGAAACCATAACGAACAAACAAACTGGCAGTGGTGGTGGTGTTAGTGTCCGGGCAGTGTTTGCATTGTTGTGTTTCGGTGTGGGGATAAGGCTGCCGGGGATATTACTAGCTACGAGGCATTCCTCAGTCCTTGGTTGGCAACGCATTTGGGGTCTCAGGATTGCAGTCTTATGAATGTCTTTGGCAAATGTCTATGGCTCACAGTTCCTTACTTACCCATCACCTGGGTTGAGATTATACGCGGTAAAAACGATACCGCTTTTGACGTGTTTCCGTATTGTCAACGTTTTGATACTTAACTCTTATGTCATTTACTATAATGGCGGCTGAGTCATAAACGATTCTGAAACACGTCAAATGCGATATCGTTATAACGCAGTAGAATATAGGCCCAGGCCTGTGTGCTCGTTTGTACTCGTAATTCAATACTGAATGAATAAACACAGGTGTTTAACATTCAATCCAAGAATACAGTCTATCGCATCGTGTTGTGTGGTATTTACGAACTGAATTACCGTTTGATGCGGTAAGCCGAGCGGTTAATACGAAGTTGTAAATGGACGCAGCTGTGTAAAGGCGTCGCAAAGTTAGCTTCAAGCGAGCGTCACTTGTTTGTGCTCTACTGTTCTCACATTTACTGTTGGAAATCACTACTAACTTACTGCAAGTTTACTGCGAACAACGAAGCCATTTACCCGCTTCGTATTAAGTTTGTATGCTGTAAAGGAGCTCTGTTGCAGGTACGATCTTTTGTTTAACCTCGTGAGACCCGGTGTGCTATAAGAGGCATAATCAAGCCAATTCAGATTAAACTAGATTTCAATTACCATAAAGTTCATTTTTATTCAATTTTGTTTCAAACTACTTAAAAATGGCGTTTAAGAGCAAAGCGTTGATCTAGGGGGTGAGAAACTTTATCGCCCAGAGGTATATCTATACATATAACTACATCAATGATACTGAAGCCGAATCAATTATACCTATATAGAATCGTTGTCTGTCTGTCTGTCTGGTTGTGCAGTTTTGACTCAAAATGTACTGGATAGATTTACATGAATTTTAACATAAATATACATTAAGACCCTGATTATTATCTAAACTACTTCCCATATCTAACGCATTTCTGTTTTAACGCATTCACTGCCACCGACGCGTGTATACGTTCACTGTCATACAAGTTTGTTCCTAGGCCACGCCCCCTGTTCCCTATAACTGCTTTTATAATCAAAAGAAAATTATTCGGAGTTTTTCTCAATATTTAATTCCTAATGATCTCAGAAAAAATGTAAAGATACCTCTGCTAATTTGAGAAATCAAAGAACCGGGTGCCTCCTGCCTCCTAAAAGAGGAAGAATTTAATTTCAAGGCATTTGTCCACGAAATTGAGCGGGGCAGGAAAAAACTCGGAATTCAGTGAGACTTGCGCACCAATCGTTCCGCACGGCCACATTAATTGCAATTATGGTAAAGAAAAGTAATGCAACATTCATTAATGAAGTGTGACGACTGTAGTTGCCACTTTGTTGGTCCTATACGCTATAGATGTAAGGTAAATGTCCGAGTGCTCGTCGCTGTACTAGTAGTTGTCACCATACTTTGAATTGCGATACATAAAGTAAAATCAACATGACTTTTATCACCACCTCATTTTAGCGTAGAGAAATGTGTTGACTTTTGATATTTCACACGCTAATTTTAAAATATAGAACTTGTTTTCAATTTAAAGCACCTGACATTTACTCATACAGGACAGGGCTGGGATTCTACACGGTAATGATAATATCGTATTTGACGTGTTTCCGTATTGTCACCGTTTTGATAACTCTTATGTTATTTAAAATAATGGCGACTGTGACAGAAAAAAATCTAAAACACGTCAAACGCGATATCGTTATAACGCAGTATAATAAAGGCCCTGGGATTCTCCACGGTAATAACGATATCGTCTTTGACGAGTTTCCGTACAGGGCCTCTATTCTGCTACGTTATAACGATATCGTGTTTGACGTGTTTTAGAATCGTTTATGTCACAGTCGCCATTATTTTAAATGACAAGAGTTATCAAAATGTTGACAATACGGAAACACGTCAAATACGATATCGTTAATACCGTGTAGAATCCCAGCCCTGTTAACGTTTTGATAACTCTTATGTCATTTACAATAATGGCGACTGTGACATAGACGATTCTAAAACACGTCAAACACGATATCGTTTTAATGCAGTAGAATAGAGGCCCAGTCCGATTGACTATATTTTTTGAGAAATTTCGATAGGTATGCTCATTATATTTATCAAATTCGATTTAACAGAGTAAGGGCCTGTTTCACTATCGACAAGTAAATTTATCTGTCGCATAAAGATGTCTCTCTCCTTGTCTATTTTCAAGTGTCAGAAAGAGAAAGGGCTAAGTTTATCTGTCAAATAAGCTTTACTTGTCGATTGTGAAACAGGCGATAAAGGTCACATCTTCTAAAACACATGAAAATGTTTTGGGTAGATGTATAAATGAACGTAAAATCACGGCGCTTGATATCTCGAGCACTCGGACGTCCACCTTAAACAAATTGTGGACGTGAAAGAAGCGCGTGGAGCTAACCCCACGTGCTTCCGTTTAGTCCGCAAGAGAAAATACTCTTTTACCGAACAGTTCCCCTCGCGTGTGATATCCATGGACTTATTCCTCTAATAAGTCCATAATAGTGTCTATAAATTACTCGACATTGGCGAAATACACTATAACAGGAGTCAATTAAAATTACACAAATGTTTGACACGTAACCACAAATCTCCATTGAGCGTGTTTTTATTTGAATAAACAATATTTAAGTGTACAACTATTTAAAAACCTCACTTTATCGTTAAAAGTACGTGATTATCGAGTATTGCCCGTTACAAATGTGATTTTAGCTAAGTTTAAAAAAAAAATCGTCTATAAAACTTTATTTTTCTTCTTGCTAGACTTAGGGCTGTATTAGGGTCATACACAGATTTAGGTTAGCGTCTTTCCTGTGGACACGCCGGAAGTTAACGTTTTTAAGGCCTAATTTTCTGGCTAAGTCTATTCCCGCATAAACGGCGACAGGACTGCTTTAGACTTATCGTATAAAAAAAAACTTATAATATAAGTTTTTTTTTATAATATAAGTGCATATTATGCACACAAGCTTTTAACTATTGACTACAGGAAAGACAATTTTTGTTTTTAAGAGTATAATACACTCTTAAAAATATATTATGTATCATGACCCATTAATAAACTGGGGGGTTATCATGACCTAGCTATGCAGTTCATTTTACGGTGAGCGTAAACAGAACTGCATAGTTATGCCATAATAACCCCCGTGATCTCTACTGTAACGCTCGTCTCAAACTCTCAAAACACCAAAAATTACAGATTTCTATGGCTTGACGTTTAATTTGACTGAGTTTAATATGAGTTTATTAATACAGGCCTAAGTCTTAGAACACTAAGAAATGAAATTCAAATTAATTATAAAAGCCTTTACTCTAGAAAGTACATTTTCTATTTATTCGCTTTTTTGCTTTATGGGTCCAGCCACGTCCAACACTGTTCTAAAGAACTTCAGTTAAAACTATGCAAGTTTGCGTGGTTCTTCCGAGTTTCTCGTTTTCTTAGATTGTGTAAACTCTTTTAGAAGCAAAGAGTTTCGGAGCGCGCGTCAAGAAGTATTCTAATCTAGCTGATGGTTGCATTGGAGCTGTGTCGACGAGTGGGTAGCGGAAACCGCGCTGTTAAAAGTACGGTGAAGCGCTTTAAGGTGAATTGGGATGATAACTTTGAATTTTACAGGCTAAGCAGAGATCCTAACCAAAATGCGTCGCGTGGGTTGATCACGTGATATGAAAAGTCGCGTGATCTACCAGTGACGCGATTGGTTTGAAAACGCTAGTTAGCCTACGCATCTTGGCTAAGGCGTATGTTCAGTTTACGATGAGAAAGAGACAGAGCTATATAACTGCTATAGCTCTGTCACGCTTATTCTAGACGGGTCATACACACACTTAAAAATAAAAGTTGTCTCTCCTGTGGTCAATAGTTAAAAGCTTGTGTGCATATAAGTTATGTTTTTATATGATAGGTCTAAAGCAGTCCTGACGGCGTTTTTGTGGGAATGGGTTTAGCCAGAAAATTAGGCCTTAAAACGTTAACTTTCGGTGTGTCCACAGGAAAGACGGTAACCTAAATCTGTGTATGACGCAGATTGATTACTTAGGCATGCCACGGTAACCCCCCGGTCGTCGCACAGCATAATCCTAAATTCTGAGTATTTTAACATTGTTTATTATTGTTGTGACTTGTTTACTGTATTTATTTTAGATATGTGTAATAACTAAAAAAAAAATGTAAAGCTACTGTTGTGAGTCACAATATTTCTTATCTGATTCAGATTTAAAGTAACAGGATTTTCCTCATGTATGAATCTATATAACAATCCTTTATCCGCATGACCCTTTCTCATAAGGAGACCCTTAACATGCCCTAAATTATGATTGTGATTATTTTGATAAATATTAATCACAGAAATCGCTCAGGGCTGGGATTCTACACGGTAATAACAATATCGTATTCGACGTGTTTCCGTATTGTCAACGTTTTGAAACTCTTATGTCACTTACAATAATAGCGACTGTGACATAAATGATTCTAAAACACGTCAAACGCAATATCGTTATAACGCAGAGGAATAGATGCCCTGGTTGTGAGCGTTAGAACTCGTTGATACATAACCACTGGGCCTATATTCAGGTGCGTTAAAACGATATCGTGTTTGACTCGTCTAAGTATCGTTTATGTCACAGTCGCCATTATTGTAAATGACATAAGAGTTATCAGAACGTTGACAATACGGAAACAGGTCAAAAACGATATCGTTATAACGCAATTGAATAGAGGCCCAGGTAATCGAACTCTGTACCTCAACGCTCATATTTCAACACACGTTGCACAACTATGAAGTTTCTGAATTTTTATAGTGTTGATAGCAGTAAAACAATGCAGGGCCTCTATTCAACTGAATTATAACGATATCGTGTTTGGCGTGTTTTAGAATCGTTTATGTCACAGTCGCCATTATTGTAAATGACATAAGAGTTATGAAAACGTTGACAATACGGAAACACGTCAAGTACGATATCGTTATTACCGTGTAGAATCCCAGCCCGGTTATTGCTATTCCTTTACACGCAACAAATGAGTTTAGCATTGTTTTACTGCTGTAAACATAGTCGATTTTTAAAAACTCCATGGTTGTGGCAAAATTTTCAGGATTGACTTTTAATCTGCTTATTACTATAGGCCCACCAAAGATAATTCCCTTACTAAAGCTTTAATAAAGAAAGAAAGACATATAATCACTACACAGAAGACTAACAAATAGACATAAATAAATAAATATCAGGGGACAACCTCACACAAATTGACCTAGTCCCAAACGCTTGTACTATGGGTACTAGACAACGGTAAACATACTTAAATAGAGAAATACATATTAAATACATACAAAACATCCAAGACTCAGGAACAAATATTCGCGCTCATCACACAAATATCTGCCCTTACCGGAGGCAGGGTCTCTCCTAAGCTCCTAACTAGGCCAACGTGTCGTCGAAAAAAACAAATAAAAACAATCAATGTGACAGTTACCAACCGTAATTTTTCAATTACGCCACGAATATTAACTATTACTGCTTTAAGAGAAATAGTGGTATCTCAAACAAAACTCCTGTAGCAAGTTCAACCATATTACTAACAGGTGAGGTTTGAATCTGCTATGCTTATTTAATTTGAAATACCGCCTGTAGGCTTACGAGGGCAGTATGTAAATATGACTTATTCGTGATGTAATGGCAAAATTACCGTTGTTAATTGTTGTCCATAACGATAGGTACTTTTTTTGGGACACGCCCTTACGAGGTTATATAGGTATGTTTGTCACCGAATAGCATAATGCTGAGCCAATGTCCGATTTACTGCCGCGAGGACACACTCCGTGCTGTTCCTACCCCCTATTTCACCATACTGACAATGACAGGTGACAGGTGACATTTTAGAGTACATGGCGCAGCTTATATGGAACCCAGTGATGTATCACCGTGTTAACTTTGCAGAATTGTCACCTGTCACGTGTCATTGTCAAGATGGTAAAATAGGGGGCAGGAATAGCACGGAGTGTGTCCTCGCGGCAGTAAATCGGACATTGGCTCAGCATTAGGCTGAGGTGTCAGACACCTACAGCGCTGATGGTCAGCCAGTCAGTCGGTGACAAACAATCCTATATAACCTCGTAAGACCCGGTGTGCTATAGGAAAAACAATCCAGGCAATTTAATTTAAACTTTATTTTAACGCACATAGTGCTCAATTTAATTTGTATTAAACTACCCCGCAGCAAACATAGGGAAAAAGTGGTTTCAGTCAAATCTCACGAAATTTTAGTATGATGTTGATTCAAATCTCCTGATTATTATTTTTATAAGGGCACAACTCTCTCAGATGTATACTTTCAGATATAATCAAGTATATTTTTTCTATTAAAGCGACGTGTTTTCTATACTCGATATATTGGAATGATACACACTGACATTTACTGACGTTCTGACTTCATGCAGTCACCAACTGTCAGTTATGTCCGCCTGTTTAAACCCGTGTATTATTATTATTTATTATTCAATCTTTTAATATCGCAAAAATATACAAAACATTTGCTTTACACAATCGCTCCACAAAACTATGTTTATAGTTTGACTGTGGGGTCAAGTTTTAGTCTCAGTAAAATATTAAACCACAGGTATACAGGGCGTCCCACGGCTATGCCTCATGGAAGGAAAGTACCTTGAATATTGTAGATGGAACATTTTACATGGTTGAACCGGGAATCGAACCCGTTACACGAGAAAAATAATTACCAAGCTACAGGGTAATTATTTTTCTAGCTTTACCTTGTTACATTTCATGGTCTTTCTTTTATTTATGACACTATGTTATCTAACAAAAAATAATTCTTATGATGAAGCCTTTCGATCAACATGATAAAGCTACAGGGTAATTATTTACCTCGTGTAACGGGTTCGATTCCCGGTTCAACCATGTAATTGGAAAATCCAAAATGGATGACCACAACTTGGAAATAAATTAAAAAAAAACTAAAATTATTCAATTTAGGCCGCGTCAAAAAACAGAACTTGACATTAATTTAAATTATAATAATGTAAAAATAGAGTGCGTTCCTACTTTTGCGCTACTCGGAACTGTAATGGACTCAAATTTAACATGGAAACCCCACGTTCAAAAGGTTAAAACAAAGCTATCCCAATTTATTTATGCGTTGCGAGAACTTAAGAAGACTACCGATCTTAAAACGGCAAAGACTGCGTACTACGCATACGCGCATGCGTGGCTGAGCTACGGCGTCATGTTGTGGGGCAACAGTACGGACGCTCAGGCTTTATTCATATTACAAAAAAAATGTATTCGGATACTAACTAACATAAGACAAACAGAAACTTGTAAACCTCACTTTAAAAACCTTGATATTTTAACCCTACCTTGCATGTACATACTGGAACTCTGTAGCTTTGTTAAAAGAAATCCTAATGCTTATGTCAGACTGGGAGATATGCCACGTAGATATGAATCTCGTTGCAAAAGTAACCTCTTTAAAATTAGATCTAATTTAGCTTTACATAGCACTGGGCCGTATCCTATGTCAATAAAAATCTATAATAAATTACCTAAAGCAATAAAAAATGAGAATGATATAAAAATATTCTGCAGAAGTCTAAAACGTCTTCTCATAAAGAAGTCCTATTACGCCGTCGATGAATATTTAAAAGATAACTTAGAAATCTAATAACTACCAAGTCAAATGAAGTGTGTCATCGACATGTCTACTGGATGATGTACCGGGTAATGTATTTTAAGTGTCTACAAATTTATCTACCTGTCTACCTCTCCTCTAAATTGCGATGCCTGACAAGGTACATATGTATTTAATTAGTGTTGTGCACTTGACATACTTATGTAATGCAATAAATAAATAAATAAATAAATAAATAAATTCTTAAATATCTATGAATGCACTTTAAATTGTTTTTTTTAAATTAAAATAATGTCTTCTTTCAGTAAAATGTTCCATTTACAATATTCAAGGTACTTTCCTTCCATGTGGCATAGCTGTGGGACGCCCTGTATACCTGTGGTTTAATATTTTACTGAGACTGAGACTGATCCATCGGTCAGAATTATTATTGTTAGACTGTCGTGTAGATAAAATCAAGTCAAGAGAATAGGGTGAAGTTAAGTGACACAAATGTGACCTTTATAATGTTTATGTCACGTCGACATGTCATTTCATCGGTTATCTATGTTGCGAACGACATGCCGCATAACTGTGCAAAGAGGAGGAATTACGTAAAATAGCTAACATATTTAAAATAAACAAATTGATTATTTCTGAAAGTATACATCTAAGAGAGTTGTGCCCTTATAAAAAAATATCAGGAGATTTGAATCAACATCATACTAAAATTTCGTGAGATTTGACTGAAACCACTTTTTCCCTATGTTTGCTGCGGGGTACTTGAAATTTGCATTTAAGAGCAAAGGTAATTGAACTTTACAATACAATACAATATAAATACTCTTTATTGAACACCAAAAATTAAAAAAAATGAACTTTATGTCGACGACGGGGTCAAATTCCTATTGAAGAGGATGTTATACTACGTAAATATACAAAATGGTCTACCGCTCCTTTCTCGTACTCTGACGCATGGAACATCGCTAGTGTTTGCTTATTTAAAATAAATTATATTTCGCTCCGTCCGAAAAGATTAGTAACCTGAAATATAGACCTTATTCACATTGTAGTAACGCTTAAGTTGCCACCACTCATTGCACTAGGTTGAGATAAGAAAAACTGGGTAGAATGAAAGGAATGCATATTTTCATGGAGGGTAGTTCCCTTGTCTTACCGTCCAGCGCTCCTCTCGTCATTCGCAATTTAGTGCATCGCCACTCAACACTAAATTTATTTCCGCGCGAGTAGAAAAGTTTAGTACATTTCTTTTACAATGCCTAAACGTAAAAAAGTGGATTCCGCGGAACTGGATCGTCTTAATAGGAAAATAAAACGTATACAGGACGAACTTAAAATGAAAACGCGTAGTTATCGACGAATAAGAATTATGTCGTCGTCATCGTCGTCGTCGGCAGCGTCGCGGATCGCTTCGCCTGTTCCGGATCAAACGCAAGGTAGGTTTATTATATACCTGTTAGTGTAATAGCTAGTGCTTGACCTTGACCTACATTCCATATGCACTCTGAGCAGCCTTTGGGGCTGTCTCGACGCATCTTGATATATTTAGTCGGTTACCGTTCTGTTCTGTGGGAACTTAACACTACCGACTACCAACTAGACATAATGGTCAATTAACTACGCATTACAGTGATAAACTAAAAAATACATTAATGGACTAGTTTGGAACTAGTGTAACTGTGCATTATGTTTATAAGCACGTACATAAAATATGTCTATATACGTCCTAACGTAAAACCCATACCTAAGCGTAAAATTATACACGTAACTACCACGTGTGTTTCTTACACTTTCAAGTGTAGACTCTGATGCTCGATGACGGCCTTCGTCATGCAAAACCGGTTTGCGTAAAATTCTTTGGGAGTTTTATCTTACCTGCGTTATGATGTAATAATTATTAAAAGTCAATATCTTCACGTCTTTCAGACGGACCATCCTCATATCGTATTGACGTAGAAAAGAACACGACGCCTGAAGAGCAGGCTACATTTATTGAAGAGGACCCTTGCCCTTCGAACACGGAAATGGAACAATTTCCACTTTTGGAACTTGAAGGAAGAAATGATGTCGGTGAATCAACACTGTTAACAGAGACCAAAGATAATGCGTTAGATAACATTGTTTTAGATATTTTGGGAGAAGATCCCACCGTCATTACGGACTATGGCAAAGAAATTCACAAAGACTTAGCCAGTCGCCTTGAACACTTTGCAACAAATGGACTAACCAAAGAGTCCCGGAAAGAACTCAATGATAAATATCTCATACCATGTAACTGTGCACTTATCGGAGCCCCCGTTCTGAATGCCGAGATCAAGGCAGCTCTTCCTGAATCTCTCTTAAAAAGAGACAAAGCCATTGAGGCAAGGCAGAAGTCACTGGCTAAAGCCATATCTTGCGTATCATCTGCAATTACTGACCTATTAGTTAGTGCGGATAAAAACCAAGATTTACTTAAAAAACTCATGGACAGTGAAAGATTTTTATGTGATATTCAACATGCAGAATCTAAGACACGAAAAAACTTCGCACTATATGCACTGAAACAAGACCTTAAGGAACATTTGTCTAACACAAAAATAGACAAATGCCTTTTCGGAGAAGATCTAACGGAAACGTTAAAAAACGCTAAAGCTGTCAATAGGTCAGGAATAGATCTTAATGTAGAGGATCGAATTTTGAAAAAACATCCTTTGCAGGGGCCTCCCCCACGACCTCAAAAGAACTTCCCTGGGAGGAATTTAAACTGGAGATCTGCGGCCCTAGCACGCAGGCAGCAGGGACCGCAGAGGAGCCGACAGCTTGCACCTCCCGGCACCAATTACAGGGACTACCGGCGGCCCGCGCACGCGCAGTCGTCGAAGCCGTCGCCACGTCAGCCGGCCCAGCCGCGGCACACCCGCCGCCAGTAGACGAGGTAAATCTCACTGGACAACTAGCACATAACTATGAACAATGGTCTCTCATTACATCGGACCCAACCATTTTAAAATGGATTAGAGGTTATAAGTTATTTTTCTCTCGACCTGTTATTCAGCACCATGTCCCAAAGACACCTAAATTTAATCACTCTGAGACAGTACTTGTAGAAGAGGCCATTAATAAGCTCATAAATGACGGGGCTGTATCTGAATGTGAACCGAGCGATTATCAATTTATATCGAATTTTTTCTTACGACCAAAGCCGAATGGAAATATGCGTTTTATACTTAATTTAAAAGAACTGAACAAATTTATAGATACTAACCATTTTAAATTAGAAGATTTTTGTACAGCTATCAAACTTGTTACGGTTAACGGCTACATGGCCACAATTGATTTAAAAGATGCATATTATTATTTCTCCTTGAAAATTCATCCAACATCTAGAAAATACTTACGTTTTCTGTGGAATAACTTATCAATTTAACGTTCTTCTATTCTGCTTAAATAGCCCCATATGTATTTACAAAGTTAATGAAACCAGTAGTAAAGCTACTGAGGTTAGGAGGTTTTTTGTCAGCAATATATCTCAACAATTTATATTTATTAGGACAAACTAAATATGAATGTAATGAAAATAATTATACTTATCACCCAGAAACTGCTCCGCTCCTTAGGCCTTGTTATTAACATGCAGAAGAGTAATCTTGAACCCACAACATTATGTAAATTTCTTGGGTTCGTTATTAATTCTCACACTATGCAAGTGAATTTACCTAATGAAAAGAAAACATGCATCAAATTGGAATCTAAATTTAAACTATAATGGTAATGACTATGACGAATAAGTACATGAATATTCCTAACACAGTATTACCAGAATTACGGTGGTGGTTAGAAACAATTGATAATTGTAGCAAACTGATTAGAAACGACAATTATGCAATAGAAATATTCTCGGACTCCTCAACTACTGGGTGGGGGTGTTCCTGTGGTCAACAGACTGCCAGTGGCGCGTGGTCCGCAACTGAACGAGAAAAACATATCAATTATCTAGAATTGCTAGCTGCTTTTATAGCCCTTAAAATATTTGCAAAATCACTTTCTGACAGCCAAATTCTCCTCAGACTAGATAACTCCACGGCTGTTTCTTACATTAACCGCATGGGCGGCATCCAATACCCTCACTTGACACAGGTAGCTAAAGACATTTGGCAATGGTGCGAGTCACGACATATATTTGTTTTCGCCTCGTACATTAAATCCGCCGATAACATCGACGCTGATACAGAATCGAGACGAATCCACCCTGATATTGAATGGGAGCTATCCCATGGGTGTTTTCAAAAATTAGTTGACAAATTCGGGCAGCCTGATATAGATTTATTCACAAGCCGCATTAATAAAAAATGTCCCAAATATATATCGTGGCACAAAGACCCTGATTCCTTTACTGTTAACGCCTTTACCATCAGATGGACTAACTATTATTTTTACGCTTTCCCTCCGCTTTCAATAGTTCACAAAACCTTGAGAAAAATTATTGAGGATAAAGCGACAGGGATCTTAATTATTCCAGTATGGCCAACTCAGCCCTGGTACTTCTTAGTCTTTACTAGGTTACTAGTTTCGGAAACCGTATTACTAAAAATCAATGACGACACAATATTTACTCATTCCAGAGACAACCGGATGTTCCAGTCGAATCTTATCCTGGCGGCAGGGATTTTATCGGGACAGCGCTATTGCGACGAGGTGTACCCCAATCGTCCATAGAAATTATGCTCGCTTCAATATCTGTAAACTCTGTAAAGCAGTACAACGTATATCTAAAAAATTGGTTCAATTTCTGTATCGAAAATAATATTAACCATTATGAGGCGACCGTTCCTAATATCTTAGAATTTCTGACTGAGGCGTATAATAACGGCAGCCAATACGGCTCGCTAAATAGCGGTAAAGCAGCCTTAGCCTTAATACTGGGACCGGAAATAATGTCAGACAATAGAATACAAAGATTTTTACATGGTACATATCGGCTTCGTCCCCCGAAACCAAAATATAATATAACGTGGGACACAAGCCGCGTCTTAGACTTCCTTGAAACACTGTACCCAAATGAACAAATTAGCCTAGAACAACTGTCCAAAAAATGCTCGACTTTACTGGCTTTAGTCACTGCACACAGGGTCCAGACATTATCAAAGATTAATTTGGTCAATGTGGAAACGTATGAAACACGATTAGTCATTAAAATACCCGATCTTATTAAGACTTCGCGGCCAGGTTCCAAGCAACCCATGTTATTATTACCATTTTTTAGAGAAAACCAAAAGTTGTGCCCTGCTATTACCTTGTTAGATTATATCAAAAAGACTGCACCTATACGCAAATCTAAGTCACTTTTCCTAAGTTTCAAAAAACCTCACAGCCCAGTAACTTCTCAATCATTGAGTCGCTGGATCAAAAGTATCCTAAAAGACAGCGGCATCGACGTGTCGATGTTCTCGGCGCACAGCACGCGGCACGCAGCGGCGTCTCGCGCGCGCGCCGGCGGCGCCAGCCTCGACCTCATCCGCAGCACCGCGGGCTGGAGCGGGACTTCTAACACCTTTGGCAAGTTCTATCATAGAACAATACTAAATAACGATGAAGCTTCATTAGCTAGTTTAATATTGAATAGAAATTAATTAATAGGAATTATGTACTAACACTACCCGATCCCTGTATTATTACATGGTTATCTAATGTTATAGGTAAATTATCATAAATGGTTACGTTTTGTTATAATGATAAGTTGGTTTTTTGTTTAATAATAAACTGATTATATACATACATATTTTGATACTTGTGTTTGAACAATGAGATGAAACCTTACAACCTCTCTCAAAGTCTACAATGTGAATAAGGTCTATATTTCAGGTTACTAATCTTTTCGGACGGAGCGAAATATAATTAATGGTTAAACGAACTTACCAAGTGAAGTTCTAGCATAATTATATGAGCTCCGTCCGAAAAGATTAGTAACCCCCGCCCACCCCGTTAGGCCCAAGGTCGCCGGTTGTGGCTTTCATCATTGTTCCAGAGGCACCAAGCATCTCCAAACTAATGACGAGAGGAGCGCTGGACGGTAAGACAAGGGAACTACCCTCCATGAAAATATGCATTCCTTTCATTCTACCCAGTTTTTCTTATCTCAACCTAGTGCAATGAGTGGTGGCAACTTAAGCGTTACTACAATGTGAATAAGGTCTATATTTCAGGTTACTAATCTTTTCGGACGGAGCTCATATAATTATGCTAGAACTTCACTTGGTAAGTTCGTTTAACCATTAATTGAAGCTGAAACTTGGCCAAGACAACTTTGATACTTCCAAGACCAGTTCGATCCTTGCGATAACATCCTCATGACGTTTAAGGTAAAAGCACTAATGTTCGACACTTTTGGCTGACATGCACCAGTAATCGACAGAAGCTTTTAATTCATAGATCATAGGGTTATAAATTGATTGTTGCAAAACAAATGAATAACTCTTATCTTCTTTGAATTAGAGTCAGTGTCGAACATTGGTCCTATGTCGAGTACTGGTGCCGTTACCTTACAAGTTACTTGAATGCGGAATTTTGAGATGATGATGTTAATATCTCAATAAATAACTATTCAATAGATAAATGTCTCGATATTATCAACTCTTAAAGAAGGATGAGCCATATATGGCTTATCCTTCTTTAAGAGTTGATATTTCTTAAAAGGTTGAGCTGATTTTCATAAAACTTGGCTAAGAACTTTTACACTAGTTGTACTTTTAACTAGCTGCTGCTTTTGACTCCGTCGGCGTAGAAAAATAGATCATAACCTATGACATTCACAAATAACGTGGCTTGCTATTGGTAAAATAATTTTCAAAATCGGTTCTGTTCTGTGGATCCAGAGATTTGCCCCTAAAACCTCACAACCTCACAAACTTACAAACTTTACCTCTTTATAATATTAGTATAAAAAGCCTCGTCCATATCGGTTTATGTGTTTGGGAGACACAAGCAGACCCACATACACAGATACGCACTAAAATTTTATAACAACCCTCCTTTTTTATCGGGGTTTAGAAGCAACGGGATGACATAGAGCCTATTGTTCAGAGTCTCCAGATGAATACTATTCTCCAGTTAAAGTTATCGCTTGCCTTTTTCTGTCATATAAAAGAAAAGGACTGAGCTACAATATACACGTGCTATCTGGAAATTGTGAAACAGGCCCCTCGTTTTATTGTTATGGTTGCTAGTGTAAGTAATTAATTACTAGCATAGAGGCATTCCATCTTAGTCCTCAGGGTTGGCAACGCATTTGAGGTCTTAGGATTATAGTCTTGAGAATTCAAATGTCTATGGGTCTCCGATTCCACTTACCATCAGGTAGCCTGAGTGCTCGGGTGCCCTCTCCATGACATAAAAAAAATATGGTGCCCGAAATAAAATCGAAACGAATTTAACGCAAGTGGAGTAGCGGGTATTTTTCAATGCTTACTCTGAATGAGGTTTTGATATAATTTGTAAATTTTATCTCATCTGTGCCTTTATTATATTGTGTAAAACCATTTTGCCTTTGACGTTTGTATTGTTTTTAACTCGGCCACCTTTGCTGTCAAATAAATGTATGTCATGTAGAATCTCAGCCCTCACACATTAAGCCACTCGTAGCGACCACGTTAGGGTCCGTTCACACGGACCGGTTCGGAGAGCATCGGCCCGCGCTCAGACCGGAGCCGGTCGGCTGCGCGAGCGCGGAAGAGTACGTCAAGCAGCCGGTCGGCTCCTCTTATTATTTCACACGAAGCGCATTCAAGCATTCTTAATGACAAAAGAAGTGCACATGCAAAATAAACGTAGGTAATTACAATGACTCAAAACTCTGTTGCCAACGTGATAATAATCTGCTCTCCTCTCCGATCAGGTCTGTGTGAACGGACCCTTAAAACGACAAGTGGGTGCCACAAGTTGCGGACACGTTTTTCGATACATTTTGGGTCCCCGCACATTATAGGCTACCAGTCGCCGCCACTAAACGCGACCTAATGGTCGCCACTAGTGGCTTAATGTGCGAGAGCCATGGTCCTACTATTAAAAAGGGCTCCTCATAATAATTAGTTAAGTATAATTCATGGACTAAGTACAAAATTTTCTGGGAAACTTTACTCTATTTAGTTCAACCTTACATTAATCCACTGCAAATTGTTAGTTTTGTTCCTACCACTACTTTCAAAGAATAAAGTAAGATTTACAAATTTTAGTTATCTCATAATAAGTTCCTTCGTTTAATTAAAGGATATTTGTACAATAAGTATGCTTTCCTTTCAACAAAAACATATGGTTTTTAGGGTTCCGTAGTCAAACTAGGAACCCTTATAGTTTCGCCATGTCCGTCCATCCGTCCGCAGCCTAGCCTAGAGACTCTTAGTACTAGAAAACTGTTATTTGGCATGAATATACAAATTAGTCTCGTCGACAAAGTGGTAGAATAAAATTTTGAAAAAAACATTTTTTTAGTGTACCTCCCCTACACGTAACGTGGGTATCTTTTTTACTCGACTACCCTATAGTGTGGGGTATCGATGGATAAGTCGTTTAAAAATTTTAGGGGATTTTGAAATCAATTTATTGATTAACGAATCCGTTTAGAAAATATTAAGTTTTAAAGCGCCATTTTTTGTCAGACTAGTGTCCCACCACCTACAGCCAAATCTACAAATACTAAAATACTGAAAAAGAACTAGAATGAAAGCGCATATAACGAATTTAAAAGGAGAACTATCACAACTAAGTAGACATCATTGATTCTTGAGATACAGGCTATTAAAGTGTTTATACCTCCTAAAATCATCTAAGACGGCACCAAATGAATTAATGTTTTTTTGTTTGTTGCTGTGAATAAATAGTAGTGTACTTAGCGGCTTCGGAACCCTACACTGAGCATGGTCCGACATGCTCTTGCCCGGTTTTTGTAATTAACGAAGGCATCCCGTCGAGATGTCAGTAATGGTCGAGGTGAACGGCCTGACATTGGAACCACCCGACTCTAATAATTGGATCCACGAGCCAGCGGCCTCACCGTACAACTTTCCTGGCACTGATGTCTTTAACGGAACTATTAGAGTTTATGGCCCAAATACTGATTCTATATTTCTTATAAAGGCCATTGTTAGAGCCCTTTACAAAGTTTTATCTTCTATTGGAGTCAGTTCTTGGGTAGATTTTTAAAGACCTTGCAATGAAATCGGGCACTACTAATTTTTCAAGTAGTTTAAATATACTGTAAGTGAATGAGGTTACTATGAAGAAAGTATTATTTGGGTATATTTCAAAAAAAATGTACCTAATTAAAGACTGAAACGAAGTTACGGTAACTTTTACATGTGAGTAACGAAAATCTACAACTAATATATAAATGGACGACTAATTTTCGTTACTCTTCAAGTGTAAAATTTACCGAAACTTAATTTCAGTCCTTAATTAGGTACAATTTCTTTAAAATATACCCATTTACGAAGAAAAATATTAATATTAATTTAACTTTCAGGCATAAAATCACAATTCGAAACACTATTTTCAAATTATTTATTTGGAAATATCTTGGGTGCCTGTTTACTCCGTAAAATGCCTTAGGGATCGAATATATACCCAAATTCGTATATACACGTACACTCGTAGTACATTCTTTTCCCAGTATATAATTTTTTCAAAAATGCCCGTTTTATAAATTTTGATATGTAAATGGCTCGACAAATGGACTAACGAACCTAACCACAAGAGCTATTCACCTTTTCGCCAATTTCATTCAAAAACGCCTATATTTATGATGCAATCGAAAAAAAGCAACGCGCGGTTGTGTGAAAAAGTCAAAGAGAAAAACCAATTTGGCTTTGCATACGGCCCCGTATACCGTGGTGCGGACATACCGCGCGGGAATTTATAATATCATCGAATTTGTTCGGATGGCCGCAACCGATTGCTTAAATTTCGCGTTGCCACATATTTTCTCTTTGGATTTTTTGCTAGCAACGTGATAGGGGCATGACATATTCAGAACAAACAATTGCAAAATACACTTCATTCAATTTAACAGCGATCGATGAACAAATATTATATTTCTATTATCATAACAAGCCGTTACATTGTTTGACTTGACGTGTGTTAGTTATTGACGCAGCCTCTGTCCGGATATCACGACCCTTCCGGACAAAATGGCCGCCCTATTTCCCATTCCCAGCTGTTTGCGTTCATGCTCACAATAGTTAACTTAAATTCATTTACCCACGCACGGAACCGTGGCCGAATGGGCCCCGTTGTCCAATTACCACTCATGTTTACATAATACCTAAATCCTGGGATCCGGGATCCGGGATTTCCTCAAGCACCCCGCAGCCCTCAATTGTCGTGCGAATCCGATCCCGCATTTTACGACTCCAGGAACTTCTCGGCAATTACGGCTGCCGGAAATTAAACAAAGGCTTGACCGCGGCAAAGGCCGCAGTTTTATTATACTGAACCTAGCTGGCGCCGTTAGCGGTGGAACGTTTAATTGACTGCCATAGAGTATGGAGATTTTTTCTGGTTGATTTAGGAAACTAAGCCAATATGGCGCTCAGATTTGCTGTAGTTCATCTTCAAATAAAGTTACGCGCTGCGAGCCACCACAAATAAACTACATAAGTCACGCCAAACTGTCGCCGCCTTTGGTTGCGTACGCATTGAGTATCGAGAGACGCGCATCGACGCAACCCTAGCGCCCTAGCAGCAATAGGTATCAAAAACTCCTAAAGGGCGACGAACTACTCTTTTAATTATAATATGCTTACTATTCTACCCTGCTTACACAAATGGCAGTATCTCAGACATAACTCCTGTAGTAAATGCAACCTTACTACAAATAGAATATGATTTATCTGCTTTGGCTTTTGAATTTGAGATACTACTCATTGGCTTAGGAGGGCAGTATTACTGTCACTAATATGGTCTTTGATTCAAATTGGTAGAGTCACGTAGAAGATGGAACAGTAGCAAGATGAAACTGCTATATTTTTTTCAGCGTGTCATATGCAATGAAATTGGAAAGGCGCTGAGCGTGGTCCCAGACACTTCAGCATCTTTCCATCCCAAAGCCAGTGTCCACCAACTGCCAGTTAAGGTTCTGAAGTGGCGACCAAATAGGTACAGAATAGCGAAATGTTGGCAGGCCAAGACATGATGGATCGACGAAAAGATAACGATTGTGGAACTCTAAAGAGAAAAGCACAAGACCGATCATCGTTGTATTTACAGGGTTTTTAATTTATTGTTATGTTTGCAAGTTAGTTATTTCGTTCAAATCAAATCTTGTAAGTCCAATTTTCGAACCAGTTAATGATCAGAATTAACTGAAATTTGGACAACGTATGTAAATATGACAATGCAATATTATGATATCTGAGAACTGATCTGATGATGGACTCAGGTGATGGTGACAGGGTCTCCGATATAATTAACGTAGACCGACCGTGTTGGGACTCCTTAGTATTTTCTTATCAAGCAGATGATAGCTAATGCAAAAAAGGACAGACAGCAACAAAAGCTTGTTTTAAAAAAAAACTACAGGTAATGCTTTGTCGGTAGATATTGACAGGTGTAGATAATTCTGTCAGTAATCCAACCGCGATAAGACCGCCGTTGTTTACCTGGGTCTTTTAAATTGTGCTATTTCTCTGTATTTTTTTTTTGTTTGGTGGACAATAAAGTGTTTTGTATTGTATTGTGTATTGTATAATATAAAGGATAATATGACGACTTTATTCTATCTTCGTTTTGTTTTGCAATCGCCTCTCTGAACTTCGTTTTATCTACATAAAGGGTGCTATCGTACTATGTAATTGAGTTAATCAAACATGCCAATTATATATCCAAAACGTTACCTATTATATTCTATGCTTATAGTGAACACAAGCAATGTTAATTTAACGTACAAAGGAGTCATGAACAATTAAATGTTCCTTCAAGAATGGGTTATTCAATTAACTATAAGATTGTGCCTTTTTGAATTATAAACCTTACTATTATGTTCTTATACAATACGTGCTCATGATATTAAATTAATTTTGGCTTGAGAATTTTGTTTGTGTTGACTATTTTTTGCCATTAGATTTGTCAAACTTCTTAAAGATAATTAACGTTAATTGATCCTTGTACCGAGATAATGAGACATTTCTGCGACACAGTTTTCTTTAAATACTGGAGATATGTCGAAACTTACCAATTATTTTTTACTCTTTTTTGTTGGATAAATATAATTGAATATGTAAAAGATTCTTTAAAAAAAATCTATTTGAGCACAATACGATAAGAAGTGTTTACAACAGAAAATATCCGAACATCTTGATAAAGGTGGAATGGCATTGATGCTTCCCCTTATTAAATTATTTTACAGACCAGCATCAATCAAGCGTGACAACGTAATACTAGACTAAACTTCGCTGAGTATAATTTGAATTGTCACTACTACAGAAACCGAAACATCACATTTCAATTAACAGTAATGAATCGAAGAGTTTCTATTCCAAATAGCGCGTCTCAGACATATTAATGTGAGTACACAAACGTGTATCGTTTCTTGCTTTCTTTTGCAATTAGTGACGACAGAGGTTTTCTTTGGAAAATACATATCCGTCTTTATTCAGAGCCGCAGGTTTACTTCATTACGTTGCCACAAATAATAGGCAACAACGAAATTTACGCCATGTTGTAAAACCACATTGTCGTGCCTGTGTATCTATTATTATCTAACAGAGCTATATAATCAAAGTTGAATGTATTAGGCTTCACTATTATTTGATTGATTGTAACCAGACATAGAAGTTTGTGTGGTAAAAACTTCAATGAACTAGGGACTTCCTTTCGATTTTAAATTTATCGATAACTGTTTCAAATACTTATTTCAAAGTGACATTTCATAATAGATAGGTATAAAGTTCACCAGGTAAAATAGAAATTAACTAAAATGCTGATCACTACCCATCGATGTTATATAATGTTGGTAATATTTAATTAAATAATTCGCAGTCATACTTTTAAGGGATTTTAAAATTAAAAAAACATCGATTTAAAAAAATAACATTTTATTAAGAACGTGTTTCTTAGCATATATATATGTATCATAGTGGTATACTCTAAATAATACATGCTCGGTTTACGAAAATAATTGGAAATTACTAAAAATAAAAAATATAGGTACGTAACCATTTATTTTTATCGTTAAATTAAAACTTATCTCATAGTTATAACTGTCATAAGAAAGTAACATTTATCGATAAATTCATATCGCACGGAAGTCCCTAGTACAATTTTATTCATGCCACTAAAACTTCTGTTTCTGTAACAAGCCTGCATGTTGATGGAACTAGGAACTACTATTCATAGGTAATTAATTAACTAATTTGTTTGTTTATTTATGGTTTACCAGTAGTTACATACATACATTAAATCACGCCTGCTTCCCAGAGGGGTAGGCAGAGACCACTTCTTTCCACCTGCTACGATCCTGACAAATCTCTCAGGGCCTCTATTCAACTGTGTTATAACGATATCGTTTTTGACCTGTTTCCGTATTGTCAACGTTTTGATAACTCTTATGTCATTTACAATAATGGCGACTATGACATAAACGATTCTTAAACGTGTCAAACACGATATCGTTTTAACGCACCTGAATAGAGGCCCAGGAGTTGTTACAGTAAAATTTTGATAGTGTATTACATTAAAACCAAAAATAAAATTCAATATCGGTCCACAAATGACGGAGTAATCGGTGAACATACATAAAAAAACATACAATGGAACGTACTTTTTTTTGAAGTCGGTTGAAAAAAAAGTTTATTGGACCTATAAATAAAGGTTATTACTTGAGAAGAGGTTAAATGCAGGTACATTTGCATGTAAGAGCTTTTTCTATATATCTAGAACAAATTGAATCCCTATTTCATTTGGTCACTGCGTCAAGCGTAAACCGATATCGAAAATTCTTTGTTTATTGTGTTTGTTCTGCTCTGTCAAGACCAATAACAGTATCTTAGAAAAAACTCCTGGAGCAAAAGCAACCGTATTCATAAGGTGATAGAATTGAATCTGCTTTGGCCATTGAATACGAGGATTTGAATTCTCAGGAGAAGGTTCTCATGAAAGAAAAAAAAAAACCACAGTTAAACTCAGAAATTGGCAGCGGGTGAAGCCGCCGGCGGGTCGCTAGTAAATATGCAATTAAAAATAGGTGTTCCATAGGAGGTACATAATCAAGGCAATTTAATTTTAACCTTATTTTAAAGTATAATAAAGTTAATTTTCATTTGTTTAAAATTTAAAGTGGCATTTAAGAGCAAAGGTAATTGAACTTTATTACCTTGGTAGACCTTTTGGTAGACTCAATTTCCATTCACAAACATTTCCCTGTTTTTGGTTCACGAGGTTACACATACATAACACAAATAACTACTACTATGGATTTATGTCAAAGTGACTCTACAAGTTACATCGGCGAAAGTCTTTTGGAATTTGATTAATTACGGCATTGTGTCATAATTCTAAAGTCGTCCAAAAATCTATTCGGATGGCTGGTATGACAATTTATTTTAGAAATTTTGATACTGCCTTTATTACTGCATTTGAAGATCGGATGCCTCAAATGTATTTTAAATACTAACTTGAACTTTGTACTTGGTATACTTGTGAGAAAACCTAGGGCTCAAAACGAGTTAAACAAAGTAACTAATTATTCTAAATGCAGGATAATCCAAGGATATTAACACGGGCACAATAGCGAAGGACATCTTTGAAGTAACTTAATTAATTTTCGAGCTTACTAATGTAAACCCGCCATTAACAATAAAGCACCAAAGATGTACGGGATAATGGAATTGAATCCTCTAACATGTAAGCAATTAATTAAGTGATTCAATTATAATTATTCAATTAATCGAAATGGTAGCCTTTACAATATCATGATACATATTTACTTACATCATCTATTATTTACGTGCTTAGTAAATGTACATAATATCTTTTGTCTTATTAGTGTATTCCATAATAACTTTGTTCATAGTGATCTTTTGTCATTATGACGTTTGCCCAAATGTAAATGCCATAACATTTTGTTAACTGAATGTTGAATATTCTATTGCTTATTTGCACTATTGTCTTAAGTACTAAAGATCATATATCCCAATAGTTACATTCATAATAATTGGAATAGTTAATAATACAATACGATTATTTTTGCGCCCCCGTGTGGTTGCTGGGTTAGAATAGTGCCACTCCATGTCTTCCCGAGGATGTCTTAAGAGGCGTCTAAGGGAATAAATAAGGACTTGTAGTACTGTTAGGCGATGGGCTTGCAACCTGTCACTAATACACTAGTAAACTTCTTGTCCTGAAAGTGCAAAATGTGGTTACAGAATTATAAACTAAGTCTTTTTAAAGCTGTTGGTATTTCTGTAGCTCTGTCTACCCCACTCTGGGAATGAAGGCGTGATGTTATGTATGTATGTACAATACGATTAAGATTAAATTTGGTATATGGATAGTTTTAGTTTCGAGGACGGACATAGGGTACTTTTTATCCCAAAAAAATTGGCGGTTTCTGAAGAATTAACGGTAAACGACTTCTATGCGGAGGTAGTCATGGGAATTAACTATAGTTACTTATATTGAGAAGCAATACACTTGCCCAATATTAAAATTTGTCTAGTTCTAATAACACCCAACCGTCGCACGATTAATGTAAAAGCATCATAAGGTCGGAGCTAAGCGTACTGCTAATAGAAATTATTCAAATAAGGCCGGACCTCACTTCTATTAGCAAGGACTCTACTCAAATATCGGCAAATTGGCTGTGGTTGTCGCCGGATGCGGACGTCCGAGCCGGCGGGTCCAGTGTGCGGGCTAGAGCGGAAAATTGAACTGGATTATGATGAGAGTAACTAGCATTTATGGTTCTAATTAAGTTTTCATGCTAATCGAGGTGTCATAGGCTAGAGCGAGGTGCCTTATATAGTAAAAAACCGCACAAGACTATATCGGACCATGCTCAGTGTAGGTTCCGACGTTAAGTACTACAAACATAAAAAACAACAAGTAACAACTAATTTTCTATTTAGTCAATTGGTGCCGTATACTTTAATCGCCTGTATCTCAAGAACAAATGTTGTCTACTTAGTTGTGATACTTTTCTTTTAAAATTCGTTATTATGTTTGTTCATTGGAAGTTTTTTTTTCTGATTTTTAGTGTATGTAGTTTTTGCTGTAGGGGAGAGACACTTGACTCTGTTAAAAATAGCACTTTAATGCTTAATATTTTAACAAACCCGTAATATTTTTGAAAGACCTATCCAATGACACCCCACATTATTTTTTAAAGCGACGCCCCCGAGCAATAAGTCGGTAATCGCAAAAAGTAAATTTTACAGGAAAAAATATTTACTGGTTTTGTTGAATATCTTTGCAACCGGCTGGAGTACTAAAAGCATTGATATATCAAATGAAAGCTATTTTTTCAAGGAATATAATTTATACAATATTGTTTTACAATATGCATTCAATATTAAGAAAGGAGAGAAAATGCCTTTTACAGATGATGAGTTAAATTATAATCCCAGCAATAGTGACTTACTGGATTATTGTGGTAAATCTTTTAAAAGTATTTATTTGTTACTGCATAATATTGACATTTATAACGATATTCTCTGTTCGAAGGGCTGTACGTAATGTGTTATTGCTAAGGTTTTTATAGTAATTTAAAACCAGACAAAATAACTGCATTGTATTATAGCTTTGTTGTTCTCAGGAATATAATAACAATATATTCAAGTAACCGTGCAATATTGAATGACATCGAAATAATAAAATAACATAGTGTAGAAGAAAACTATCATAAATAATTAATCTAATAAGATTATTTATCAAAATAATCAAACAAATTAAACTAGCATAAAGTAAAGAACAAAATTATTCAGTTATAATTATTATATTATTTATATCAACATTTTCGTAGAGTTTTAGTCATTTAAATTAGTCTAGTCTTGTCACAAATTCTGTCCCAACTATTTGGTTGTTTTAAATTTAATAAAAGAATGTACGATGTGCTTCTGTTTCTTGGCTATGCGTAAATATACTTCGGGACTTCAGTAATTTTTATCTTAAAGATGCAGCGGGATATCAAAGAGAATCGTATTGCAGTTATAAGCTACCCAGGTGCCCATTTTCGGACTCGTCAAACCCTCGAATATATCAAAGAAATGTATCTACCGTACCATCAAGCGATATACAGAAATGGGCTTGGTCAATGACAGGTCAAGAAGCGGTCAACCACGTAAGACACGGAAACCAGCGGCAATAAAAGCTGTGGCCGAACGAATTCGTAGAAATCCACTCCGCAAGCAGAAAATCATGGCTAGGGAAATTAAGATTTCACCAAACAAGACCTTAGACTACATTTGAGGCTTCCTTTATATTTATATATAAATTTGGTATGTTTTTACTTTCTTTTTATAACTGAAGTCTTCAATTTTTCTTTTTAGCTATAATAAGTACACACATGTGGATATGGATCCGTTGAATTTTATGAAATAAATTACATGACGGTTAAAATATGTTTAGCGGCCTTCTACCTCAGAAATTCAGGTTATACGGGATAGATTTTTCAAAAACAAAACAGTTATATAGAAAACGTAACTAAAAGTCATGATATAGCCGCTTTCTAGCGAGGTATGTCTAGTTAAACCTATGCAAAAAGACGTGATTAGAAAACGGCCACGCGACTTTAATTGCCTTCTAGATTAAAAAAGCTAAATGTGGTGAATTTGATATGATCTATGCTTGAGAAAGAGGCGGTTAATTGAAGAATAAATAAAAAAACTGGTCTTGTGCTATGAATTGCAATCAAAATATATTTTTATGTCCAATAATTTGGGGAAGCTGCTGCCTGTATTGGTCAAATTGCATTAGGTAAATGATGTTTATTACATCGATCGAAACTGTCGAATTAAAAGTCTGAGCATTTTGGGATGGACACAAAATTGAACAGAATATAGGTCGCATAGACGAAAAGCAGCTGTATTTTTTTCACCCAGATTAAGTAGTACTTACTTGCTACACGATTTCTAAATTTGGATTAACTGCGCCAACTTTTGAGAACATGTCACCTTGGTCGGAAGCATTTTTTCTTCAACGAAAAACGAGAAATGCTGTGATGACTTACAAAATATGAATTTATTCTAAATGCGGTATAAAAGCATAATGCAATATATTACTACGTCAAAGCGAATTAAATATCAAGTTGTATAATTACAAATTATAGGTATTTTTAGCCAAGGGAGGGCAAAGGTATAATTTTTTACCACTTTAATTAAAACCGCTTTTTGGTCTTGTTTTACGATTAAAAATTGGCAGCTATCAATTTTTTATCGCCCTCAGCGTTAAGTAACTGCCATTTGGTAATAAAAGCCCAAAAATTATTCATTTAGCCGCTAGCATGAAGGCTGTATCTCGGTGGTTTCTAAAAATATTGACACCAAACCCAGATATTTAGATCGATAGCTAATAAGCAGTTGAATCACGCTGTATCGATTACTCAAAAAGGTCGTATGATCCTTTAGCCGCATTTTTGTTTAAGGACAGCAGAAAAGTTCAACCGCCAAAATGACAAAGTTTACGCTCATAGCTCTGCTCTCAAGAAGATTTTGAAAAAAATCCTAGAGTAGAAAGAGGAAACCACCCTGCATATTTCATGGTTTTGTGGGAGTGTCTTACTAAGGTGTAACACAGCTTCGATTTTGTGAACGAGGCGTAAAAATACGTGCGATAAACTATGAGAATAATATTTTGGATAAGGTACTTAAGCTACAAAATGATAATTAATTCGCCGGCAAGCATTGCCTATTTCAACAAGACTCGGCCCCAGCATACAAAGATAAAACAACGCGAAGTTGGCTGGAAACGCATTTAACCGGACTTTATTGCAGCTGAAGATTGGCCTTCGGGAAGTCCGGATCTTAATCGGTTGGACTACCGCCTGTGGGACATTTTAGAGGAGAAGGCCCGTTCTAAGCCTTACCGTAATGTTGGGACTCTGAAGACAGCGGCTTCTATACCCATCAAAATGAGCGTGCTGTCATAAACGAGTGGCTAGACCGTTTGAAGGAGTGTGCTAAAGCTAAAGGGTGGTCATTTAGAATAAATGTTTTATTTTTAGGAATCCATATTATAATGTTAATAAAACAACCCTTCAGGGCCCATTCTACGAGGGCCAGAATATATGGCATGACTAGGTATCTATTTCTTTCTAATTTCTAATCGAAGGCAGAGATAAACGTACCTTGCGATGGCCAAGCGGCAAAAAGAAAGAAGGTATTGTGGGATAGCGGTTCGTGACATGATCTGATTTGGCATTACATAGTACGCAAATAGTTGTTACTAATATTTACGAACGAATACTGTCCCTTTAAAACTTTGTTAGTAGCTAATGCCGTGTTAAATTTATTAAATTAAATACAGTATTATCGTTTACCAAAAACTTCATAAAAATATTTACGCCAATAAACCGGTAATCACATCTTACCAAATATCAAAATAATAAATACATTTGTATTGATGTGTAGCGACACTTTTCTCGTAGCATTTTGAATTTGCAGTTTCCCTACAATAAACACGTCGTTCTTAATATCTTCATCAATTGTATTAAAAAAAATCGGAAAAAAATATATATGATGTATTCTTACCCGTAGATTCCGAATTTCTCATAACAATAAAATGTCCATAATATCACATTACCGACTTCTTGCTCGGGGGCGTCGAAAGACCTATCCAATGACACCCCACGTTAGAAGAGAAATAAAAAATACATCGTTACGTGTGGCCAAATTACAACTTTCTAGAACTAAGGGTCTCTGAGCTAGGCTTTGACATGGCGTGACTTAAAGGGATCCTAGTTTGACTACGGAACCCAAAAACTACGGTAACCCATCGTTTTATCGAATTTCTGTTCATTGATTGTAATTACATCAATTTTCATTTCATCAAGCGCTATTTTCTGTGGAAACCATAATGTTTTCAGGATAATCTGAACTCGTGACAACCAAAAAATATTAACTCATGCGGCGAAAAATGCTTTTCGATGAAATGAATATTCTAAATGTTACGTTCATTGAAAGGTTCGTGGAAATTATATTTTTAAAAACACAATTGGGGAATTCTTTGGAGTTTCAACCGCCCGTCTTCAATATATTGACCAAAATAATGATTACTACGAGCAAATTTTGATGTAACTAGAAGCAGTACCAGAGGTAGTTTATAATTCATGTAAATTAATTAAAGAAGTGTTAATTATATCTGAAATAATATGCAAAGACAACAATGACGGCGGTTAAAACGCCGAAGAATCACCTAATTGTATGTTTCACACCTTTAACTTCCTTGGCCACCATTCATTATCTAACAAACTAAGTCTATCTGCCATAATATTCCGCCTCGGCAAGTGTCCCGTCCACTTCCACTTATGGTTCGACGTCGAACTATTGCATACAAGAAGACGCCCGCAACTTCGTGACCGTATAATTACTTTCCCAAACGTAACGAAGGCGACTAAGTGCAATGATGTTGTCGATGCATTCTTTGCTCTCTCGGAAGCTATATTAATTTTAAAATGCTGCTATAACTATGCAACCGCAATCTTTGGTAATATGGCAGATTGAGGGAGCACCGCCTTTAATCGTTCCTTTTGGGGATCGTTTTAGTTAAACTCCTTTTCTAGTTCACCCATAGGACCAAAAGGGGGAAGAGGAAGATAATAAATCTTCATATTTCAAGTCAGGTTATTTTGGAATCAATTTTATTGATTTTAATTAGAAAATTTAAATTTAAATTATGTTTTGGTTGCTCAAACCTTGATTTCACACAATTCCTAAAGTTCTAGATAACTAAGTATAGGTAGTCGTTGTAGGTTACAGTGGTGATAGAGCAGAACTGGGCTTTTTAATATTAAAAATATACAGCTCTTAATAATTTTACTCTGTTTTTTTTCAATTATAAATATGAAGCAAAAAAAAAATTTTGGATAGACTCTGCGTAAGCTAGTCGAAGGGAGCAGCGTTTAGGGGCGGACAGTCGTTTGATTTATCTTAAGAAATAAACATCGAGATTTTTTATTTGTAAACAAATAATTTCTAATCGTGTTTTTTTTATACATGTAATATTTAATATTTTGTTCCAAATCGGATAAAACCTAATCTTATCGTATTTTGGTTGCTTCCTCACATTTTCTAACATATCAGTTGTTAATTAGTTAATGCTAAAAAGTGTGACTGCAATAATATTATCAAGTAAAATAAATAGTGTTTGTCGTAACTTCAACGAACATTCATAATTATTAAAATAATAAATGCATTATCCGACACACTTCATCCTCAAGGATAAAATGTGCAAGGTTTTTATAGAATTCCGAAGTCAAACTACGAAACCTTATAGTTTCGACATGTCCGTCCGTCCGTCCGCAGCCTAGCTCCGAGACTCTTAGTACTAGAAAGCTGTAATTTGGCAACAAAGTGATAAAATAAAATCTTGAAAGATATTTATACCTCCCTTACACGTATCATGGCGCAAATTTTTGTTAGAGCCAAGTGCCCCAACAGAGACCCTATTAGTTAAAGTTTTTATATCTTAATCATACTTAGGTACTCATTACCCTAAAATGTTCCTTCCCATCGAATAAACTAACATCTTAACATCCCAGATTAAGTGATATTACATTTCCTAAGTAAATATTCATTGTGACAGATTGATCTCCATTGTTAATTAATTGGATTAATTATGAAGTTTCCTGCAATTAATCAAGAGCTACAGCTACTCCCGCGGGGGCTAAGTTTCAGGCTTGAATTCTGATACCGCACTGGAACACAATCCATTGTACGTACCCCTTTTTTGGCCAATCATCGAGTTATATTCCCTAAGCGAGGATTGTGTATCATTTGAAAAAAAAACCTTTGGTTTCGAAAATGACGTTAATTATCACAAGTGTGAGATTAGCACCATTCTTGTTTTGTGCTCTATATCGTTCTCATAGAGATGATTTTTAATTGGTGTGACGTCACGACTATTATTTGAGAGGTTTTTTTATTAGAATGTATAGTAAAAATAAATAAGAATCCTTTACACTTTGACATGTCATTGTAACGATAGTTAGACACCATATTTTAAATAAAATGTAGGTGGGTCATTCTTCTTTTTTACCGACAATTGCCTGTCCTCATTTTACCATACGTTATCAGTTAGAGTATTGATTATTAATGTTTTAGTGTTTGAATATACGTCCAAAAATTTATTCATCTATTAGTACTAAAATAATCTTTCACTTTCTCTATCCAGTGTTTTTTTTTTATATGTTTGTTTTTCATAGAATCGCGTGACAGAGTGGAAATACAAAAGTTAGTCTCCTTTGAAAACGGCCACTCTGTCACAGTATATTCTGAAAAATCACCTTGAATAACGAAACATTATCGCCACCAAAATAATCATTAATTAGTCCAAATAAAAATTCACGCAACGTATTTTAAAATCAAAAATTAAAACCATAATTATCAATAGATGAAAAACGCAAAATATGGAAAAATGACGATGTATTGTCGGTAAAAAAGTAGAACGACCCAGGTAATACAATATCAAAAATACCCAAAAGTTAAAAAAACCATAATTATTTATTTTGATCCGCAGATATTTTTCCATACGAGGACGGCTTTCAAAAATAAATTGCAATTCAAAAAGTTACTTTTTATGAGTATATATTGAGAGCGTCGGTGGCCTGAGTTCGAACTCCAGCGGTCACCATACTATTACATAAGAATGAGGTTTTCTAACTTAAGTACACTACCCGATGCTCATACAATGAAGAAAAACATCAATCAATCAATTATCATCAATTGTGCTATTCTTTGTAATATTTTTGTTTGGTGGACAATAAAGTGTCTTGGACCATGAAGAAACCTGCACATTTGAAAAGCTGAGTGCGCACAAGGGTGCACAAAAGAACCTAAAAAAAAACGAAACATAAGTAATAATATACCTATTCAAACGTTCTTATAACCAGAAGTTGGTTTTAAATGAAATGTTTCTCACCAAAAATCTCATTAGGAAATTGTTAGCCGCTAAGCAGCGCATCGAGGCGTTTCGGTCACAACTTACTGCCTGGAGGGACGCCAAGACACTATCTTAGGTTCCGGGCCACGGAGACGGACTATTTGGCAAAAGGCTAGACTGAAATTAACTAATCGTGTGGATACATCGATAGCGTTATTAATTGTATTCAAGTACTAAAGAATTTAAAAAAAAGCCACCAAATGAGTAAAGAACGCTTTTCGTAAGTAAAAATATATCTTTTTACCGGCCAGCAACTATAGGTGAAATTAGAGTAAGATAGCAATAGTTGCTGGCCACTATTTCGGCTGAAATAGTAATACCCGTGGATTTAAACAATAACTTAATTATTTTTCAAATTGGCGGCCAAAGTTTTTGAGCAATGATTAACCATTTCAGTTTTTGCTTAAAGATCCTAGTAGTCTTTTAGAGTTGTTGGTATTTCTGTAGCTCTGCCTAACCCACTCTGGCAATGAAGGCGTGATGTTATGTATGTAGGTATGTATGCTGGTATAGTGTTCCTATTTTAGCCGTCTTATATGAAAACCCATCCCTAAGACCAGTCGATTTATGTTTGAGAATCTGTAGAGTGTTTCTCCGAGTAGGTCTTATTGAGTCATCTTTATGCATCTGTAATGAGTGATTATCATTTCATCGAAACACCTTTCATCGAATGTATCTTTTAATCGAATTTAATTTCATCGAAAGCTATTTTCTGCTAAAACCATAATGTTTTAAACATCTAACCTAACCTAACCTACGTAATTAATGCTTAAGATACCCTGAAAACATTATGGTTTCAGCAGAAAATTGCGTTCGATGAAATGAAATTCGATGAAATGATATATTAATAAAATACAGTAAAAGCAAGAATGTTTTAAAATTATTGTTTAATTCATGTCCAACTCATACATTAGCGTATTTATCCACAGCTGTGAATAGTATTCTATCAATAAATTATGAACGGCCGAAGGGTCGACCTGCCCCAGTTTGACTTAGGGCCTTATCTGTTAAGATTAGTCCAACCACATCCCCCGGGTCAGTGAGGGCCAATGCCGGGATTACGTTTCAATATAAACTATCAGAAGTTGACCAAGGACTTGTGCACAAAGTCTTTGTCTATTTAAATTAATTGAACCTGGCGATATTATTTAATTAGGGATAGTATGAAAAAAAGAGTACATATTCAGTAGGGGACAATGTATACACATGTATAGTTACATCATATACGTGCACATATATGAATATACTTAATATAGCGGACTTCGTCCGCGTTGAGCTCGTTTGTTGCTATTCGCTCAGGAACCGTCTAATTTTTCGCGATAAAAAGTACCCTATATCCTTTCACCGGTACTCAAACTATCTCCATGCCAAATTTCATCTTAATCGGTTCAGCGGTTTATCCGTCAAAGTATAACAAACAGACAGAGAGACAGAATTACTTTCACATTTATAATATTTGTAGGTCTATGATGTCTAAAATAAATCGGTAGCAGGGTATGCACACATTGACCTCTAGGCTCTTCCTAGAAAACCATAACCGTAAGTTATAAGTATAAATAAATACATTATTAAATATATAGAAAACACAAATATTTGTGGTTGCCGGGATAGAACGGGGCAGATTAATAAATTAGGCTAGGCTAATTCGCTTCGTCAAATGCCAAACCATACGGGTTCTGGTGAAAATCAGCGCTACGGGTCTGCACGACTGCATCACGCTGAGCTGGCATGCCGGTTCGGCCATTTTGACTTTTTTAGATATAAATATATAGGTTACTTTTTCTCTCCAATGTTTTTCCTAATTTAAAAAAGTATTTCTGTTTCTAAATTCTAAATGCTTTATTCAAATCTTATTTCGTATAACTGTTCACGAAACAGCATTTATGATCGTTGAATCAGAATCAGAATAATCTTTATTCAAGTAGGTTTACAAATAATAAACTCTTTTGAAACGTCATAGTAGCGACTTAGCCTAAATTGACTGCAGGTTCAAATCGCGACCGATCAGAGAAGAACCTGTAAGAAACTCTGTCGGATGTCTTTTTTTTTTTTCGACGTTCGCAACCTTTTGTCGTAAGGACTAAACATTTTATTACAAGCAATTCAGTCCCAAGCATTGTTATCATTAATATAGTCTTTAATACTATAATATGCTTTAGAAATTAGTTTACGCTTAACGTAACTCTTAAATTTATTTACTGATAGTTCAGTAACATTACTTGGGAGCTTATTATAGAACCTAATACAATTACCCATAAAAGAGTTTTTTATTTTATGGAGCCGCGTGAAGGGCACTGCGAGCTTATATTTATTTCTGGTATTAACATTATGTATGTCACAGTTCTTTCTAAATTTAGTGATATTTTTATGAACATACATAATGTTTTCATAAATTTATTGACTGTGCATGGTCAATATGTTAATTTCTTTAAACTTATCTCTAAGCGAGTCTCTCTGGCCCATCTTGTAGACAGCACGAATAGCCCTCTTCTGCAGAACAAAGATGCTATTTACATCAGCAGCACTACCCCACAGTAAAATACCATATGACATAATACTATGGAAGTAACTAAAATAAACTAATCGAGCGGTATCTAAGTCTATTAATTGCCGAATCTTATTAACTGCAAAAACTGCAGAACTGAGTCTACCCGCCAATCCAGCAAGATGAGGACCCCATTGGAGCTTGGAGTCTAACGTTATACCAAGAAACACTGTATCATTAACTAGGTCTAGTTTGTCATTTTTAATAGTTACAGTAGTTTGACTATTTTTCACATTAGTAGTCATGAACTTTATACATTTCGTCTTTTTCTCATTCAGTAATAAATTATTAACACTAAACCAATCGACTACTTTATCGACATTAAACTGCTGTTGTCGTTTAACTTTGAACACAAGTGACGTATCATCAGCAAACAAAACTATATCATTGTGTCGTTGTCTCATTATTGTACAACGATACAACGATCAAAAAAGTGTTTCATAAATCGTAGAACTTTAACTACATCAAAAATAACTTTTAAGCAAAAATGCTACGATGCTTGTAACGAGCAGCAGGCCGTGTCACGCCGTCAGGAAATCTAACCACAAAAATGCAATACGTGGTGAAACTGCAATACCTCGTAACAAACAAATTCAATAAATTGAAAATTTTACCTTACTGACTTACCTGTTAAGGTGTATTTTGCAACATACTTTTTGCAATAACACCGACGAATGATAAAAAGCAGTAGCCCGTGTCGCTTCTGCAGAAGAGAACGGTCCTTTGTAATAGTTATCCCGTTCCCCCCCCCCAACCACAATAACCAAGCTGGACGGAAGTAGGAAATTGTCACTTATAAACGAACCCACTTATCGCATTATTTACGCTTATCCGGCTTTGTGCCCTTTGTTAGAAATAACGAAAACACGCAACTGACAAATCTGGGATTTCGCGAAAAAGAGAATTGGGGATTAGAAAAAAAACGTTGACACGAGCTGCTTATGAATTTTATAGATTAATTTTATTTGGTTTTTCTGATTTCTGATACGTTTCAACGTTTTATATAATTCAGAAACATCTAATAGTATAAAGCACTATGCTCGAATTTAAATTACAATTAAGGTGAGCTTTATAAACCATTACATTGGTAAAAAATACCGTTGTTTTTTTCTAAATCCGTCATAGTTTCAATAATTGTATTATACTTATTATCTTCAACCACCGCCACGAACTAGCTCGCATCTTGCTTGAGCCCGCCATGAAGAACAAATCCCGATAACCTCACAAATTAGCATGCGAATAAATAAATATCACAGGAAAATGTCACACAAATTGACCTAGTCCCAAACTAAGCTCTAGTCTTGTACATGGGTAACGATAAACTTACTTATATAGATAAATATATACTTAAATACGTTCCAAAACTCTGGAATAAATACTCGTGCTCATCACACAAATATCTGCCCTTACCGGGATTTGAACCCAGGATCTCGAGCTTCGAAGGCAGGGTCACTACTAACTAAGCAAGCGTGTTGTCAATACGATACAAAGACGAGACCTACGATACACACTTTATTCCTTTGTCACTTTAACGTCATGTTTGAACTGCTGCACTAATCTGTCAAAGACATTAAGCGACAAGGTATAAAGTGTTCAAGTACTCCAAAGGTCGACATATGTGTGTATAGTAGTGAAGTTCAATACTTGACCTTTCAAAGAGTTTTTAGTGTTATGTTTTGTAATTTTCCCGTAGGTCTCTGAGTTTCGGATATTTTGAGACATAGTAGAACTGAAAATTTGTCAACACATGATAAAGTCAATTTGAATTATAGTCACATCAAGAGTATGGTGTTTTAAGAAGAAGGAGTGAGTATTTGAGTTGTAGACATTTTGAAACTAATCTGTTTTGACATTACGACGTACTAGGAACATTGTATTTTGATATCTGGTTGTAGTGAACCGGCCGGATTATTTTCTCTTGTGGACTAAATAGAAGCACTTGGGTTAGATCGACGCGCTTCCGTCAAGTCTTTAGTATTCAATATCTGAAGACATATTGCATGTAAAAGAAATTTGGGTCATACACATGTTTAGGTTATCATCTTTCCTGTGGACACACCAGTTAACGTTTTTGAGGCCAAATTTTCCGGATAACTCCATCCCTAAATAAACGGCGTCAGAACTGCTTTAGACCCACCATATTAAAACATAACTTATATGCACACAAGATTTTAAATATTGACCACAGGAAACACAACTTTTGTTTTTAAGAGTGTGTATCACATTCACATTTAGACGAGATATGAGACGATTTATTTACTATTTATTTTAAAGATATTTTTTAATTTAAAATAAAAGGCCTTTATAATTTACCTTTTCAAAATATTGGAACTGAGCCTTGGGTACCATTACACACTGTCTAGATTTGAGTTAGCAGCCTGTCAAAGCAAAGAAATAATTATTATAAATAATGCAAGAAATGCCAACAGCGACCTAATTAAGGAATTTTCATTGAAACAACTCAGAACCGAAGCCTGTTTAAATAAATTTTGGGGCACAAAGCTCCGACATTTTCAAATAAAACGCTATGACACTTTAGGTCAGTAAATTACGAGGAAAATTTTAATATCTTGGATTATTTATCGATAAAATTTTGCATCTTGAAATAGTGTTTAAAATAAGAAATTTAGATATTCTGTTGAGTATTTTACATACAATTACAAAAATGTTTATTTACTGTCACAATGATTAAGAAGTAGGTACATAATGTAGAAAAAACTATATAAAAATATTTCAAGAAACCAGTGTGTTAGCCTATATAGTAGTTATATATATAGCCTATAGTTAGTCTATATACCAGGACAGGCCTGGAGTTGGCAACATAACGCAAGTAAATCCATTAGTGAAAAAAAAAAGGTCACATATAAATAATATAATAAAGTAAATATACATCAAATTAACATACTTAATTTTGGCTACACGTTAAATACAAGACAGGAAATACAGATATAATCTTGTTTTGGTTTTTCAATAACTAGCAATTTTCAGCAAATAATTAGAGTTATTAACCACTTAATTGGTCATACGCGATTGGATAATGAACGTAGGTAAATTTGTGTGTATTAAAACGTGTACCTATTATTTCATCGAAACACCTTTCAACGAACATATTACGCAGAATTTTCATCGAAACGCACTTTTCGCCACATAAGTTTTTTGTTGTTTGTTTTTTGGTGTCCCTAACCTAACTTAACCTTCCAAAACATCATTGTTTCAGCAGAAAAAGCGTTCGATGAAATGATATTCGATAAATTTATGAGTTACCACTAATTTATACATACATACAAAACATTGATGTTTTGGCGTGATCACGCCTTCATTCCCAGAGTGAGGTAGGCAGAGCTACAGAAATGCCAACAACTCTAAATGACTTGTTGATAACACATTTTGCACATTTTTTTTTTAAATAAACCTAAACTAACAAACATAGCGTATGTTCGTTAGCGCCTCCAAAGATTAAATTGTAGAAAATGTGGATTAAATTGTAGAAGTAACTAAATAAATTTAAATGGATATCTCCAGACTAAAAAAAATAACTTTCTCTACGAAATTTCCAACAGTCAGTTCAGCCGTTTCACCCTGAAAAAGTAATAAGAGAAACAAGCTCATTTTTGCATTTATAATACTAGCAGAGATTAAGTTAATAAAGGCATATTGCCTATTGTAATACTTACTTCCTTGTGCAATGCGCCTTTAGGAGATCCTAATTCTCTCAACCGAGCGAACATTCCAAAGTGATTTAAATTTATAACGAGGCTCGGTTTCAATTCCTAATTGGCTCTCTTTGCTATCCATACAATTTAAAGAATAGATGTTAACTTAATCTGAACTTGCCTATTTTGATAACAAGCGACCAACTTGTTTGTTTAAAATTTTATCTAGATTGGGTTGGACTAAGGTTAACCTGATTGTTTGCTGTATGATTTTTTTTCATCTTGACTTGTGATGATTGCGCCCTTTTGCAGTAAAGCTGCAAGCAATGAGAGTTTTTATTGATTTGTAAATTTAAACTATTTGTTGTTAATAGTAACTTCAATTCTATTGTCAATTCTACTATTAAGTCAACAGGTGTAATACTTAGTAGTAAATTTATGTTTATTGCGTTATTAAACGAAGTGCTTCTAAATACCGGGCTGAATCATAAAATTCCACATTTAAAACAAAGTAAAAATGAAAGGTGTATCTCCGAATTCCTTCCGAATTAAAATTTCTCAACAATGCCTCATAAAATACGGCGCGGAAAAGAAACGAAATAATGAGATAGGACGCGTTCCAAATCGCAGGCCTTTACTAGTCTGACCATTCAGCAATTCGTTCCACATTGTGAAATTCTTTGCGAATTTTTTCACTCGTTCCTAGACTGATTTATGCTGGTGCGGCTGGACTAAATTCGAAAATTGCTCTTGTATTGTAGCGTTTTGTATCGTGAGACGTTTTTTCGTGTAATCTGTTTAAGTTTGGCCCAACATTCGTCTCTGCGAGTGACGTTTTTATTGAAAAGGGCCAGCTCACCTTACAGATGTGCGGGAATGTAGTTTCAAAGGAAATCTCTTAAAAACCAAGGGCCTTCAGGTCAAGAGAGTACGCTCGTGTGGAGTCAGCAAACGTTAGCACGGTTCTGCTGAAAATTAAGTTTGCGACTTCTACATTAACACTTTCAACGTCGGTTTATTTACTAAAAGCGTATTTGCTTGTTCCTTTTATTCCGTTTTCACGATCGATGTAAAATTTGGTTCAGAGATAGTTACAGCCCAGATATCATTACGGAATTCTCGGAAAATATAACACTTCCCGAGGTTAAAGAAGCAACGCGAACAGCGGGCACGAGCGATTATAAAAATATCGTCGGAAAACGCGTACAGGTTTTTTTGATCCATTAATAAAATAGTTTGTTATTTTTATACACATAAGCTTTGGAGCTCGCGAATCAAGTGCCGTTTAATAAAGGTAGCGTAAAAATCAACGGGCCGGCAAAAAGATTCAAGTGTTGGAATAGTATTAACTCTAACGGTATTAATTAAAAAAGTTTATCAGCGAATTAACTCGGGTTTTTTTACTGACTGTTCTTGTTGTATGCTTTCGATCAAGTTTTTAATAAAGTAAGATTTGAATTGAAATATTTTCAAAATTATCAAAATACAGAGTTATAGCAGTTGTATAGATCAGGTTCCTTCACTTCTTCGAACGTGACAGCTTCGATGCGTGTGGACGAGTATGAGTCTTAATAAATCTGTTATTTTAAGGCTTTATATGACTAAAATTTATTAGGTATACACATACGATCACGCCTTCATTCCCAAAGTGAAGCAGGCATATCTACAGAAATACCAAAAACTCTAAAAATACTTATTGGTAATTGTGTAACCACATTTTGCACAAACAGGCTAAGATGTTTACTAGTGTGTTAGTGAAAGGTTGTAAGCCCATCGTCTAAGAGTACTACAAGCTCTTACTCCCTTAGTCGCCTCTTACGACATTCACGGGAAGACATGGAGTGGCACTATTCTAACCCGGCAAACACACGAATATTATTATTTAGGTATTTTTATTTATAATAGCTACGGCCTATGTTACCTAGACCTAGCTATTGACAAAAAGGCTTTGATATTTTCGAACTAGAATTTTGACAATAAGTAAATTCTAAATTTAGATTATAATAGGGTTATTCAAAATTATACCTTAAACTGAGATGTATCAACATAATTATCCGGTTTTCGTATTCCAATAGGAACTTTACAAAATTTAACTTGTAAAGAAGCATATAGGACTTGGTGCAAGCAAAGAGCTTTAGTCCAGGAAGCTCTTAAGCCTTGAATAAGTGGAGCGACGAAAATTAAGCTTGTGCAATGTAAGCTTAACTTCATTTAAACATTTGTTCTGTAAGTGTGAGGTTACCTAAAAAAAAACGTGGGACAATCGTACACAAATTGACCTCGTCCCAAACTAAGCTCTAGGCTTGTACTATGTATACTAGACAACGATAAACTTACTTATATAGAGAAATATACACTTAAATACATAGATAACATCCAAGACTCAGGAACAAATACTCGTGCTCATCTCACAAATATCTGCCCTTACTGGGATTTGAACCCGGGATCTCTAGCTTCAAAGGCAGGGTCACTATCACTAGATCAACGTGTCGTCAGTGTGTACCTAGTGTCGGGTTTCTTTTAAAAGAAGTAAATATAATCCTGTCACCTGTCAAAATGACTATAATGCCTAAATCCGGTTCCTATTATTCTATCGAAACTTTTTCAACGAAAGAATCGTTACGCAGGATTTTCATTACATTAAAATGCATTTCTTGCCGAATGAGTATTTTTTTTCTAGTAGTCACAAGTCTAACCTAACCTGGACCTCTATTCAACTGCGTTATAACGATATCGTTTTTGACCTGTTTCCGTATTGTCAACGTTTTGATAACTCTTATGTCATTTACAATAATGGCGACTGTGACATAAACGATTCTTAGACGTGTCAAACACGATATCGTTTTAACGCACCTTAATAGAGGCCCTGAGCTACGTAATTAATGTATAAAATAATCTCGAAACATCAAGGTTTCAGAAGAAAATAGCGTTCGATGAAATGATACAATCGAAGACGTGAAATTCGATAAAAATATGGGTTACCACCTAAATCATTCTGCCTCTTCCTGCCCTTTTCGAATTACCTCACCAGTTTTGATGGTTCCGAACCCAAAGGGTAAAACGGGAACCCTAAGTACTACTACTAAAATGCCGCTGTCCGTCCGCCCGTCCTTCCGTCTGTCTGTCCGTTTTTTACCAGGTTGTATCTCATGCACCGTAATAGTGTCTCACTAGAAAATACATTTTCACAGATGATGTATATCTGTTGCCGCCATAACAACAAATACTAAAAAACAGAATAAAATAATTATTTAAGGGGGCTCCCATACAACAGACATGTATTTTTGCCGTTTTTTTTAACAACAGCTAGCAACAAACCTATGATTTCTCTGGTATCGGCGAGGATTAAAGCTTAATATCAAGTTACGGTCTTGAAAAAACTTTCAAGTTTGTCTAAAATCGATTAGGCTGTCACAAGAGAACGCAAGAGAGAAGAGGAAGCAAATAACAAGAGTGACGCAATTAGATAAAGCAACTAGGACTATAACACACTATGACTCGAACGCTAGGTGTAATAAAAGAGGGGTACCTCAGGGCAGTATCCTGGGGCCCTTATTATTCCTGGCTTACATCAATGATTTGCCACGAACCACAAAACAAAAATGTGTGTTATTTGCAGACGATACGACTGTATTATTTGAATGCGATGACCCTGTGAATTACGAGTCAGAAATAAATTGGGGTTTAAAACATATTTTAGATTGGTTATGTACCAATAAACTCCGTATCAATGTTCTTAAAACTAAAATAATCCAATTCTCCACAAATAAAGCCAGAAAATTTAAACTGAATATATCAAGCGGCAACGACAAAATAGAGCAAGTGGATAGCACACTATTTCTAGGTATTTGTTTGGATGAGCACTTAACATGGAATAGCCATATTGATTTGTTATGTAAAAAAAATCATAAATTTATATTTGCATTGAAAACCGTCAAGAATGCAGCTTCAAAAGATATAGCGGTTACGGTATATCATGCTTATGTATGTTCTCTAATACGATACGGTATTGTTTTATAGGGAAACTCGTCCAACGTGGGCAAGGTATTTGTAGCCCAAAAAAAATGCTTGAGAGCTATCTGGGGCCTGAGACAAACTGATTCGTGTCGGCCAATCTTCATAAACAAGAAGCTTCTAACACAACCAAGCATTTATATTTACGAAGTTGGCAAATTTGTAAAAGAGAATATGTCACTGTTTAAGCTGCGAGACAATACTAATAAAAGATCAGCAACACATATGCCCGTGTCAATGCCAAGACCTAAACTAAAATTGTACCGAAGCAACTCCTACTACATGGCCTCGTTGATATTTAATGCGATACCTAAAGAAATAAGCGACTTACAGTTAAAACATTTTTGCAATAAGTTGCGTCTTTGGCTGACTGAAAAATGTTTCTATTCAGTAAGAGATTTCCTTGAAACCAGTACCTTTAGATTCGTAAGATATTAAGTATTACAACAGTTTAGTTTTAAGAAAACCATACTAACACTTAGAATAAAAAAAAATAAAAAAAACCATGTAAACATGTTAGGCTAGTTTACTTCAAATTTTGCGATGCCCTTGCAGGGTTCACGTGTTAACTGTGCATAATATATTGTAAGAACTTTTATCACTACGTGAGTGCAATAAAATATTTTGATTTTTTTTTTTTTTTTTGAGAAGAGTGCGAGTAAGAGATAAAAACAAACCCAACGGTAAATTTTCCAGCTTTTTTTATAAGCACCAGAGGCAGATGAGCATGCGGGCTACCTAATGGGAAGTAATCAACACCGCCCATAAACACCAGTAAGTCAAGAAGAATTGTCGGGCGTTGCCGGCCTATTAGGGAAATGAAATCCCTTTTCTTGAAGGCACCCATGTCATAACTACTAGGCAAATAGTAGGTACCTAGTGAGACGCACGGTGGAAGAACGCCATTCATTTATGTGATGTTGATGGAATTAGGCTTTATGACGAGTGGTTCGATGGTAGAACTCAGCGACTGTAATTCTTCAGAATACATATATAGTTATAAAGCCTAAACTTTACACAAAGTGAACTGACATACCTTCGGATAGAGAGGGAATCCAATCGAACGAGCAAGGGGGTTGCAGTTTACGATGAGAGAAAAAGACAGCCGTGTAAATACTATAGCTCTGTCCCTTACACTTATCCAAAACTAAATTGCTTAGGCATGTCATGGTAATCCCCCGTACACCACTTGCTCATTTCACACATTGTTATAGATTAATGTTCGTATGTTCGCGCTGATGTCAGAAAACACTCAATGGAGAAGAGCTGTGGTTTTCATTATCAAATACGTAAACAATTTAGAGGGGCGGTTTAGAACTTTAATACAAGGAGATGAGCTATATGAAAGATTTTATAAGTGTCATCCTTAAAAACGATATATTTCTTTAAAGTTTTAAAGGTTCTTGAACAAATCAATACATATGTTTAAAAAAACTAGATTTCCTAAAGACTGACTAAAGTTTACTTCACGCTTTATGATTTTGGAGCAAGTTTAAATGCATTAGTGCAGATTGAAACAAGTGCTCTCTTGCGCCTCAGTTCCCATTTCCACACAGATTCAACCTGAACCACTCGATTACCGCTCGAGAAAAATGTTTTGGAAAGCGCAGCATGCAATATGCTTTCCAGATGAACTCATTACCCGCTCCGCCGATTCTCTGGCCGTTTCTCGCTTGCACACCCCCCTAAAATCTATTTAGAGGTTAAAGTGAGTTCGTGAAGCGTGGTCATTAATTACGCTTAGCAGGAACTCAAACATGAAGTCAATTAAATTGGAGCGGCATCTGGGTCACAACTTCTTAAATAAACCGCTCTCGGAAACTTTTCAAAGGCGCAACATTATTTACCACTTACAATTTAATTGGCATTCAATTTGCATTTTGATAAATATTATTTTCTGCTTGTTTCAGGTAAACGGGCTAAGTTTCTGGAATATTTGGCTGCGGTGCTTTGGAAGTTCCATTTCAATGAATAGACGCGGTATTTCATTAAATTTAAGGTTTAATTAATTATTTTAAGCGATTTAAAGAGAATTAGATAAGGCCAGATTTATATTCTTGCAAATGGGCAGTATCGGCTGTATAAGTACGAACCTGTTTATAATTAAGAAGTTATTTTCAGTTCTCGCGTTATAATATAATCCCGATGTTGAGTACCGCGACAAGTATGAATTTATATGCAGTTCTAATCGACACAAATGATTCGGTTGCGGTTGCTGACATCAGAATCATACTTTAGCCGTAGATTATACTGAAAATGGGCTGGATGGCTTCGAGAAAAGGATGCCGTGCCTCTTTTACACAAATAAAAAAATACTAAAAATCTGAAAATATTTTTAATCATTAATCATCAGAGTGCATATAACGAATTTAAAAGGAAAACTATTACGACTAAGTAGACATCACTGGTTCTTGAGATACAGGCGAGTAAAGTGTTTATACGTACTAAAATCATCTAAGTACCAAATGAGTTTAAATAGAAAATTAACGGCTTTGAAACCCTACACTGAGCATGGTCCCCGGCTCTTGCCCGGTTTTTTTTGCAGAATTTTCCTACACGCTGTTTCAATGTGCAGGTTTTCGTACGATGTTTTTCCCTCACCGTAAGAGTATCAGTTTCGTTCCGTTTGACGACACGCTAGCCTAGTTGGGAGTGACCCTGCCTTCGAAGCTAGGGGTCCTGGGTTCAAATCCCGGTAAGGGCAGATATTTGTGTGATGAGCACGAGTATTTGTTCCTGAGGTTTGGATGTTTTCTATGTATTTAAGTATATATTTCTCTATATAAGTAAGTTTATCGTTGTCTAGTACCCATAGTACAAGCCTAGAGCTTAGTTTGGGACTAGGTCAATTTGTGTGACATTGTCCTGTGATTATTTATTATTTTATTATTATCAGTTATCGGAAAACAATTTTCATCTCAGCTCCTCATAAAGGCAGAATATGCTGATACAGTGTTCAAAACTCGATTTTGCGAGCGTGAGACAAAGTAACTTTATAATTATTGTTCTAAATAAAAGGTGGTCATGACGTGGTACTACGCGGACGGCTAGGTGGCAAGTAAACATGTTGTTTTTTTAACCTTACACGTGCTCGCTGCTGAGGTAAAAAGTTGTATTGTGCAACACGAGACCAAAGTTATTTGCATCTCGCTGCACTCAGGACTCTTACCTAAAATTACTCACTACGCTCGTGATTTAATTCTAGAATCCATCGCTTGTTTAGGATTCAAAATCAACACTCGCAGCCAAAATCAAGTTTGTTCTCTTGTTGCAAAAATAACTATTTCATCACACATGCTCGGAATGGGTGCTATCACGTCATTTCAGACTAAGGAAGTGTAAAATCAGCCAATGTTTATTTCCTATATTCAAAACTTGACTAACAAACCAACTTTACTGTATATAAAACTTATACGGTATTGTATTTATATTTTACTATTATTTTAGAGATATTTGTATTTATTATTAATAAAGTTTACATTGCAAATGTGGTTATAGAGTTATAAACAAGTCTTTTTAGATTTGTTGGTATTTCTGCAGCTCTGCCTACCCCACTTTGGGAATGAAGGCGTGATGTTATGTATGTATGTATGTAAGTTTATATTGAAAATCGGTATAATCTGGCAGTATAGTCTGTCAAGTTTGAAAACTAATGGCAGTTCTTAGAATTATCTGTGGATGACTAGGTATATTGAAAAAAGTTGAGTTGACATGTTGACCATCTCTTTTAGCGAGTCGAGTGCCAATCATTTTTTTATTTTTGTTTTCTTTAATAGTCTATTTGTTTTGTGTCCTTGCATATGTGATGTCAAACATTGTGTGTATCACGGGCAGTAAGGTTATAACAAACTCGAGTCATTAAAAGCCCCAGGCTTCTAATACTCTTGTTAGTTATCCCATTCTTACTTCCCTTGATGCACAATGTACTATTGTTTGACACTTCTTAGTTGAATCATAACGTCATAGTGACAAAGGGCTATAGGCTATAGTGGGTCAGGGTTCCACCAGGCTAACTGTACATTACCACTGCTTTGGTTCGAACAACAAAATATAATCTACAACTATATATTTTACTGACTGGATTTTAGCAGGTATTTACAGCTCATAATCTAGTCTATGTTCTACACATTTATGTTTAATTAACTTTAATAAACTAAGTTTAGCTGAAAATTGTAACAAGCTTCAACTATGATTTCAGACTAGTTTTAAACCTTGTTAATGGAAATACAATCTGAGCTAACAAGTTTGGCGCTGTAGTTTATGAAGTGTAAACAGTTTTCACTGGAGACAATTAAAGTTTATGCCCGATAGTGAGCAAGCAGCGAGTAGAGTTTATTTTTCTCATAACTTTAGTTATAAACAAAAGACCACACGGTGGCCTAGTTGGAAGTGACCCTGCCTCCGAAGCCAGTGGTCCTGGGTTCAAATCCCGGTAAGGACAGATATTTGTGTGATGAGCACGAGTATTTGTTCCTGAGTCTTGGATGTTTTCTATGTGTTTAAGTATATATTTCTCTATATAAGTAAGTTTATCGTTGTCTAGTACCCATAGTACAAGCCTAGAGCTTAGTTTGGGACTAGGTCAATTTGTGTGACCATTGTCCTGTGTAAAAAAAAACGTCAAGGGATAATCACACACAAACTGACCTAACCCCAAACTAAGCTCTAGGCTTGCAAGAGTGTTATGTATATATGAATGTTAACTCTTTATTGCACGTAAACAATTACAAGACAAAAATGGATCTGTTCCAGGTAACCCTGAACTAGGGAGTTCAAGAGTGTAAACAAATTAACAAACAAAAACAAAAATAACAAAAAGTACATACATCCGAGAAGCAGAAGTAAACTTCTGTAATAAAATACATAAATAAATAATAATCAAATTATTAAAAAAACATAGATAGTTAGATATACCACCACATACGTAAACAGCAATTATAACATACAACAGAGCTAAGGATCAACACTCAGACTCATCTTGCTGATTTAGCCATAACTTCTTCACGAAAATTAGCCATAGGTACATTTAGATACGTTAATTTTCGTGACGAAATAGAAAAGTCATAATTTTTTAATTTTTGTCCTTCACGATGCACACTTTTTTGAAAACCGCCCTTATATGCTCGTAATAAGTGATCACTATCAATGACCCTTTCGAACTTTTGTTTTGTTTTTTTTTTCGTATAAGTGCAGTACCTATTTACTGTTATCAAAATAAAACTAAGACCTTATGGCGTTCGTTTTTTCACCCCGAATAAGATAGAAGATGTAGGAGGCACGCATACTTCCAAAATTCTTTGCAGTGTTACCACGAAAGGAGAACTTGTGCCCACGTCGATTTATTCCACACTTGAAGGAGTATAAATACGCATCTACAAGCGAATTAACGGGAGGGAAATTCAAATACAGCAATTAATACACCTGGCAACACATGGTTACGCCGTCATTTCTGACCGCATCCATTAGCATGATTAACGGAAATTAGCCGGGGATTTGAACAGAATTCTTGAACGCTAACGAGAAAGGGATCTGTTTAATATAAGGAAGACGCTGGTGCGTGTGTAATGAAATCTGAAGAGTAATGTCAAGTGGTTTATGGGAGGCACTGACAGTATTGGCCCCACAGACTAAGGGTCTTTCCACCTATCAACGTGGGATCAGCGATAGCTGATCAAAAAACTCTTTATGTCTACGCAATAAGAGCGAAAAGGCGTCAATCGGGTCCGCCGTTGCCGGCGAACGTCAGCCGAGCCGATTCGACGCCTATTCGCTCTTACTGAGTAGACATAAAGAGTTTTTGGAACAGTTAAAGCCGATTCCGCGTCGATAGGTGTGGGGAGACCCTAACAGTCCATTGGCCGGTATTGGCGAGAAGCCAAGGAGTTCATCGTAGAGACTATCCAGTTTATAGGGTTCCGTGGTCCACTAGGAACCCTTATATTTTTTTTTCCATGGCTGTCTGTCCGTCCGTCTACGGGAATAGAATAGATAATAGTACAAGTAGGTACTACGGGTAATTGCAGAGACTTTTGGTAATACAAAGCTGTAATTTGTATAGTTATACATTTAAGTTACCCGGACAAAGTGGTTGCTGTTACTTTCGGTTATCTCCCATACAAGTAAAGCAAGGTAAAGATAATATTTTTACTTTAATATTATGATATAAATCATTGGATGGCTTTTAAAAATTATAATGTTTTAATTATATGCTAGAATCCATTTTTAGATTTAGGGGATCTTTGAGGAAGTATTGAACTGGAAACGAGTAATTTTCGCTAAAGTTGGGTTAGGGTGGCGGTTTTCGAAAAAAAAAGTGTTTAAAAAGTGTGAAAATTAAGAAACGTTAACATTTCCATTTCTTCACGAAAATTAGTCGTAGGTACATTTAGATACGTTAATTTTCGTGACGAAATGGAAAAGTTAAAGTTTCTTAATTTTTGTGTTTTACCATGTACCCTTTGTTTGAAAACAGGGCCCAGGTGGCCTGTGTGCTCATATGCCTTACCCATGTTTTAAAAAACCGATCATGTAGTTCCGTACAACTTATAAGAATGTTACATTGGGACAAACTTGACATTGCCGTTGAAAAACTGTTGCCTCTATACCTTGACATAGGCCGCGATTAGTTTACCAACTGCCAATAAGTTTGCAAATAGCAAAACAATATTTTTTATAATGAATAAATGAACGGAAAATTTTCTTTCCTTTACTTGTGCTGTAAGAATTTTTTTCTTGCCAAATTTCCGGATTCTAGATCTATGGGAGGTACCCTATAAATTTTGAATAGGTACCTTAGTGTCGAAATATACATATTTTGCGGCATAAACGGCCGTATCTTTAATTACGTTAACTTAGAAATTTGTTTTTTTTTTAACAGCTTTTAACGACTATAGACTTGAGGTTTTAATTTCAATTTGATACCTCCACGCGTTCCCAAGATAAAGAGTGGACAACAAAGTGATCCTTTAAGGGTTCCATTTTTTCCTTTGAGGTACAGAACCCTAAAACCTAGCTGTCTCTAAAAAAACTCATCTAAATCAGTACAAACAGACACAGATACATATGATAAACAAATAAAACCCCTCTTTTTTGTCGGAGGTTGAGAACAAAATCAAATATAGACCAATACAAAACGAGCTGGCCCCGACCTCTATATGAAATGACACGACACAAGGTCCATTTTTTGCCTCTCTGGAATTGCTCCGCTGTTTTTACTGCGAGCCCCTAGATGTCATCAATCACTGCGTTACGTATATTTTTTATGTTCTCACGTAATATAATACACTTATAAATATTTCTGGCTTAAAATAACAGGGTATGGTTCAACATTGAATTCATACGTTTGGGATAAAGTCTTAAAGGTGACTTGATTGCCATCAAACCCACTTCACAAAAGGAGGAGTTTCTGTCAATTGTGGATGTTTTTAAAATTGTTTTTTGTTTAATGTGTTTGTGTGTACTTTTGAGGTGGTCTAATTGTCACCAAATCTGTATACGATATAGTCGATATATAAATATAGCGATTTTAGTATTTTCAGTAATAAGATTTAGAATTTGCATTCGAAAAGTATCATTTGGTGAAGTAGAACTGATAATGAAAACCACAGATGGCTATCTGAAATCCTCAACGGTACAATTTCAAGGGGCCGATAAGATATCTCGATAAAGATAGTTGAGCGACTATGACGAAGCACATTTAAATGGTTTAAATATATGACTACGAATTTTTCGCTGCGTTGCTTGCGGTGAGCTTGAAATGTCATTCAGTTGGTTATTATTTGAAATGTGGAACTACATGGCAACATTATGATCTCTAAAAATTATAAAACAAATATTACGAAATAAAACGCCTTCGGAAACGCAAGAAATAACTTCTTTCAAAATGGTAGGTATGTAATGGTCAGTCCAACTGAAGTTAGCATCCCACAATATCTTTGACCAAAAGTCGACTTCAGTTTGACTGACCATTTGAACGTTTTTGGATGCGGCTTTTTCATAAGCTATAATTTCCAATTTTGCTTCGACAGTTTTAACGCTGTTAAAATTCTCTAATTATCATTAACTTGGCAGTTTGAACTGTCATAATATCAACAGTGTGATTATTTAAGTACGATATCGATATGAGTTGGGCTCTAGTTTGGGTTGGACACAATATAGTGTCGAAAAATCCACCACTGAGCTACATAAATAAATATCAGGGTACAATATTACACAAATTGACCTAGTTCCAAACTACGCTAAAGACTTGTACCAAAACAACCGATGAACTTACTTAAACAGGGTGTCCTGGAGCTTGACGTAAATATTAAGGGATAAAATAGACCTTTCTTTACCAATCTAGAACATAGTTTTAACTTGTTAAAGATTTTAATGATGTATGTCTAAAACATCTACAAACACATAATAAAAACTTTTATTAATAATATAAATTCAGTTATTTATTTATACACATAGCACCCTAATTTTGTGCTGGGGGTTAGTTTAGGCGCAGCACCAAATTGCGTAACACTGACAGAACATCCGCATAAAAAAAAACAAACAAATGTTCAAAAGAGCCTACACAAATGTGTCGAATTAAGTAAATGAGAGGTATTTGTGCCTAATTCGAGGGTTCGCAGCGCTGCGTAGGTAACAATCTACGTTTTCTTTTAATTAAAACAAAATTGACAAATTAGGACAGGGAACGGAAATTGATTAAAAGAAAGAGGTAGGCATAAAATGAATGAAGTCTGTGGAAAATGTTTACGGACTGGCGAATCCGTTCAAATTAGAAAAAACCGAGCGAGAGCATGTCGGACCACGCTTACTGAAGGGTTCCAAAGCCGTTACTACACTTACTACAAACACAAAAACTGTCTCAGAAACCAACATGTACCTAACTGATTTTCTATTGAAAGTTATTTGGTGCTTGCTATCTTATGATTTTTCGTAGGTACACTACACACCCTTTAGTCACCTGCATTAAGTCAGTCAGTCAGTCAGAACTAATCAAGTCGTGATAGTTTTTCCATGCCAAATTACAGCTTTGTAGTACCAAGAATCTCTAACGGCCGAACCCTATATTCAAACCGCGGATAGATAAGGCTTACTTCGGGTTGAAATTTGACATTCGCAGATACAAAATGTGTCAAATTTTAATTCGAAGTAAGGCTAAGTCCGTGGTTTAAATATAGGGTTCGGCCGTAAGTCAAACAGCACACATGGCGAAACTATAAGGGTTACTTCTTGACTAAGGAACTACAAAAATTAGCAATTTTCTGATTACGTCGACAGACTCAAACTCTGTGTTTCCTGAAAAAAAAAACGTACGGTTTTAAAGAATTTCCTAGCTACTACGACGCTTTGCTTTGATAGTTGATTTTATTTCTTTTATCTCTGAAAGACAGTATTACATCTTTAAATATGCTCATTCCTAACGATGAAAACATTTCTAAGAAAATACAACTTAGCACAGATTCTCCGATCCGAGACGTCGCCGGCGGCAGTTAAGGAAAGTGTGCAAGTTTGTTTCAGTCATTTGTATGCCGAGAACTGTTGCCTCTCGTTACCAGCACTGGCTTTGTGGAAGCAGGAATTTAATGTGCCGGTTCACTGACGGGAAATGAGGAAGTTTGTATTTCCAATGGATGGTGTACTAAGAAGTGTTGTTCGTAAAATATTTACCTACCGGTAAAATATAGCGTAGAGGCATTCCATAACACTCCTCAGGGTTGGCAACACATTTGCGGTCTTACGTTGGCTATCTTAAGTGTAGTTTTGAGAATGAAATATCTATGGATCACAGATCCCACTTACCATCTGGTGGCCTGTGTGCTTGTTTGCCTTCTCTGTGACGTAAAAAAACTACATTTTAATTTGATTTTTTGGGTTCCGTACCCAAAGCACATGGGACCCTATTATAAGTTAAACAATCGGCCCTCCATAGTTACTACATACTTTTGAAGATAGTCCTAGGTTTTATTTTATTTTGTTTCTGCGCACCCTTTCTTCATTTTAACTGAGCATCTCTTATGCACTAGGCAGCAAGACCTACCAAAACGCAGGCTAAAACCAGTCGATAAAAAATCCCTGGACTATTTTCAAATGCCACGTTTTTATACACCCTCAAACGTGCTTTTTCTGAATGTTAAACATTGTAACTATGAAACATAAACGAGAAACATAACGTAAAAGTGAAACAATGTAACTTTGATCTGATCTCTAAATTAGAAAATTGTATGACTAAAATCTCTCTCTTTTTACAAAAAACTAATTTAATATAGCTTGAATAATTGACCTTTACTGAAGGCTACATTTACACACATTACATTTTTTCATAATAAAAAAAATATTTACTCGCATGTATCTTTATTTCCGGTAATTTAAATAGGTTCTTACTAACCCACATATTGGCTATAATTTCACATTAATTCAATCCATATTCATAACGAAAATGGCGTTAATGCGCGTCATAGCGCCCAAGATTACCATTTCAAAGCGCCAACGCAAAGACAAAAAGTAAAGAGGCACTGAAAAAACCTGTGACGTCACAAAACAGTCACTCGAGCCTTTGAGGCGGCGTTCTAGCGACTCAGGCGCCGAGATTGCATTCGCAAAGCGCTTGCGGCGGCGATTTAAATCACTTAAGACATTAAGTGCTGCCAATTTACCGTTCTGTGGATATTTTTTATTTGCAGTCAGCCGGCGCGATGTCAATTAGTTGCCTTCTAATTCTGTTCCGTGAGCCGGTCAAAGTGGACTGTATTTAAGCGGTAGTCGCTGATTTTATGCTGTATATGGCTGGCTCAATGTAACTACCGCCCTTTTGTTAAAAAACCTTTACCTCGTGAGGCCCAACATACAACAAACAATGAGGGTTTTATGAGTGGGAATTTGATTCTACCTGCAAGGAAATTTAAACGCTTACAATGTTCAAACAAATTAAAATGAACTTTATACTCATTAAGATATAGTTTCAACTGAATTGTCTTGATTATTTACCTCATATAGAACACCGGGTCTTACGAGGTCCACATTTGTGACATTTTATCGTCACGGGGTTCAGTCACCGTGTCAGTAACGCGTGTGTAACCGGTTATGAGAACGGCGTTTATTCTGTTACGATGTACTACCCCAACGATAATGTTAAGCATTTTAGTGCATTGTCATAATTAACTTTAAACTGAACATCAAATGAGAAGGGTGATAATAACAATTATGTTCACAATGCCAAGGTTTTAAGTATGCTCAACATTTTTATTAGGTGACTGTACTGTCGTGGGCGTGTATTATTTTATTGAACACTTTTCAACGAACGTATCATTGTGCAGAATTTTCATTTGATCGAAATGCATTTTCTGTATGAGTAAACTTTTTAGGTAGTCACAAATCTAATTTAACCTAACCTATATTATTATCAATGTTTAAGATACCCTAAATACATCATTAACACTGTTGTGAGTCGTTGTTTCGTTCCCGTTTGCTACGCAGTCTCCCAAAGTCGTTGGCATCGAGTTGCCACAGCCGAATGCGCTTGTTCACCTCCCTGAAGGACGAAGAGGGTTTACTGCTGGGTTTTAAGTGGTTATTCCGGCCTCCCTCGGTTGGTGAGGCCCATATTCACCCCGGGTCATCTTGGACCTGGGTGGGTTGCGCAAATGCGTTTCCTTTTTTTACCTTTTACTTCCTGAGACTGTTCTTATTCTTCTGAGAGTTCAGTCGACAGGAAAGGCCGAGAAGGGCCTCGCCTATTTGAAAGAATGAAATACGTTTATAACTGTCTCATTCAATCAAATACAGGTTACAGGTTTTAATACAATGATTTCATAATACTACTCCGACCCACACCCATTCCCTTCAGCAAAAGATAAACAAGTGCAAGTCGGACTCGCCCATGAAGGGTTCCGTAGCATCAAGACGATTTGTGACGTATTAAAAAAAACTACTTACTAGATCTCGTTCAAACTAATTTTCGGTGGAAGTTTGCATAGTAATGTACATCATAATTATTATATTTTTTTAGTTCTATCATTCTCTTATTTTAGAAGTTACAGTGAGGGGAACACACATTTTACCAATAAAGTTTAGAAATGATATTTGAAACCTCAATATATTTTTTGAAGACCTATCCATAATTACCCCTAAGTTGTAATGAAAAAAAAAATTAAGTTTCAGTTCTAAGTATGGGGAACCCCCAAAAATTAATGTTTTTTTTTTGTATTTTTGTGTGGGAATCTTAATCCGGTTCACAGAATACATCTACTTACCAAGTTTCAACAGTATAGTTCTTAGTTATAGTTCTTATAGTTTCGGAAAAAAGTGGCTGTGACATACGGACGAACAGACAGACAGACACACATGACGAATCCAAAAGGGTTCCGTTTTTTGCCATTTGGCTACGGAACCCCAAAACGGAAAAATACTGGTAAATTCACAAAGTCGGACATGGTGAAACTAGATGATGTGTTTCAAGTTTATTTAAGGGTCCTAAAATGTATCCACCAGTTGAAAGAGTAACTGGGTCCGTTAAGAGTGGTTATAAATATATATTAAATGGCTCCTTTAGGTACAGGTTCGCAATAACGCATACTTGGATCACCTTAATCGTTCCTGGGAAAGACAGGGGTCGGGACCCACATAAATAATATATGGCAATAATGTAGCCAGACAAAAGATATATCAAAGATTAAGTTTTACGTGAGAAAGGATTATAAACACTTGAGTAATATGCAGAAAAAAGTCACGTAGTACTTGCCCGAAGGACAGTATTTAGTTAATTTAAAAACCGGGCAAGAGCATGTCGGGCCATGCTCAGTGTAGGATTCCGAAGCCGTTCAGTAGTACACACATAAAAATCAATAAGTAGTAACATTTTATTTTTTATAAATACTGTTATCGTCTGTATCTCAAGAACCAATGACGTTTACCCACTAAGTCGAGATAGTTTTCCTTTGAAATTCCTTATATGCGTTTTCATTTAAGATTTTTCTCAGATTGTTAGTATTTGTAGTTTAGGCTGTGTTTGGGTGGGGGACACTTGACTCTAACAAAAATTAGCACTTTGAAGCTTAATATTTCATAAACGGATACACTATGGGTCATACTGGACGGACGGACATGGTGAAACTACGTGTCATATCGCTGAAAAAACTTTTTTTACTTTTTACTCGACTACGTCAGAAAGAGTATTTACTAGCTTTATTGTTGAATGCGGTTACAAAACATGGTCATTTTAAAAGATATTGCAAATGATAAACTGGTAGCTTAGTTTGGTACTTGTTTTATTTGTGCAAGATTTATTTGTTCAATGTTAGCAACAAATTTACAGTAACTTAACTTCGACGCCTTAAAAGGTTTAAGGCGTAATTTATTTGTAATTTTTCTCTCCTGAGCTCTATTCTCCCCAAAAGGTCCTTGTATCGAATAACCAATCTCACTGAAAACTTCGACTGCCTTAAGCCTTCCTAAAGATTCTACAAAATCACAGTACAAAATCTAAGGCACATATTTACTGTGCACATATTTTGTGGTTGACATAATAAAAGGCCAAATAGTTGATAGCTAAATAGGTAGCCCGAGTGCTTTTTTGTCGAAATCTACGTTCAGCCGGCCGATTATGGTGATACTTATCCACGCGATAAAACGTTTTTATCACGAGATCATCGACATATTATCATTGTCGACGTAAGCTAATATGGTGGCATCGGTTAAATTGCATTATCCATTTTTGACAACGATATAACGACAAACGTCAATTTTATCGATTTTGGTTAATATGGGTCGCCACTTTGGATCGACTTTTGACATCTTAATTCGATAAGTTTATACAAGTGCCCTGTAGGTGACGATAAGGCTTTAATATGGAAAAAATACTTAAATTTATGCGTAAGTATTGAGATTTTAATTTTTTACTAATCTAAAAGAACTTTGTTAATTACAAGAAAGGCGTTTAACATTACATTATAACTGGTAAACATTATTTGTAGAATGTCAAGTGTATCTTTGTCGCCTCCCGCTGCAAGCCGAAAAAGAAAGAAGAAACTACAGCGCAAGACGGTAAGAGATGTTTCCAACCCCTTCGAGCTTTCGGAGGAAGAGTTTCGACAAAGGTGTACAGAGGTGTAAGGAGATAGCACTCCATTTATGTGCCGAATTCGAAGCAGACCTTCAGCCACATAATAATGACGAATGAATGATTAAATTAAGTAATATTTAGGTACTATTCACTAACTCAGCTAGTACATACATACACATACATAACATCACGCCTTAATTCCCAGAGTGGGGTAGGCAGAGCTACAGAAATATCAACAAATCTAAAAAGAGTTGTTGATAATTCTATAACCACATTTTGCACAAGTAGGCTAAGATGTTAACTAGTGTATTAGTGACAGGTTGCAAGCCCAACGCCTAACCGTACTACAAGCCCTTATTCCCTCACTCAGCTATTTACTCACCTAGTAGTACTACCTAAAAATCACCCGCGTGATACCTGGCACAAACAGCTAGTATAACTGTTCGTGCCAGGTGATTTTTTGGTTCATACAAGTACACCTCGTCTTGAAGATTATGTAAGTATGTAAACAACAAACAAAAGCCGCCAATTTGGTCGATTCAATCTCATGTGATGCTCTGTCATTCATGTGGCAATATATGTATAGATTAGTACATATACCTACCAACTTGTATAATTAATGTTAGTTATGGCACTAAGAGGGCTTAGAAGATAATTGTCAGACATAAAAGTTTTTACAAAATTTCACTTTTAATAACATACATTATTGCCAAGTAGGCACTTCACACACCGATAGTAAACTTAGGTACTATCTAGAGACAAGTCAAATGAGTCCAAACTCCACGGATCTACCCATGAGCCATTGAGGAGTTCCTATGACCACCGCCCGTTTCCATCATCATACTAACTTGATGTTAATGGAACTGCTTACGTATGTCAAATATCAAATCAATCTGACAAATTAGAAGTATGTTAAAATGGGTGTCCAAGATTTGATTGCATGGTAACATTATAAGATTGTTTGGTGTTAGGGCACTTGATCATTAGTACTTAAGAAAATAGTGCAAATAAGCATTAAGATATTCAATACTAAGATAATCAATATTATGGTATTTACATTAGGATAAATGTTAATATGGCAAGATTAATTATGACCACAGTTATTTTGCAATTTACAAATACAAAAAAGGATATTATGGATTCCAATATAGATCCTAGGTAGATGTGAACTGCACAATATTATGCTACTGCTTCTAGATTCCCTGGTAGAATGCAAAACTTCTTTATATTTAATATCTCTGTTGAACAGAGCTGAACTGTAACTCGCACATTGAAAAGTTGTATCTTCTGTGCATGATAAACAAAATCTCTACTAGAGTCACAAACACCTAAGTCCTTGCTAATTAATCCTCTTGTGTATATGGTGTGTCAACAAAAAGGCATTTGAATTCTCTGGTTTGGGATATGCTTTTATTAGCATTAAAAGATCTTATAGTAGGTAATTGCAATATTTAATATAAACATAGATAAAATTGTAATTAAACTATAAAATTATAGTTTTAAAACTCCAAGTTGGTAACAATTTTCATGTCCTTTAGCCTGAAAAAAGGAAAAACATTATTTTACATTTGTTTATTGACATTTTTATATGTCACTTGGGTACACTTGACCGCAGGGCATAATCAGGGGAAAGACAATAACAAGCATACACTCAATTGTGTGGTGTAAAAAGGTCTTTGGTGCTTAGGGCATAATCAGGGTTAACACTATAACGAGCACTCAGGATAATGAACAGCCTGTTGAGGGTCAATAATTTGATGCAGCATTACAGGTTATTACTTATTATAATTTTAAGTACCTTACCTACTACATTATAAGATATCAGAATTTATAACTAATTTACACATTATTTTTCAGAATACTTGATATGGAGCTGTTACCACCCAGCAGCTCTCGACATTAGGGCTCTTATTAAAGTAGCTCAATAAAAAAGGCCACCATAATAAATTATTATATTACTCAATACTGTGTTTTATTCCATTTTGATACTTAAAGTAATCAAATTAAGCAAGTTTCCTATGAACAGTAGGTATTACAAGATAGAGCAGGTAATCAGATTCATTTCTGGATAAATAAATAGCCTGAGCTCAAGCTACTTACAAACCAGATTTAATCAGTTCAGCGGTTTATTATAATCTATTATTGAGTCATTATTTAGTCACACCGGGTAACTTTTCTTCTTTTAAAGCTGTTAAATTTTACTCAAGTATTCAAACTTACCAGGCGTAAATGAGTGTGAAACAAATTAAATAGGTACTTACGACTTTCCAAGCCGCAAACAGATTAGTCTAGCTCAAACTCTCGTAAAACGAAAGGGAGATTTTGCCACTTTTGTTTTAGTTCTTTTCCGTTGGCAAATATGGGGTGGCTTGCCACCTATTCAAAGCTTCTGTTCTTTAGTGCTGTACAGCAACTGTAACACAACATGATTTTTTGAGTAACAATAATAAAGAAATCGACTACGGTACAAAAAACTCATTAGTTCACTATGTTAGACTTACTTCTTGTTGATGTCTAGACTTTCTTTTGAAATTTTCTTTCTTTATGGAGGTTTCTTTATTTAAATTCGTCGAATACAAACAATCACAGTTCTCAACAAAAATAAACGTTCAGTTCGGAACACAGATCCTAGAATTATCGAACAGATTTGTCAAAATAATCTTATACATTAAAAAAGTATGCCTAGCCCGCTCCTTTCAATAGCTGATTAACAACAACTCATTTCAGAAGGGTTACATAAAGTCCGCCACTCAACATCCAACATGTGTAAAAATATGTTCATTTTGGCACACTGGCAACATTTTTGTAAAATGGTAGTAATTTCGCGTAGTTCTTGCTACACTGGGCTTATAAACATTTGTCGTCGTTATATCGCCGCGATAAGTTTATCAACATTGTCAACCATGTTAGGGTTTTCGATAAAATAGACGACTTTGTTAAAAACTTAAACATATCCACTCGATAAAATAGTGTCACGCATAATAGGCCGGCAGGGCTCAAGTCCATTGTGTGCAATATACACAGGGTGAGAAAATGAATGACTTGCGTACCTTTTCGCGATGGCGAGACATTTTATATGTTTTATTAGGTTCAACCCTTCCTGGGATGAAAGATTTATTTTTATTGTTTTGTTTGTTTAGAAAGTAAGTGGTGACAAAGATGATAAATTAATGATAAATTTATGTATGCTCCATTTGTTACATTTACCTCCTTATTAAAGTTTTTGCCGAATACACGATGAAGTTAAAAAATAATATATAAATACACACACAAATAAATGAAACACATAGATGTAAACTAAATTTTGATATAATATTACAAAAGTCTTTAATAACAAGAAAAACATAATTATGAAAGCGAATCAGCATATTTTCGGTGTATTAATTAATCCCTTAGAGGGTTAATTAAAAATGACATAGGTGGTATCTGGCCTGTTAATTAAAATATTTTAGAGAGCGTTTGTGACAAATATAATAATTAGTGATACTGCTAAACCGCTGCTCAGTCCATCGTTGAGTGGTAACGGAATTTATTTCAGGGTTAGTTAATGAACTTAAGTTGATTTTACATTTTAATTAAATCTATCATGATAGCTTACTCGTTTGTAAGTCTCTGAAGTTACGTAAATTCGAATTATTAAAATGAGATAATTCGTCTTGTATTCATAGAAACACATTAATGTGAACAATGCTTTTCATACGTCTTTAACGTGAAACTGCCTAAACAATCGCATCTCGATTGTTTTCCTATCTACCTATATTCCTTTGTTTAGTTTAGTCTTTCTCTCAATTTCTTGGCGTAATGAATAGGAACAAAAACAGTGACATAGAAACATATTGTGCCTTCTAGATTGTCTTTATAACTATTGTTTTCTACGTTGTGACAGCTCTTTCTAGATTGACTGTAACTGTTAATAGCAAATAATGTGGCTAAATGCAGTGTAGTAGTCACAATGCAATATTATCGTATTTAAGAGTTGGGGCCTTTTAACTTTGGCTCTACACGTATTAAATAAAATAAATAAATATCAGGGGACAATCTCACACAAATTAACCTAGTCTCAAGCTAAATAGCGATCTCATCCAGATGACTTCGGACAGAGAAATAAATAAGGACACAAATACATGGCAGGCGGTGTAAAAGTAATTCCTTGAGAACTTAAACTAAACTACAAGAAACACTTAAAGTATTTTTCTATTTTGATATAAAATCAACTTATATAAACTAAATTTATATACACAAACAGGTACATAAAGTAAATAATTTACTAAATACATATCATTATTCATCAATATCAGACAAAAAATGATAACACACGAGATATGGGAGAGTAGAAAAAATAAAGTGTCTGATCTTAATAAGTAGATGACGACTATGCCAAAAAGTACAGTGGGGAACAAAAGCACTTCAATGGATTTACACACAGGTGTCCCAGAACTTGACGTAAATATTACGACAAAAAAACCCCTTCTCAACCGGTGTAAATTATAGTTTTCACTTTTCGATATTTTTACTAGCTTATTAATTAAAGTTTTAATGATACTTGTAAAGAATAATAAGAAAAGAAATAAAGCGATATTCCAAATTTCAGCTTATTCCATTAACAGGAACTGGTTTAAACTGACTTGCAAGATTTGACCCAAACACGTGAAGTTAATTAAAAGTGTGAAATACGGTACCAACAGTATGCACATGAACGATAAGCTGGTGGCTCCAGCGTTATCGTTTGTTTCCATCCAGCTCCGTAAAGCGAGCAGCAAACAGCCGGCTCCGTGGCCGAGATAATACTGATGAATGACTTTCTATTCCCATTGTGTTTCTGTAACTTCGCAAGAAAAGCGATTGTGGTTAAAAAAGTTCAAGGGAAATTTGCCAAATTTGTTTGATTATTCGCGCTTTTTGCTGACGTCAAATATAAGGATGGGAACTTAAAAGCGTTTTTGCATTAAACGTTCTGAGGTAAAAATCTTGTTTGAGGTTATTCAAAAAGGCTTTAATTAAAAATATGATTATGTAACATTTTTTTTTGGAAAAAGCTTTTATTACTGACTATACTTTTTGCCACAGTTATTTGTTTTACTTATCAAGAAATAGTAGATTGTACAACAAGGGCATAAAACAAACCATTTTATCCCAGAGTTATGGTATCCATCCGAACCGGTAGGCGGTGTACAGACTCTGCTTTTCACTTCGATTAAGAGGAAATAAAACTGTGATAGTAAAAAAAATCTTTTTCTTGGATTTAGACGGCAGTGTCTGTTTAATAAGTTCTTTTGCACTTTTTCCATAAGCGTTTTAGGTGTCAGCATTAGTTCCACTTCATTTCAAATTCAAATTCATATTCATAACATTTATTCGACGAAGACACACTGCGACACAACAAATATAGTAAAAAAAAAAAAAACTAAATAATTAATAGTCCAAAACGAGACTAAAATGTTGATTTTGTAATGTTTTTATCAATAACACTTTTTTTTAATAAGTTATTGTTAGATGCATCAAAGGTAAATAAATTAAAGTTAATGTATTCAAATAACAAGTTTATTTAGTGTAGTCACCTCGTAGATGATGACAAAACTTTATGCACTTGTTCGCAAATTGTTTTGCAAGATTCGTCCTATACAAACCAACTAACTTACAAACAAAAAGTTTTTAAAAACTTACTAATAATAAATTTGAATAATTCTTAGAATTTACATTAGAATTCACTACTTATCAAAGCTTCCCAAACTTGGCAAACCCCCTGTATATCTTACAATACCATTGCAAAACGCCATATCATCACGATATGGTATATAAATATATCATATTCAACGGACCCGACTTCGAATATTCACTTGCTTATTCATTCCGTTACCAACTTGAATAAACCTTATTTGCAGAAAAACATAGTCACTGCTATTTGTAACAGTTGGTGCCAACTGTGCCATGAAACCAATCACATTCCTGACCCTCATTCTACCGTTGGACCTTCATTGGGGCGTCAAAAAGCGTGAAGGATTGACGTCAAACCTAACACGGGCAATACTTCCGCGCCTGTCAGTGCCTATGGCTCCATATGACCACATTACTGCTATTCATTTGAGTACTCTGGGCATTTAGATAAACTGCACAATTATATCGCGTTTAATAAACAAGCCGGAATCTCTCAGCGCTGGCGCAGAAGGAAAATTAATTTGCTTCACATTAATTGCACCTGCCATGAAATTAGAGAACGGTATTTCGGTAATTTAAATACACAACGAACGTTTATTTTAGTAAGAGTAGAGGGAAACCTTAGTTGCTTGTAAGGGACAGCCCGTTGGAATGTTAGAGATATATTTATGAAAACCGCTGGACGAGTTTGTTTTAAAACGCTTGATCTAAGAGTTTTAAAACAAATGGCGTTTATGTTTTCGAGATATTTCATAGCTGAAAACATTTATGCTGCATTGTTGTGATAGATTGTCACTTGTGTATCAGGTGCGGTTCGAAAATATTCGTTTTAATTATTAAACGGATCAAATTAAAATAGCAAGTAAGCATTTGATATGAATTTAGAATTCTTAAGAAAGTTTACCCAATCCTGCCGTGTTTTTAATCTGTGTACAATTTATTCTAGTGTAACTATTATGTAATATATCATATTTCTGTTTATCTGGCGACCATGTCTTGACACAAGCCACTGAAATCCCCTTGAGCATTTTGTTATTGATGTGCACTTTGTCGCCACTACTCTGCCTTCCTAAACCAATAAGCCGTATCTCAAATTCAATGGCCAAAGCAGATTCAATCCATACTATCAGTAATAAGGTTGCATTTGCTACAAGAGTTTTGTCTGAGATACTGCCTTTTCTGTTAGCAGGGCATTACTGAAGCAGTCCCCTGGTGACCTATAACACTGTTGAAATATCATTTCAATACCCGGAAGTGTAACATAATGCTACGAACGAACAAACACTTTGTGACATACTAACTGCATACAGGAAAAAATAACTATGAGTTTAAATAGGTTTTCACAAAAAAAGCTTAATGTCCTGGATTGTATAGACAAAGAAAACTTTTTTAAATATACGTTATTATGACTAGGTACTCGGCAGTGTAGGTAAGTAGTTTGTACATTCAAGTCGTTAATTTTTTTACAATTTTTATAATTATTCTAAAGATAAAGATAAACATCGTTGATTTGTACAACCCAGGTAGGTCTTAAATATTAGAAAGTATCACCATGTTGCACCGCGAGGTTTGATTGCCTGGGTTGTAGATGCAGTTAATGAAGTTTTGGCATTTACATGCTTAGACATCGTCAACTAATTGTAGTCGCGAGAATAAACTGTACTTACTGTGTAATAAGCTTCTTCCTAGATTTTTTATAGCTACTATTAAATTCCTTTGATAATTTATCATAGATTCTGGGAGCCATCCCGAGTATGCTATTCCAAGTTTAAGGCCTGTATTAATAAACTCATCTCGGTTTAAATGACCATCTCAAGATACGCCAAAGTAAACGTCAAACCATAGAAAACTGACATTTGTGACATCGGGCATCGGGCATCGGGCATTTAAACCGAGATCAGGGGGGTTATCATGAGCTAGCTTTGCAGTTCTGTTTACGCTCAGAGAAAAGGACAGAGCTATATAACCGCCATAATACGGCCATAAGTGCTCTTAGCAGACGCTGCAATGGTATTATTTCTAAGACGAAAAATTAGTTTAAATTTGTCGTGTAAAAAATACTTTTTCTTAAAAGTATAATGGTATTAAGGTTTCCAAACCTTAATACCATGCATAATTTCTGGAAATGTCAACAAGAATCAACAAATTGAATGCCACACAATGATCTGATTCTTTCTGTGCTCTAAATATAATTTCTCTATCAGCTGAATTTGCCCAGAAAATAATTCCGTGTCGTAGTCGATGTAACATCGACGACGTGGTATGATGATGTGGTATACAGTCAAGACCACGGACTCATTAACTTTCTCAGATTATACAAAGCAAATAAAAGATGAAAAATATTTGTAAAGAAAAAACAAAACAGACGAACGACTCGGTCGCAAAATTACCGACTCGCAAAATGACCCCATCGCTTGTAGCCCACATCTCAAAATGTCTGAGTCGTAAAATGACCACATCGCTTGTAGCCTACTTCTCAAAACGTCCGAGTCGCAAAATGACCACATCGCTTGTAGCCTACTTCTCAAAATGTCTGAGTCGCAAAATGACCACTTCGTTTGCGTTACTAGGTAGGTTAGGTTCGTTAGGTAACTTCAAATGCCCGAAGGGCAAATTTCCCAAGAATAGCAGCCCCGCCATGCGGGGCTGCGTCGACTTTGCTAAGACAGGCATAAAATGAAAAAAGCAAAGTGGTCATTTTGCGGCTCAGTCATTTTGAGATGTGGGCTACAAGCGATGTGGTCATTTTGCGACTCGGACGTTTTGAGAAGTAGGCTACAAGCGATGTGGTCATTTTACGACTCAGTCATTTTGAGATGTTCGCTACAAGCGATGTGGTCATTTTGCGATGTGGTAATGTTTCGATCTAGTCACTCTACTAGTGACCCAGACGAACGTTTCTGATTATTGTTGTTTCTAAATGTCATAATTATATAAACTTTAAACTTTCCACAATTAACAAATCGGAGTAAAACAACACTCTGTCCTCAGTCTTCCTTTCTAATTAATTAGTAATATAACTTTTGTTAAGTTACTTCTTCTTGTGACCTACTTTAAGAGAGTGAAGTGAAGTAAAAAATCATTTTCTCGTTGGATTCAGAAGTGCCATGTTACTTGTTCTGAACAAAGGCTGGGGGCTTGTCGAACACAATGCCCAGCAAATGGCGCTTCGAAGACGAGCTTGGGGTAAGAAAATAAGACAGATATATAAGGAAAACTGAGCAAGATAATGTCAAATATATAAACAAAATTACAATAAAGTTATCATTGTAGTAACCAGTCTAACAAAAAGCAAGTTTTACAACCTCTTGCAGGTGTTGATAATGTCGTCTACATAGTTAGTTACCTACCATTTACATATTTTTATTCCGCTATATTGTTGATTGTTTTCTAGCTGAAATCGGCCCATTTATTCAGCCTCTACAAGGACAAAATACGATACATAAATAAATACACACAGGCTGAAAATCCTTCTTCAGCAGTCAGTTAAAAAATGGCAACAAATATACCGAGGGTGAAAGGAAAAACGTTTTGTTTACATATACAACGTGTTACAAAATAATCCGTAAAAAATAAATTACAAAAGTAGTGTCAACCCTTATTAAATAACGTCAGTTCAGTATCTGAGGTACACAGTACATTTTTACGGACTATTTTGTAACACGTTGTATTTATTCATTTATTTAAATACTATTAAAAACATTTAACCGTTCATAGATTTTATTGTTCTACTATATAATTATACTTACATATACCAAATAAATACAAATATGCGACTAGCAATCAGAAAGAGATCAGAAATAATGATGATATCTCAGGCTCGACAGGAAAACTTAAGAGACGAAACGTAAAACGCACGAAGCTGTTCCTTAAAACTATATTTTATAGGAGTTTGTTGTATGGGCAAAGGTAAAGCATCCCAGAGTCTTTTTATTCATTGTCTGTAAAAGGAAATGTCACCAGGCCTCGTATTTTGGCCGCTTTTATAGCGTTGGATAAAGCTTCCGTCACTCTCGCAGTTAAATACGGGTCTGAAAGTGACAGATGCTTTATCCACGCTTACCCACGTCGATAAACACGCGTATAATAAGCCCGCTGATATATATTTATTTATTCTCTCTAAACTGCGCCCATTGACAAAAAATAAAACTGCGCTGGAGTTACAATTTAATAACGACGCGAAACTAATTTTTGGATAAAAAAAATCACGCTTTTAACAACCGCTTTGTGCTCAAATAGTTGACTGACGATTAAATCTACGTAATTGACCAAATCGAACGTAAATTGATTAAACAAAACACATCAATACCGATGACCCGACGTGCCTGCTATAACCGCACTTTAAGTAACTACATTTTAAAACCTTGTCGCAATAATGTAATAAACAGGTATTGAAATGTTCAGCTACGTATTAGTTCAACAGTATGAGTAATATGTTTAACTACTTACATAACATCACGACTTCATTTCCAGAAAGGGGTAGGTTTAGTTACAGAAATACCAACAACTCTAAAAACACTTTTTGATAATTCTGTAAGCACATATTGCATAAACAGGCCATGTGTACCAGTGTATTAGAGACAGGTTGCGAGCCCATTGCCTAACAGTGCTACAAGCCTTTATTCTCTTAGTCACCTCTTACGACATCCACGGGAAGACATGGAGTGACACTATTCTAACCCGACAATCACACGGCACTATTAAATATATAAAAACCCTAATATAATGGTGACCCCTTATTATATCTTATCTAATCCTAAACGGCTCTGATTTTTTGTGCAATTACCCTCTTACACTCCCAGCTGTTCAAATGTGCAGGCTTCCTCACAATGTTTTCCATTCAATGTAAGAGTATCGAGTAATGTACATAAGTCAGAAAACTTATTGTTATGGTCACCGCGAGGGTTCGAACTCAGTACCTTACGATTATGAGTCGCTCCCTAAGCCACTAGGCCAGAGCGTCGGTGGCCTATAGTGGCTTAGATGGTCGACTCGTGATCGTAAGGTACCGAGTTCAGACCCCCGCTGTCACCATGTACCAATGAGTTTTTCTAACTTAAATACATTACCCGATGCTCTTACGGTGAAGGAAAAACATCGTGATGAAACCTGCACATTCGAACAGCTGAGTGTGTAAGAAGGTAAATGCACAAAAGATCCTTAAGGGGTCGAAGTGTACTCGAAAGAGTCTATCTGTGAAATAAGATAAGTCACTAGGCCATCGACGCTCTCAAGGTGACCCCTACTGACTTTCAGAGCTGATAAAAGATAGGACTCAGGAACAAATACTAGCGCTCATCACACAAATATTTGCCGATACCGGGAATCGAACTCGGGACTACCAACGAGGCCATCGCGTCGTCAAACCTCTATCTCTTAAACGGAAAACAACAATTTCACAGACAAAGACGGATAAACCAAACCAGTCCGTGGGTACATAAAAGGTGGTATCGTGATAAGATATATAGCTGAGTGGATACACTGTTATACAATAGTTATTTCTACTAAATTGTTAGATTGAAGAACATTTTGCTACACAATGGAAAAACCTAAAAATTAAACGAAGTAATCATTTTCTATTCTATTCTATTTACCTATATTGAGGATAAGAAATGGTAAGTAATGAAGTGGGTGCCGTAGATTTTCTTTGCACCTTTATTAAACGTATTTACCGCACTGATCGCTGTGCAAATAAAGGGAAGTGTGTATTAAGTCCGCCTGTCGGTAGCAAACCTGGAGGAAATGTGTTTATTTAGGTATCCGAATGGTTGAATTATGTAAATGTTACGAGAGAACGTTAGCGGAGCCTACAAGACAACCATATTCAAGGATATTATGTAACTTGGGGAAAGTCATCGCTGCAAATGTATGAATAATAAACCAAAATTAACCGCTTTTGACGTTCGTGGGCTTTGTTCGTTAATATCTTGTAAGTGTTGGATCTTGGAGTTACAGGGTGTTTTAATTCAGCGTGGCAGCTCTTAGTCAATTAGTTGCAGTGCATTTAATTGTTTGAAATACGCTAAAGAGATCTTGAGAGCTGCAAAGGATGGAGCGTGCGAAGAATGGTCTCGAGGCGCTCAGTTAATGGAGTTCGGAGACGGAACGTTGAGAGCGGGCGGTCTCTTTTTGTAATAATATAAGGCTGTGTACTTAAATGTTTACTTTGTAACATAAACTGGATCTTGAAACAAAGGAAATTAAAACGAGTGTAAATTATATAGCGTGTTTTCGTTTCATGGGTCATGATATTTTTTAATAAGGATAAAATTAACAACAGAATTTTATAATATAAATTGTAAGTATTATTAAGCATACCAACAGTATACATGTATTTGGAAATTTAAATGTCCGTGCTGCAAATCAGGATGTGAATATCACATTGATACTGATTAATGAAATGGAAGCATATAAATTCGAATGAATATGATTTATTCAATAATTTTGCTACAAGGGCCCGTCGGACACGTCGGTAAATACAAGTAAATCGACTTGTATTTCGAACAAAAACCAAGACAAAGGCATTTATTACCAGAGCATAGTAGTTAGGTATACAGATCGTCGTGGAACAGGATGTGATGTGTGATGTCTTAATTAGGCAGGCAATGTTACAATACCGATCTTTTTTCATCAAAGAACTCCCGAACGGAGAAAAATCATTTTTCGCATAGCCACCTTGTGATTAAATGGTCAAAATTATTTACTGGGCATTTCTGTATTAGAGTAACAGTTGGTAAATGATTGTAAATTTTAATTGTCATAAAGTAAGAGTACATTTGATAACATTACATTTTGACCGAGGTAAGTTTAGTTATCCTTCGTATCACGTGATCTACCAGTGACGCGATTGGTTTAAATACAAAATGATTAGAAACGCTAGTTAGCGTACGCATCTTGGTTACGACCTCAGGCCTAGGAGGTTCAAATTACGATAAACTAACATCTAACCCCATGTGGTTGCCGGGTTAGAATAGTGCCACTCCATGTCTTCCCGTGGATGTCGTGAGAGGCGACTAAGGGAATAAGGGCTTGTAGTACTGTTAGGCGATGGTTTGCAACCTGTCACTAATACACTGGTTGGCCTGACTATGCAAAATGTGGTTACAGAATTATCAACAAGTTTAGAGTTGTTGGAATTCTGTTGCTCTGCCTACCCCAGTTTGGGAATAAAGGCGTGACGTTATGTATGTATGTATGTAACATCTAACCCTATTTATGAATCCTGGATGATAAATCAAGAGGGCAGAGTTATTCTTAATATTGTGCTTTATTATCCATATCAAAACTAATATTTTATCATATTTCTGGGCTATATTGAAGTTATAAGCTTATAACGTTCTGGGGGCTAATAGGACCTAGCTATGCAATTCATTATACGGTGAGCGTAAAGGACAGAGCTGTTGCAGTTATAAAGCTCTGTCCTTTTCTCTGAGCGCAAACTGAACTGCATAGTTATGCCATAATAACCCCCTGATATTAAAATTTGCTTGTAATGAGAGGTAAATGAAATTAGTTCTGAGAATTTTTGCAATATGGCGAATAATTTCCTCTTTCAAAATACCCTTGAAATCAACTTCTAAGTTTAAAGAATCGTTCTTCTTGAAAACAAAGGAACCTTTTTATTTTTTACCCGCCGATCTGAAGAGGATTTTTTGACCTGTATTTATTCATGTATATGCATGATTCTTTGTTTCCTCGTAGAGGCTGGATGGATGGGCCGATTTAAACATTACAAACGATGTGTCGTTTAATTCGTCTTAACGTCGCGACTGTCACTTACTAGGTTAAATAAAAAAAAAAAATGGCGGACAAAAAATTATAAACGGTAGGGAACGAACATACGTATGTAGACGGCATTATCAAAATACGCAGTAGAATTTTTTACACTTGGATTTTGATAGCCTTGTTAGACACGCTTATCGACACAAAAGGAAATATCGAGCTGCATTTGCTTTTAATGTTTCTTTTATGTGCGCTTGTGCGATATTAAGTACGCACGTGTCGGAACGCTCTTACTGGGAAAAGGTTTTTCAATGATTTGGCGAAAAGGTATAGAAGGTTAAACATCGTCGACGATAGGTTTTTAGTAATTTAATCTTGAAGGTTAAAAAATGACTACCTATATTGCAACACCGTTCGTACTTAAATATTTATAAAAACATGTTAACTTGGAATTAATATAAGTAACTAAGTTTTTTTTTAACATGTTATTTGGAATTAATGTATCTAAGTTTTTTTAAATGTCTGCTTTTTGATTTACTTTCTTTATTCTTGTACAATAAGCAGTACATACACACTCGTACAAACAGAATAGTATGTTGTATATTATTGGTATTATTTTTCAGTGGCAAGTTTTGCTAAGGTTCACAAAGCCTTAAAAAAGCATTTTAGCTCACAAAGCCTTAAAAAAGCGTACCATTCACGTTACGACAGTCGCGTAGATCGTCGCACGAACCTCAGTCGCATACGTGAGTGGACCTTTAGTTAAGTGGTTTATGTCGTAAGTTTTGACAACTGTTTCAACCAACTTTGGGCTCCATTATATTTGGTAAAACCAAATTGCTCTTGACATGTTATAATATTGTTTTAACTCTACCGCCATTATTGTTACGTAAATAAGAGCTATCCTAACAAATAACGACAACAGCATAGCATGCTGTAAAGCAATAAATAAATAAATATAAATTAATATCACGGGACACTGTCACACATTTTGAACTAGTCCCAAACTAAGCTCTAGGCTTGTACTATGGGTACTAGACAACGATAAACATACTTAGATAGAGAAATAATACTTAAATACATAGGAAAACATCCAAGACTCAGGAACAAATACTCGTGCTCATCGCACAAATATCTGCCCTTACCGGGATTTGAACCCGGGACCGCTGGCTTCGGAGGCAGGGTCACTCCCAACTAGGCCAACGTGTCGTCGTCAATATTGTTTTACTGTTATAATATGACTTTATTTTATAAAGCCCCTTGGTCATATGGTTTTTTTTTGTCAACAACGCTGTTAGCGTATTTAGTAGTGACCCTACTTACAAAGCTAGCGGTCTTGAGTTGCATACCAGATAAGGGCAAAAGTATTTGTGTAATGAGCGCGAGTATTTATTCCTGTTCTGGATGTTTTCTATGCACTTCTCTGTACATACACATACATATATCACGCCTTCATTCGAAGAGTGGGGCAGGAGGTATTTTAAACTTTACTTTTTGTTAAACTTTTTAACCATAATACTCGTATTTGGTTTTAAACCTTGGTTTTGAGGACGCAGTGAATCTGGTTGGTAGTGACTGCGTACAAAGCTAGCGGTCCCAGGTTCGGTTCCCGGTTTAGAGCATATATTTGTGTGATGAGCACGATTGTTGTTCCTAAGTCTTGGATGTTTTCTGTGTGTATTTATTTACTTATTTATATGTTGATCGTTGTCTAGTAGATACCCATAGTACAAGCCTAGAGTCTAGTTTTGGAGTAGGACTGCCTAAATCTAACCTCCTGGGCTCGTATTGGTCGCGTTCATCGAGGTGGATAAAGCATCCGTCACTCTCGCACTGTACCTGTCAGAAAGTGACGGATGTAATATCCACGTTTAGTCACGCGATAAACACGGCCATAATAAGCCCCCTGTGGGCCGAGCACGCTGCCACGGGACATAGTGACAAATGACGACAAACGGGAACTAGTGTCAAATATTATTATGAAATTATTAAAATGACAGCCACCGGGGGATAAAGTTGCTTCGTAATAAAAGGACTCAAATCTCTCGAAACACTTTTAATTTTAACCTTAGTTCTTTACACTTACGTTGGAATATGCAATAGACGAATTAAAGTCCCGACCCTATGGCGAAAATTGACCCGTGGCAGCGTGCTCGGCCCACTGGTGTTTAATTATTTTTTACCATTTTCCAAGTGCATAGCAAAACCATCAAGCAACATAAGCACGTACCCTAAGAAGCATATCCCAAGAGACACGAAGTAAAGAATATTTTAGACGTCAAAACCAAAGTAATTCATTCCTTATTCATAGTTTGCCCCAGTTTTACAGGCGGATCTACTGGGTAATAAACGGGATGCCTTCATGAAGTTTTTTTTTAGAGAAGCAATGAGATGCTTTGTCACGTCGCGTGGGCTAGGACGTGCTTTTATATATTCTTTCACGGTTTGTATTACACTGACTTAGGAAAGAAAGTTGGTAAGGGATAAATACTATTTAATTAGGTACTAATTGTGAACAGAGGTGGGAATAGATATTGTTACGCTGGTGGCTTAAGGCGTATCATTTTCAATCGTGATTTTTGTTTCAGTCCGTTTCTGAGGTAGCTTTTTTTTAGCTGTATCACATACTAGAGTACAAAACTTTCACCTTGCCGTTGTTTTCAGGTGCCTGAAACCCTTTTTCAGTCCGTTTCAGTCCACCATCTATCAGATTACGCAATAATTTGAAAACCCATTTTCAGGCATTTTCAGGACCCCTTATGGATCTTTGAACTACATTTCAGTATTTGGCGAATTTTCCACTAATAGGGAGATAGATAGCATGATTAGAAAGAGATGCTGAGAATCTTAAACAGCATTTGAAAGATACAAAACGATTAAAAATGAGACATGGAACATTCCAGACCCGAGAGCAAAGGACATCGCGGTTCTAAACAAGGTCGCTATGTGTAGAACCTCCCAGCAACGAACTCTCTAGATCGTTCTTGGCGGGCCAAAGTTCATCAGTCATTCCAGGAGGTATTCTAGAATGATCGGAAACTGGAACTATAAAAGTAGTAACGATTGCGTACAGTGTGAACAAGAGCGAACCGAGCGATTATCTAAGTAAGTATTCGAAGCTTATTGTGCGATAATTGTTGGTAACGGTTAAGTAAGTACTACATTAATAAAGTCTAGCTTTTAATTATCGGTGTAATTAGGTCAGATTTAGGTTAGTGTCTTTCCTGTGGACACGCCTAAAGTTAACGTTTTTAAGGCCTAATTTTCTGGCTAAACCCATTCCCGCATAAACGGCGCCAGGACTGCTTTAGGCATCATATAAAAAAAAATATATACACACAAGCTTTTAACTATTGACCACAGGAAAGAAAACTTTTGTTTTTAAGAGTGTGTGTGACCCAATTGTGTACTTCTATCAGTACTTATCCCTATGTTTTAACAATAGTAAGCAATGCTTATAGTAAGCACTAAATTGCATGCGCAGCATGCGTGAGTGAAATGACACGTTTTTAAGTGAAGATGCATCACGTTGAGGGTAAATGAGCACTACCTATTTATTCCAACCCCTGATTATGGTAATTATATTATCTTATAATGATTAGCTTTTTAGGGAAATATTTCGTTCCAAAATAAGCTATGTAATTATTTAACCTTTTCATACGAGTATACATATAAATCCGCGTCTTATTCGTTAATGTTGCCCAATTCCTATGTAGTTAATTGCAGAATATTAAATTTGGCATAAAAACAAATATCTCAGATGACTAGACTTCATTGGTTCTTGAGTTAGGGGCGAGTAGTAGTTACTTCTCGTAATATGTATACTGGGTGATTTTGGGGTCATGATCCGGAATGGCCAGAAGCGAATAAGATGGTCATACCGAACAACTTTTCCGATGGGACCAACCACGAAATCGCTTAAAAAGGAACACCTGTTCCATACATTAACGGTGAATTAATTGAGAGTTAATGTACAGAACAGCTGGGTTTTTTTTTTGCGATTTCGTGGTTGGTCCCATCGGAAAAGTTGTTCGGTATGACCATCTTATTCACTTCTGGCCATTCCTGATCATGGCTCCAAAATCACCCAGTATAAACCTTTCAGTAATCGTTGTTTATTGTAAATGACTCGCACAAATTAAAATTTTGTAATGTTTTTACCATTTTAAATCATCTTTAATATAGAATAGTAGTTCATAGGTAGGTCCTTTTTTTTAAAGAGTTTCTCGTGTTATTAGTAACAGTTTTGGAACCCCACACAGAGCATGGTCCGACAATAAATTGTTCGATAACTAAAAACTTCAAATTTTCGGGTAGAGACATGACCCAAAAAAAGAGGCCAAGTGCGAGTCAGACTCGCCCATGAAGGGTTTCGTAGCAGCAAGACGATTTATGACGTGTTAAAAAAAAACAACTTACTAGATCTCGTTAAAACCAATTTTCGGTGAAAGTTACATCATATTCTTTTTTAAGTTTTATTATTTTCTTATTTTAAGAAGTTAAGTACAGGGGACACACACACTGATTTTACCACTTTGGAAGTGTCTCATGCGCAAACTATTCAGTTTAGAGAAAATTGATATTAAAAACCTACACGTATGGGTTTGATGAAAAAAAGAGTTTCAGTTGTAAGTATGGGGAATTCCAAAAATTGTTTTTTTTTCTATTTTTGTGTTTTTTCTATCTTAATGCGGTTCACAGAATACATCTACTTACCAAGTTTCAACAGTATAGTTATTATAGTTTCGGAAAAAAGTGGCTGTGACATACGGACGGACAGACAGACTGACAGACATTCATGACAAATCCATAAGGGTTTTGTTTTTTGACATCTGGCTACGAAACCCTAAAAAGGTAAACCATAAACGTTTCCCTTACAAAACGCCAAACCGAATTCCAAATAACAATTCCGGCCTATAAAATGTCACAAAAATCCCAGCGATATATAACAGCATTGTAGGAGTAAACGACGCGACACGTCGACATTTGTCTCCCCATTGGATTCGGTTCGGCTCCTAACTGACAGATCGCCGCACGATACATTGCGTGCCCTGGACGTGGCGACGACGTGTTGTGGTATACCCGGAGAGCGATGAATGTTGGATTAATTGCTTGGAAATCCAACGCTTATCTAATGGGCGTGCTTGTTTGTTTGTAATTATGTTAAACACGTGGTTTATTTATTTATTTAATTAGACACACCAACAATATGGCTTACGTTTTTTAAGAAATAAATTACACGGATGTTCTGGACTAGCCTGTACACCAATGACAGGTGAGCAACAGCACCAAAACACGGTAATTCTTAATAGATAATTAACTAAAATTATGTAAGTTAAGACTGCCAATGGAAATTTTGAGAGAAAATAAGAAAAAAAAACAACTATAACACTCTCTACTCAACACCTTCCCGTGAGTGACTTTGCTGCAGTAATTTACGCCCCCATACTCCGGGCTTATCAATATATATATATATATATCCAATAAACGATAAAGGGGTTGATGACAATGGGCGAGCAAAATGAAATACTTTCTCCACAAGAATGTAGAAAACCAGGCAAGAGCATGTCAGACCATCAGTGTAGGGTTCCGAAGTCGTAAACAAAAAACAAGTAATAACTAATTTTCTAATTAAAGTCAATTGGTGCCGTCTTAGATGATTTTAGTAGGTATTAACACTTTAATCGCCTGTGTCTCAAGAACCAATGATGTCTACTTACTCGTGATAGTTTTCTTTAAAATTCTCGCTCGGACAAGTCATCGCAGAAACTGATATGGACATGGGACAAGACTATTATAGAGTCGCGACTTAAGATTATTATTATCTAAAGCTGATATAATTATTATCGTAATTTATAATTTAACATTTGACCTTTTTAGTCGCATACCTGTCATGGATTTGTCAAAGTGGCTTGAAACAGTTTTGTGGTGACAATTTAAACAAATACAATTATTTGCTTAATTATGGTTATTTCTAAATATTTTAAATATGGTGCAAATAAATACAATTAATAAGTGGATTAAGGACTACCCCGAGCTCCGTTATCAGGAAAATGTCAAGGAAATATTGTGTACAGCATGTGACATTCGTATCAAACAGTTAAAAAAAGATAATATTGATAAACATATTAGGTCAAAAAATCACAAATTGAAGACAGCTCCGCCAGAAATTTCTTATGAAACTTTTTGCATCGATTTGTTGATGTTCCTAATTTCTGTTAATATTCCATGGAATCAACTCAATAATTCACGCTTCAGGGCATTTTTCAAAAAGTATCTGTGGTGCCCGTGGGAAATACCTGATGAATCCTATATTAGGAAAAAAATCTAATTGAAAAATAAATGTAATTGAAAAATATAATTAAATAATATTGTACATAATGCGATTCTATTGATCTTGTTCTATTGCCGTCTTGCGATTGTTTTGCGATGACTTGTCCGAGCCCTGCTATCTACAATTAGCGCTTTAAAGCTTAATATTTCATTAACGGATTACTTAATCGAAAAACTGTTTCCACAAACCCGTAATATTTTTTAAAGACCTATCCATCGACACCCACTCTATAGGGCAGACGAGAAAAAAAAACATCCCCACGTTACGTGTAGGGAATGTACCATAAAAAAAAAATATATAATTTATTATACCAATTTGTTGGCGTGACTAATATACATATTCATTCATGCCAAATTACAGCGTTCTAGTACTAAGAGTCTCTGAGCTAGGCTGCGGACGGACGGACGAACAGACATGGCGAAGCTATAATGGTTCCTCGTTAGACTACGGAACCCTAAAAACTAAAGCGTAAGCAACTAACTTCGTGAAATAGAACAGCTATATACATAATATCTTATTGATAGATATAAAAATCTTCTTAGTAAGATTATCTGGGCGATATACCTACTTAGCAATAAGACCGCATGTTAACTAACAAGACAAATCAGCATCAAAAGTAGCTACGCAGAATAACATGCTCAAGATGATCTAGACACGACGTATTCTTGACAATAGCAAGTTTTTTTTATGGAATCGGATCGCCTGATGGTAAGCGAATACCGTCACCCATAGACACCTGCAGCGCCAGAGGAGTTACAGGTGCGTTGTCGGCCTTTCAAATGAGAGTACGCTCTTTTCTTGAAGGTTTGAAGGTCATTTTGGTCCGGAAATACCGCAGGCGACAGACAGTGTAGATCATTTTGAACTCTTCGCTAGCGTAGCTTAGTAAGTTGTATGTGGTATTCAATAAATAGTTTTTGTATAGGTACATGTTTTTCACGCAAGGCCGCCTTGTGGCTCTATTGCCAACAAGACCATTGATTTGCACTTGTTTTTGCCATAAGTCAGTTTGTATTGTTTTGTATTTATTATACTTTTTTATGCCTTGAACAAAAAATCAAACACATGCGCAAAATAAAAAGTTGTAATGTTGATTTACCTCAAGAACTTTGTGGCTGATGCTTTTAAATTTAAGCATTAAATTTAAGAACACGTAAGAACTGTGACCGGGTGCATTTCATGGGATACAAGACTATAAATTGAGAATCAATACGATAGTAATAATACGTCAAAAGCAATAATATAATTAGTATAATTTGTTGTTTTTTATTATTATTTTATTGACAATAGCGGCCCGCCCTCGCTTCGCTTCGGGTTAAAGTATTATATATAAACCTTCCTCTTGAATCACTGTATAAAAAGTAGCCTAAGTTCATCAGGGATAATGTCGGCTTCTAATGGTAAAATATTTTTTTAAATCGCTCCAGTACTTTCGGAGGATATTCGAAACAAACAAACAAACAAATCTTTCCTCTTCATAGTATTAATATAGATAAATGAGTTCGCTAATATAAAAAATAGCGATTTAATAGAACAGCCAAGAACAATATGTACCTATTCAGTCTTTTACTGCCTACCTCCATTAAAATAATAAGAATATATTATATTTCAATATATTTCAACACAGGTAATTTGCAATGTGTCTTGTTGCAAAATTAAACAAAAGCTGTTTATCGAATGAAATTACATTTTGTATGTTTCATTTAATGCTTTAATTCTGTTATTTAATATAATAACATTTGTGCTGTTTCAAACAAGAAAAAGTAATTAATTTATTTTAACGGAGCCTTGCAGTTTGTTATGAAATAATTACATTTGTAACAATATATATTTTTCCGGCACAACAGGGAAAAAATCTTTTTCCTAGCCAATTTAGAAACTTGGTGGAATTCGTTTCTTTACCATTATTCATGTACATTTGTGTTTTAAATATGTAAAACTCTGCACTGACGCTTTAACCTAATAAAAGCACATAATAAAATGATATTGTCGTAGTGTTTGGCGATCTGCATCTCAATAATCATTATAACGCCTTTGCGTCTGTTCTTTGAATATATTGTTATTCTTTAATACATTTCCTTGAGACTGTCAAACGTGGACACACGGTTACAAACAAAATCCTCGATAGTTTTAATTTATATTCGAAACAATTCTTTACCGATATTTTAATTCAATAGTTGAGTATTTAGAACTTCTTAATTTTGGTAAACCACTTTTTTAGGGTTCCGTAGTCAAATTAGGAACCCTTACAGTTTCGCCATGTCCGTCCGTCCGCAGCCTAGTGCAAAGACTATTAGTACTAGAAAGCTGCAATTTGGCATGAATATGAATATTAGTCACGCTAACAAAGTGGTACAATAAAAAGTAAAAAAAAAATTTTTTTAGTGTACCTCCCCTACACTTAACATGGGGATCTATTTTTTTTTCTCGTCTACCCTATAGTGTGTGGTGTCATTGGATAGGTTTCTCAAAAATATTATCGGTTTGTGTCAGCAGTTTTTTAATTAAGTACTTAACCCGTTTATGAAATATTAAACTTTAAAGCGCTAATTTTTGTTAGACTCAATTGCCGGTTGGTTTTTAAATAAACAAAATATTATTTGAATTTGATGCTGCAATCAAGGCGCACGCAAACTATCTCCATCTCACGTTCTCCTCGCGGAAGCACATAAAGCCTTCCCTTTCATTCTTGTGTGGGCTTAGTAGCATATGTGGCCTCTTAAGAAGCGCTCACAGTGTTTAATGACAAGTGGTGTGTCCTCTTAGCGGTTTAAGTCGCTTCATGAACCTAAGGATAAGTGTAGCAATTAGTCAATATAAGTTGTATATTAGGTCTCTGTAAATTCTGCTCTAGAATAGTAATGCCATACTTTGTCCTTATCAGACAGATAAGGACAAAGCATGGCATAACTATTCCAATCTTATTCTACGTTTATTGGTAAGAAGGTAGGTATGTTATTTGTAAACATTTTAAAGGTAAATATTCCTTAGTTCTTGATTTATTTTATTGGAGGCTTTGGCTAAAGCTGTAAGTCTACAAGAGTTTTAAAACAAAATACCTCGTTCCTTCTCGTAGCAATGAAATTTACAACTACTTATATTATTATGTAGTAAATAACTGGTATGTATTTTTACAATAACTAATTTTAAATAACCCAGTAATTATACCAGCAAATTAACGTTACGTTGTTTTTAACATGGATAAAAAACGTAGTGTTCTTGTCTGAGTTACTATAAATTGTTATTTTACGATTAACAAACACTTTGGAAATCATTTTTTGTAAGTTTCGAAGATATTATGTAATCATAACTTTAAATCATTTTTTTTAACTGTCACATTCAGGGCTATGTCATAATTCCGAATAAATCCAAATTCCGACTTTATTTTATTTTATAGAAAACTTATATTTTTTATATCACTTATAAAACAAACATAACCTAACCTACTTAAAGCATCTAAATTATGCATTTTAATTAAAATTGCTCCGTCGTAACTTAGCTTTCGGAAAAATGAAAATTCGGACTAATGAACATTCGGATTTTATTTCGGAATTTTAAGGTGTTCCCGTTAGATACATTTAACACTGAGAATAACTCACTTTTCACTCTGTACACCGTGGACGATGAAAAAAAAAAAAACAAAATTTTAACCATGATCAGAATACCATGTCCCTACCCTATCCTAAACCATGAATTCCCCGAGCCTCGCTCGCAATCACATCATGATTACACCAACACTATCCCGTCAATGAGCTCGCAATGAAACAAAATCCTTATCACGATAACGTTAATGTCTATTTGGAAACAAAGCGATATGCCACGCCGAACAAAGCTATGAATAAATCACGTGGAAACTGGCTCGTTTATATACCGGTCTTACGCGAACAATCGGGTGCGCCCGCATCAATCAGAGCGAGGGAGATAGCGTGATGTTCCGTTGTTGGCTAGTAATGCTAGCGCTAACTGGCTATTATGATGACTATCGCGCCATGCAGGTGCAAAGGTGTTTCGATTTTAATGATCATTTGTTACCAACTGGTGAAATTACCAACATACAGGTTAGTGAAATTTGTAGTTTTAGAGATATCACAATTTGAAAGTTAAGGAATTATGTGGTTTTGTATAGGTCTTTTTAAACAGTGCAAAAATAATAGTTATGTTAAGATTTACGAGTATATCTAAAGGGGCATTGTGAACTTTACATTCTGAGGTTATTATATTTTTAGGGTTTCGTAGCTCAAAAAGAAAAAACGGAACCCTTATAGGATCACTTTGTTTTTGAGTAAAAACCATATACTCAAATCTACAGTCATTTGAAGTTGTGAAAAAAATCAAACTTCTGAGTTAACGTAAAAAAAAGAAGTGACCGCTTATGCCGCAAAAAACGTTTAAGTATGTCGACACTGTTACGGGAATCAAACTTTATAGGGTACTTCCCATAGACTTTATTAAAGCACAAGTAAAAGAAAAAAAAAAATTGTTGATATGTTGCACAATCACAAAAAAAAAGTTATTGCGATTGTAAACTTATTTGCAGCAGTGGCGAAGCGTGGCCTAAATCAGTAAGTAACGGCTTTCCAGTCAAGTGTTAGTCGGACTACGCACAACGCAATAGGGTTTCTAACTAACTTTTGTCAGTTGGTATTATAAATAGCTACTTATAGACGAAATGTCGGTTGAAATTCTACCTAAGATGCTATTAGATACCGCTATAATACAAATATTATGTAAGAAAAAAGTGTACGTATGTTTATTAAAGCTTTGTTACCTACAAATGCTTTGTAACCTTAGGTTGCCTTCAACACGGTCATTGCCGCTAGCTGGGCGCATTGTTCGTAGCTGATTTTTACAACATGGCGGAGAAACAAGCTACGGACTACTCGTAGCGTTACTGGAGAGGGAATGGAATGCTACGTGTAGCGTTTTTCCATTTCGTAGCGGACACCACACCGCTACGAATATTGGTCTTATTGGGCGGGTTTAGTTCTATGATTTTTATTATCAGTTATCATATTCAGGCGACCCGCTAGTCGGGTCCGTTTTGTATGGAAATACAACTTATATTTCTGTTACAAAAGTGGACGCAACATTCTTATACAAAGTTTACCAAGTATCCTTGCAACTATGTGGGTATCCTATAAAATGCAATCATGTACACATGGCCGTCAGCTGACCACAGGATCACGTAGTGTCTCATCGCTGAGACGTGCCCTCATTCACTACTTTAATACTTATTTTAAAAATATAGCTGTTGATCGTATGATCTCTAAATATTTAGAACTTTTAAATAGTTCTTAAAAATAAATGAGACTAAAACTAGATAATACAACTGTATTATCTCTATTATTGGCTATCTATATTATTGGCTAACTAGCCTAGTTCGTAGTGGTGACTCGTTTAGTTAGTAGTGACTCTGTTTATGAACCTAGCGGTCTCGAGTTTGATGCCCATTCAGGGTAAATATTTGTATGCGTTTCTGAGTCGTGGGTGTATTCTAAGTAGATAATTCCGAGTATATCTTTAGGTATCTATACAGGTGACATCAAAAACGTGATCAAAAGTGATATGACTTAATTAAACATTAAAGTGGGATCCTAACAATGTAGGTATGTAGGTGTTTAGATTTAGTATTCAGATTTAATCACGTATTTGTCAAAATTAAATAATTCATTGTAAGCAGTATGGTCTCCCTAGTTGACAGAAAGAGATGCAAAGATACATAGAAACAACAAAACAAAATAATTGAGAATGACTGATTTGAATTGTCACTGTGACTGAAGTGTTAAAGTAAAATTATGGTTTCCAATTCTAAAAATATGGTAACCATGTTTTACTAAATCGGTGTTTTAATTATGGAGAAAACTAACAAAAAAGAAATACCTTTTGTTTCTTGTAGCTAATATTACTAGAACATGGTCATCAATTACAGAGTCTGAAAACCTGGTTTCTGATCACGTCTTCGATGTCACCCTGTATATTGAAGTGTGTTTATAGTGTGTTTTAGAACAAGCTTAGAGCTTAGTTTGACACTTGTTATACTCGTATGCAATTTTACACAAGTTCGTAAGCTTTTAAATAATTGCCAAAATTATTTTAAACTCTCTCTAAGTTCTCTTTAATACGCACGTATGGCATTTTTTTATTAATTTTAAAAGTGCGGCTTTTGTTCCCATATCTATTGACGAGGCTTCATCTGGTCAGAAAAACCTTGATATCTATGCAATAACAGCGGATAAAATCATTCAGCTGAACCAGCTGTGACCAAGTTGAACTGACTGACGTAAGTATTTTTCGGTCGTAGACTATAGTGACCCGCCCTTGCTTCAATTTATTTAGGTTTTCCGGTACATACTCGTAAGCCAGAATTTATTATTCATAAAAACCTTCCGTGATATAATATCTAACTGATGGTGAAAATGATTGTGACCTTGCCTCTGAAGCCGACGGTCCCGGGTACAAATCCCGGTAAGGGCAGATATTTGTATGATGAGCACGAGTATTTGTTACTGAATCTTGGATGTTTTCTATGTATTTAAGTATTTGTTTCTCTATCTAAGTATGTTTATCGTTGTCTAGTACCCATAGTACAAGCCTAGAGCCTAGTTTGACATTGTCCCGTGATATATATACGTGAGTTAGCGAATATACTGACAGACAAAAAGACAGACAGACAGACGTGGAAACCGATTTTGTTTTATACTTTGTAAAAAATATGTAATTGATACTTGTGGGGAAACCTTTAATCAACCAACCTAAAACCAACAATAACATACACATAAATCGTTGGATGAATTACTTGTTCTTTCCATAAATGTTAGGTAAAGATAAAATAATATTCCGAGGGGAAAAATGAACTTTGAAAATTAATGATGAAATAATAGTCTGAGGGAAAAATGAACTTCGAAAATTAATGATATAATAATAGTCTGAACAATAAATAAACTCTGAAATTATCGGTTTAGCCATGAACGTTTCACAAACAGATAGACCAAGTTACTTTCACATTTATAATATGTTAGCATCTGCCCGTGACTTCATCCGCGTTTATTTCAAACATAGTCATTCACTCGAGAACTTTTTAAAATTTCCAGGATGAAAAATAGCCAATGTCTAGTAGAACCTTAATACTATGAAGATACCGTTTGTTTTTCAATATAGATGTTGTAGTGGCACGTGCTAACTCGGTAGCTAGCGGCTTCGCAATAATAGAGACAATGGCCTTTGTTTAAAAGATTAGGGCTCGAAGCGAAAAATTCACCTGGGAAGATTCATACTATACAAGCTATCTCCATTCTAAATTTCATCCGAATCCGTCCAGCCGCAGCGTAAAGGAGTAACAAACTAAAACACGTAGGTACATTTTCACATTTATAATATTAGCGCGATATTTAAAATAATGAGATTGAAGCGTCTGAAACCACTTTGCATTGCTTACATGGTTTTTACAAGCTTTTTAATTTGTCCGAACATACAAATTAAGAAGACTCAAGTCTAGCCATGAAGATTTGAATAACTTCCCGGAGACTGATTGAGCTCAAATTTGTTATACTTACGTAACCTCAATGATAATACAATAATATGACAACATCGAGCTGGTCTGACGATGGAGTCGGAAGGTGGTGACAGGATCTCCGCTATACTTAACGAAGACCCATCGAGTTTGGACTCATTAGGTTGGTCTTGACAAGCAGTAAATGACTTTGCAAAAAAAAATACAGTCGGCAACGAAAGCTTATCTCAAAAATTATTAAATCTCAAATAACCTGATTAATACAACTACGTGTATCCAAGTATGTTTATCAGGGAATGATCAGCGTGCGTATGAGAGGAATTGCGCTCGGAGCCGTCTAATTTGACGTGTATTACAGTTGTTACGAAACGCTCGAGCAGGCTGGCATTGTTTGCGGTAAATTTGCGCTTAGATACGCAAAGTTACACTTTGACCCGTCTTGGTGCTTTACCCGTTTTGGGCGATTCTCTGCATTATTATGCCCTCCTTCACCAATAAGCAGTATATCAAATTCTATTACCAATGCAGTTTTAATTCTCTTCTGTTAGTAATAAGGTTGATATTGCTACAGGAGTTTTTTCTGAGATACTGCCTTTTGGCTTAAGAGGGCAGTATTATGTATAAAAGCATTTAATTGCGCATTTTTTTTGTTGCACAATTAAATAAGTACTTTACTTACTTTGATACTTTAACTCTTATCTGAAATACTTAGGCCGATATGAGACCAAAAAAGTTTCTAGCTCTTTTGGACCTTAAGCTCATACAAATAGAGTCGAAAAGTGGTAAAGGAGTTACTTGGTTGCCTTTACTTACAGACTTCATATAGAGTGATTTTGATAAATAAAACCATTTGTCAATTAATCGATGTTTGCTGCCAAGTGATTAAAACTAAATGTCAAATTTCATTTTCTTTTTAAGTAAATGGAGGTGATTTATCGTAGAGGTTATTTGATGTTATCTAAGAGAATTAAATTTTAAAAAATCCCTTAAATTTAATTCATTTTTATTTATCTTCAGAAGCTTAGTAAAAAGCAATCATTAATCATTTGATTCAATTTTTTTTTATTGAAATGTATTTTTAACGATCACTACGTAGTCAAGGTGACAAGTGTCATTCTGCCACCATATGAAAGAAGGCAGCTATTTGCACTATAAGAATTAAAGCATTCTCAGCACTGCACTATTGACATAAGGTTTCTTTTTAAATACGATTCCCATAACAGATAGCTGCTTTCTTACGTATGAAGGCAGTATTGCAACGTTACAAATCTTGCCCGTTGTGATGACATACAAAATTAATGCCTTTATGCCAGTAATTTCACCGTGGTCGGTTCCCGACTCGGCTCCACAGAGTCATCGGAAAGAGTGATTAAAAGTTAAACTAAAAAATAACAAAAAATATCCAATCATGTCAGCGTACCACCAGCATATGGATTTTATAATTTGATTTTAAGGTTTAAAATACAATCCTTTGAATTTAAAAATTTTACGAAGCACTACAACTCCAGCTTTTAGGGTTCCGTAGTCAAACTAGGAACCCATATAGTTTCGCCATGTCTGTCCGTCCGCGGCCTAGCTCAGAGACTCTTATAGGTCTTTCAAAAATATGACGGGTTCGTGAGAACAGTTTTTCTATTAAGTAATCTGTTTATGAAATATAAAGCTTTAAAGTGATATTTTTTGTTAGACTTAAGTTTCCCCCCCTCCCTCTCCCCTACAGCCAAAACTACAAATACTAAAAGTGTGAAAAATCTTAAATGAAAGAGCATAACGAAAACTATCACGACTAAATAGACATTGGTTTTTGAGATACAGGCGATTAAAGTGTTTATACCTACTAAAATACAAAAACAGCACCAATTGACTTTGAATATAAAATTAGTTATTACTTGTTGATTTTTATGTTTTTATTTTTAGCTCCGGAACCCTACCCTGAGCATGGCACGATATGCTCTTGTCCGGTTTTTGCTTTAAAACCGCACATCGAGCAAAATTTACTAACTCATCAAAATATTGTATGCTTCAATGGTAAATTCAAGCTTAGCAAAGTGGTTCTAATTTATTTTATATCAAGTTAAATATTTGTTAATAAAGTGAATATGAAATTTGAGCGATATGCTGAATAGAAACATTTCAAATTGGTAACATTGTAAGTATAATTTTCACTTGATTGTACTAATTTGGTCGTGATTATTTTATTCTTATGTAAATATTATATTTTCACAAGTAATTCAAACTCGTAACCTTGATGATTTAATTATACCGCGTCTTACCTGTCCTTCTTAAGTCTACTAATTTAATACGTATAAAATAAATTTACTGGCTGACTGACCGATCAACGGTTAAATAAATATTATATCGTGACTACTTTGAAAAAACCTCGTATCTCATATTTAGTGATGTACGATTTTAAACTTAAATAAGGCAAATAAATAAATTTAAAATCGTACATCACGAAATATGAGATACGAGGTTTTTTCAAAGTAGTGACGATGTGTATATCTATACATATCCGATCAGCTGTACGTTGGTACATCTAAAACCGCTGGACCTACTAGAAAATTGCAAGAAATAATTCGCTGGATTTTTCATTTTTTTTATTTCATAAGAACCTTCTCCTGACGATAGCGAACACAACAAAAAAGAATAAGAGAAATCGGTCCAGCCGTTCATGCGTATAGAATACCAGCCCTACATTGCTACCAGTGCTACCTGTAACATATACAGGGTGTCCGCGAGATCGTGGCCAACCTTACGGAGCTGAATAGCTCAGCTTAGGAGTGTCCAAAATATGAAGAATCATGATTTGTAAAAATCGCACCAAAAACGAGATATATCAACTTTTAAAAATTTTGGTCATCGCGGAATCCAAATTGTGGTTTATGAGAATTTTTCGGTTTTGTTTACTGGTGAACCATTTTTTTAACCTTAATTGGTTCAAAGTAATTATAAGAATTTGACGCTGCCATTATGGCACGTTCAAACTATCTCCAACTCACGTTCTTCGCGCGGAAACCCATAAAGCCATCCCTTTTCGTTCTTGTACAGGCGAAGCAGCATACTGTAGCATCTTAAAATGTATATCTTTTTTAAATTGTTCTCCAACGGGAAAAAATAGGGGAAACTAATTCTACGCTTACAAAGTCGCGGGCGTCCTCTTAATTTCCCCCTTATAACAAAAAAGGTAGATCGAGATCACCAAAGAAGCGGACTGATTATGATGACTGTCCTAATGGTAAGATCAAAGACACAGACACAGTATTAACAGTAGTTCGTCTACAAACAAAGACACCTATATCGCGCGGCGTGCATGTGCCGCGAACCACCACAAACTCAACAAGACGCACTAAGCCGGCTTACACAGGGCTGCACTGTCGCCGCGTTTGATTGCGTGGGTATAAATTACCGGTAAAATGGGGAGATTAGAGATTCGCGAGGTGAATAGCACAACTCAAAATAAAGCATATTATACTTATTATAAGACTGGGATTTCAACGTAATTTTCCAATAGGCTTGTCAATGTAATACTGATTCTTATTAGTAACAAATTATGACTTCTCATCCCCATCTTACGTAAAAAGCGACGCGCTTTGAAACAACCCTAGCGCCCGTGCGGCAATAGGTAAAATAAAGTAAAGTAATGATTTATGTATTAACAATCAATAAAATCAAATCAATATCAGGGGATAATCTTACACAAATTGATCTTGTCCCTAACTAAGCTCTAGGCTTGTACTATGGGTACTAGACAACGATAAACATACTTATATAGAGAAATACATACTTATAGAAAACATCCAAGACTCAGGAACAAATATTCGCGCTCATCACACAAATATCTGCCTTTACCGGGATTTGAACCCAGGACCGCTGGCTTCGGAGGCAGGGTCACTCCCAACTAGGCCACCGTGTCGTCAAAATAAAGCAATTAAGTAATTTAAAGCCCATTTATAAAAATCTATATTTTTACAGAGATTCTTCAAAAGAATTCGTTAAATCAACACGCTCAATTACTGTAGGTGTACGGGCACTTTGCTTCCTTCATTTCTAATTCAGCAGTTAGTAAGATGGCCCACTGACCGAGCAAGTCGACGTTGTAATCTGAGTGGCCATGTTCATTATTCAGATAGCTGGGGTACCCATTAACAGGGAGGAAGCTGCCGACTAGATATTTGGTTTTGACTTTGTTAATTTTGCTAAAATATTAAAATTATGTAAATTGCGCAAAAAATTACCCCTTGGTTTAGTCCGAGTTTACTCGTAATTATTTTTCTTTTGGATTTGTCTTTTATTTATAAATACACTTAGTATGATTAAGGTATCCTGTGGCCTTAACTTTCATTGTGATATAATTGATATTGTATTTGAGGGAAAGATAATGTATTTATTGGCCGTTTACAAACAAGGATATTGTCTTTTGAATTCTTTTAATGATTGAAAGGATAAGATGTAAGCAATGTGCGGTACTTATACCTTTGTCACTCTCGCGCGTTATGCAAACAATCGCAGTGGCACTATGTGAAGAGACTTTGAAGTCGAAAGTACTATCGTTGAATTCGCCCATATTAGTTAACAAGATGCCTGCAATTTCATTTGCATAGAATTCGTTTCAGAGAGGGGGTATATCTGGGTTTGTGTATATTATTTTGTAACTATGTGTATTGTTGTAACATCGTAACTCCCAAACGGTTGAACTGGTTTGGATAGGGTTTTTAATTACAGCCATTTCAATCGGGATTGTTCTAAGTTCTAAGCTTATCTAAAGGTTTACCATTTTATCGGTAATTTGTATCTATTAAATACTTAAAGTTATGTTTAAACCATAGGACGCTCGCGACTGTGTGCGCGTAGAACTAATTTCCCGCTACTTTAACCCGTTAGGTGATGAATTCCCCAAAACCTCTTAGTGCACCCCTAGAATATCCAGCGTATTATTTCCTGCAAATTTCAAGTAGGTCCAGCGGCTTTAGATGTACCAACGTACAGCTGATCTGATATGTATAGATATACACATTGCTACTAATTTTAAAAACCTTGTATCTCATATTTTATGATGTACGTTTTTAAATTTATTTCTTTTTCTATTTAAGTTTAAAATCGTACATCACTAAATTTGAGATACGAGGTTTTTCCAAAGTAGTGACGATATAATATTTATTTAACCGTTGATCGGTCAGTCAGCCAGTAAATTTATTTTATACGTATTAAATTAGTAGACAACAAGAGGACCCCGATTGCACCGAGTTCTAAATCTTCAGTGCGAATTATTTAACGTTGATTTTAGCGAGCTTAATATAAGGGGAGTCGCGTTGGTTAGTTGGCTAATCAAATTTTCGGCGCAAGCGTAACCAGCGCTGCAAAGTTATCTTTATGAGGCAGAGCCAACATTAAGCCGACGCCACATATGCGGAATTTGCCGAATATTCGTACTGCACGGCTACATTTGCACTGCACAGGACGGGGCGCGAGTTATGTCGTTAGCAAGAAAGTCTACCTTTTATTTTCTGACCGTTCTAATTAGACAATGGCGGGTAGTCTATCTCGCTCACGACGTAACTCGCTCGCCGTCATGTGCTAGCCGTGCAGGTGTCTCTGACTTTAACAAAACGACATTGAGAGACGCAAACATGAATTCGGTGAATCCCGCATATGTGGAGCCGGCTTAACACAGTGTGGCATATATAGTCACGTAGCTCTGTAATGATAGTTAGGACAAGTTCCCTCTCAGGCAAAACGAAGAAGAGAAGTGGAATTGACCAATCTAATTGTTTGCTGCGTGCGTGGCGTTGTGTGTTGCAGTATCTGATTGGTAGTTTTAGATCCTCGATTAGAGTTCCTTGAGTGGAAACCCTATGACGCTTATGAGCGAAGCGAACGATTTTATCAAGTAATAATAACTAAACCAAAGAACCCGTTTAGATTATCAGTCTTTGTTTTGGTTCTTTTTTAAGTAACGCGAAGTAATAAAAGAACAGATTTTGGTTTTAAATAAAAAAAAAACCTATTTGCCCGTGTGGTTGCCGGGTTAGAATAGTGCCACTGCATGTCTTCCCGTGGATGTCGTAAGAAGCAAGTAATAAATTGAAGTCTTCTAGTACTGTTAAGCGATAGGCTTGCAACCTGTCACTAATACACTGGTAAATATCTTAGCCCGTTTGTGCAAAATGTGGTTACAGAATTACCAACAACTCTTTTTTGTACATAGCACTACGCGAAAAATCTCAACGGTTACCTAACAAAGTGAAGTTAAATTGATCCGACATTTTTGCGCCAAGCTGGTCGACAGCTGTTTCTATGATGACCTACTTAGTACAGTTTGGTGTTACCAGGCACATTCGTCGGTTTCTTATAGTACTATACAAGGAACAGCGTCTATTTTAAACTTTAGAAATTTTTGTTGCAATATTATTTAACCGTTATGGTTTTATCTCAGACATCGGAATTGGGATATCCCAAAAAAAAACAACCCCTAGTTTTTATTATATTTTTGGATAAAATAGACCAATTGGAGACACTTATTTCGTGGTTTTTGTATCCAAATAACTAAATTAATTTTAATTTAAAAAAAATGCATTATGACGTCACTACAAAATTGGTTTGTTTGAGACAAGCTGTAAAAGTATCGAATTCGTTTGAGTAAACGTTGTTGATTGTTTTTTTTTTGCCCGGCAGTACAGTGCGTTTTTGTCAGATCACGTCAAATGTCAATGTCAAGTCATGTACCACCCACTGACTAACCTACGGGAGGAGGGTCCAAAACGGACTTATATTTTGATCATTCCTTTTTTTCAAAGATTGACATGTTTATATACAGTTAAATATTGTCTTGAATTAAATAAGCGTCAAAATAAACAAATAAATAAGACAACAATTGATTTACATTATTTGATTAATATGTAGTTATTATGATAAGTTAGATTTGTAATTTGCCGTTTTATTTTAATTATGTTTCTTGCCATGAAATATTTTCTAATACTCTTAAATCAACTAATACTTTACGATTTGGTCTTGGAATAATAGTCTATATATTTTAGGGGATAATCTTACACAAGCCCTAGATTACTATGGGTACTAAATAAAAATAAACATTCCTATTGTACTTACATACAATACCATAAATTGTAGTTGTTATTTAAGTTAGGGAGTTAAAAGGCGTCTAGGGTGCGCCATTTTGGATTTTGTTACACTTTTTGTAGCCTTTGTAAAACAAAGAGAATCACCTGCGTTCTCTAATTGACTGACTAAGCAAAACATGTAATCCTTTTCACATTCATGTGAGCGTGAGACAAGAAATTATCCTTTCTAAAAACAATGTGCTCAATTAAGGTCCCGCATGAAACTTCTAAAAACGATTTATTTCAGCAAAAATATAGCCTTTTGGGGAAGTGTTTCTAAGATTTTCGGCGGAATCGACCTCCCGCCGAGCACCATCAATCTCGCCCAAAATATTGCAGAACCGTGCTTTAACGGACCATTAATTCCGACAAGACGACCAATCAATACATACGGCGTCGTATTACAGAAGGGCTCAGCCTGACCTTGCTTCTAAAACTAGCCAGAGTAATGTCACCAAATGCCGCGAATTTATAAGCGTAATTAAAATAATATCCGTTAAATTTGGGACGTGAATTATTTTTAATATTCTATAGTTATATTATAAATGTGAAAGTGACTCTGTTTGTCTGTTTGTTACGCTTTCACCGATTTAGATGAAATTTGGAATGGAGATAGTTTGAGAAAGGACATGGGGTACTTCTTATCTTGAAAATTTGGACAGTCCCTGAGGAAATAGCGCTAAACGAGTTCTACGCAGGGACCGGCCCGCTATCTTATTCAAGGGGTTCGAATGGGTTTTTATAAGGGTTTTACATAGAAAAGCCGTATCGCTTAAAAGCCATTCGATTCGATTTTAAAACCCGCTATCCCATTCAAGGGGTTTCGAATGGGTTTATAAGTCTTTTACTTAGAAAAGCCGTTCGATATGCTTTTTAAAGCTCTATTTATAAGAGTTATCTGTGCTTTAGCTGTTAAGGTTTCCCTTATAGTGAATGGTTAGTTTAACAAATAACTTTGGTCATATATTCCAAGAGGTTATTCTTTTAGTGGCGTTTTCTATTAAGAGGTTAGTCTTTCAGAGGTTTTTATTGGTGAATGGTTGGGCGGCTCCCTGGTTTAATATAAAAGAAGAAACTGACTGGCTGACTGATCGCTCATTGTACAGCTAAAACCCAGACCTAGGGATTGAAATTTGGAGGAAATATTCTTTGGATGTCGTACCTGGGTGCACTAAGAAGGGTTTTTTGTAGATCCTTGTCCTAAGGGTTTATTATAGGGGGAGTAAATATTTTATTTTTTCTAAATTATATTCACACTAATCATGTTTTTACTATATATATGTTTGTTGTATTGCAGTGTGTTTTTGTCAAATAAATGTTATGAATTTGAATTTGAATTTGAGTAGCGGGAAAGTAACTCTACGCGTACGAACTCGCGGGCGTCCGCAAGTATTGAAATAAAAATGTAATTTACCTGCCTTAGATTTCGAGCGAATTATTATTGAGTAATTTTTAATCTGCGTTGTTAAAATATTAGATTACAGAAATTATTTTAAAGCAAACTTTTTCTAATAAAAGTTGATATGTGATCTAAATTATATCGTCAACTAGCGATCCTCTCTTCGCTTCGATTATTTGAGTTTTTTAAGGCAATTTTTTACCCCCTGGGTTAAATTATTGAAGTTTTAGTAGGGATTTAAACACGAGTATACCCCATGTTACTCAGGGATAATGAAACATTATAATGGTGAAATAGTTTTTAAATTGGTCTTGTAGTTTTTGAGTTTATTCGTTACCAACATACGAAAATACAAATCTTTCCTCCTATTATTATAGTGTAGATAGGAAATACGTGAGGATTACTGCCTTTATTAAAAAACGTTGTGAAAATATAATAAGTATTAGGAGACAATCTCACATAAATCCTCGTCCTTAACTAAGTTCTAAGTTTGCTTAGTCTAGTAACCAACTAGGAAACGATTAGTGGTAGCTGGACCTTTTTTTTTCTCAAGGGAAATCCCTAATGGATACCTAGCGACCTGGGGGGGAGCGGCAGGACCTTGTGCAAGGTCATATAATCCTATCTTTTAACTCACCGCTAAGCAGCAGTGTTCGCAGTGTTTTCCGGTGTGGGGATTAGACAACCGGTGAAGTTACTCTCATAGAGGTATTCCATCTTGAGTAGCACCCATGGACATTTGTATTCTCAAGACTATAATCTGAAGACTACAAATTAAACAAAAACTTGCGTTTATTACACTTTTTTTTTACCCACAGCGGAAACCGGAACCACTAGCTTCTTAAGCAGGGTTACCATCTACCTGCATTGCCTTTTAGGTTTTACGATCCAAACATTATTTTTTAAACTGCGTATCCTCGCCTTTGACACTAAGGCTGCGTTTCCACCGGAAAAAATCAGGAGAGCTGCGCTTAGCGAGGCTAGGAATTCTATTGGTAATGTTTTTCTCGCAAACCGCTCCGCTACCTCCTGTGGAATATCTATAGCTCCAGTGGGAACGCAGCATAACTCGAGTATTTTTTTTTAATGAAAACTGTCGTTAACAAGTGATGCTCATAGCTAAACAAGCAATGAAAGACTTTAATAATTCGCTATCTCTCTCTTATTACGTCACTGTGTAAACACGGTTATTACGAGGAACTAAATTCGAAACTTCGAATGCTACATCCCCATCGTTCGAGTCACTATCACAAGAAAGAGATGAGACCCCGTTTCTAGGAAATTTGAATACACAATCACGCGTATGTCAGTAATACACTCAAGAGTGAAACGGGTCACATTCTATGGAAATTCTGTAATATATGACCAGTTTTCTTTGCTCTTGACTATAGTAGCATTTACGTAACAAAACCCTCGGAGTCCTTACGAAGGCTCAATCTAAGAATGTCTTATCTCAGCGACCCATAAACCTCCTGTGAATCGAATTTCAATAGGATCGTAAACGCTTTCTTCACGAAATCGATTTGTGTTTTATTCATCGATGACGAAGTACCGACGCGTAAAAAAAATATTGTAGACTATGAAGGAACGATCGTGTGTTATTATTGTGATGCCGTGCAATGACGATACGTTTATCTAGATTCCAGGGCCTCTATTCAGGTGCATTAAAACGATATCGTGTTTGACACATTTAAGAATCGTTTATGTCACAGTCGTCATTATTGTAAATGACATAAGAGTTATCAAAACGTTGACAATACGGAAACAGGTCAAAAACAATATCGTTATAACGCAGTTGAATAGAGGCCCAGTAATCCTATCTACTAAACTGGTGGTCCTCGGGTAAAATCCCGGTAATCACACAAGCATAGAGCTTAGTTTGAGACTACTGGTACAAATTCATTTAGAGCATAAAAAATAACTAACCCGTAAAACCTATATTAATAAAATACAACATTCAAATACTTACTTAAATAAATAAAGAAATATATTTTATACATCAATATACATACTTAAACTTACAAAAACAACACACGTATAACAACACATGTCGTGGACAGTTGATACAGTACAGGGTAATTTTTAATAGGTGCACAAATTTTAATTTTTGCTTCGTTATTGTTAATCAATAACACAGCACACTCTAGCTTCAAAAATATTAGAGATATTGCCGATTCAATGATTCCACTAACTTAACGATATTCATGGACCCTCTAATGCAGGGGTGCGAGGAGAGTGGAGTGTTGTTAAGTAAGTTAATAAATGAAATTTCAAATTTAGAATATCAGTAGGAGAGGGGCTTGTTGTCTGATAAGCTGTACATGAAATTTCAAATTTTGAATAACAATACAGTGGATCGCATACCTACAGCTTGATGACAACCCATGTCATCATTTCTAGTGTGACTTTGTGTCCACACGAGAAGGTAAAAGAGAGAAGGTATGCAAGAAAAAAAAATTTTTACTCGTTTTATTGTCGAAATATATAATAAGTATTAACGATACAAAATCATATGTTAAAATTTGTGCACTGATAAAAAAATTACCCTGTGTATTTTGAAAATAGACAAGCCAGAAATTGACCAGGAACTTCCTAGCTCAGGCACGCAAGTTATTTGTCTTTTAGTATTTTTAGCCTAGTGTTATATATTGTAAAATAAATGATATGAATAAATATTTATTATTATTATTAATTATTACCTCGTACGAGTAAGACCCATTGTTTCATAGCAGGTACAAAATCAAGGCAATTTAGTTTGAACTTTAACCCAGTGAGAATAATGTTAATTTTTATTTGTTTCAGGTAATTCATCTTTATTCCCTTGTTGGTAGATTCAAATTCCCACTTACATAAATCTCCTTGTTTGTAGTATGGTGGGCGCCTCGAGGATAATATGACCAATATATTGCTCAATACTTTTCAATGACTGGAAATTGTTAGGATTTAGCAGCTGTACGGACTAAGAACTCATGTCTGCATAATTATCTCAAAGTAACGACTAATTTGATATTCTAATGTGCCTATTACAGACTCAGCCTTGCCTATACCAAGGATTCCTTGACTCGTAGAATACGAAGCCTTAGCAATAAAACAAAGCCAAACGATTCACGTCCCTGTTAATACTATAGTAAAGTACATGTCACCGTGATATAATTCAGAATAATTATACCATAAATCAGAGAGAGATTAAATAAGTGTCTGCTGTCGACAGATGTGTCGTATAGCGGGACTGGCTTGCGGAGATGAAATTGGGCTAATAATTCATGTATTTAGCCATATTTTACTTAGTAATGGCTAATATATTTTCTATAGGCCGTTTTAAGTGTCCATTACGCTTAAGTAATTGAATACAATCTCGAATCAAATTTAAATTTTGTGTTGTAAACTGATGCAAAATACTACAGCAGAAGAACAAAGAAAATATGTTAATCAACTCAAAGGTATGTGTGTAAAATTTCAGTTTTACTTTATAACACTTTTTTTTTGGGGAACGCACTGAAAAATTCATATGTATTCGACTTATTATTAAATGTATAATGAACGGGACGCACGCGTCTATTACGTGTAAACACAACGACGCTGACAATTATTAGGGACATCATGGGAAAGGGTTACCCTAAGCCAAACTTAAGACGTTACAATTTTGGAAACACAAACCTATTAACAAACCCTAATCTAAAAGTCCTTCAGTGGTAAGGATTAACCCACAAAGGGTTACTATTATACAAAGTTAAGCCATCCAAGCTTAGCCCAGCAAACGATTAACCGTTGGATAGGTTAACCCCTTCGAAAGGCAAACAAAGGAACGGGTTTTCTGGTCCGTGGGCCTGTAAGACTTGATATTCTAAAGTGCCTATTACAGACTCAGCCTTGCCTATACCAAGGATTCCTTGACTCGTAGAATACGCAGCCTTAGCAATAAAACAAAGCCAAACGATTCACGTCCCTGTTAATACTATAGCAAAGCAAACCTGTTTGTTTCCTTGACTCAATTATTATTTTCAACCCGCTCCATTTTCTTACTTCCATCCAAAATCTTCTAGTTGGATAGCTCATGTGGAACGGTATCGCTGTAAAATTAATTCAAGGCCCGGAACCTCTGATTTATACAAAATGCACTCACCCCGCGGGTTTTTGGCAGCGAAGGTAACTCGTAAAAGTTTACGCCTGAACAACCGTAAAATCCTGGTAATGCTTATCCGGGATGTTATGATTGAAGGTTTGTTACTCGCTTGAGTTATATGCTCAAAAATAAAATTTTGTAAATTTTTGTAGTGTAAGGACCTTGTACTCGGTCCGTCCGTCCTACTAAACAGCAGTATTCCCGTTTTTTCGGTGTAGGTATAAGAAAAAGAAAACTGGAAGAGAAATAGAAAGAAAGAAAACACATTTATTCGTGAGCAAAAATACAGACAAACAAAGGAACAAAATACTGACATAGAAAAAAGGCATGTTGTCACAAAATGGCATAGAGCAAAAATTAATGGGTCAAAGAGGTATTAAGGGAAGAGTAGGGTGGTCTTAAGATTAAAAAAAATGTGGATTTCAGATCCTACTTACCATAATGCGGCCTGTGTGCTCGTTTGCATTCTCAATGCCATAAAAAATAAAGTTTCTTTGTATTCAAAACTCACTTTTCTACTCGGTCATGTAGTATTAACCGGCGAAGTAAAGTTTTATTGCGTGCTTATAAGCACGTTTGGCAGTGTGACTCATTACACTTGGTTCATCGACGAATTAAATTGACGAAAGCGGTTAACTTTAGAGACCCCTCATACCAGCGTCTTTCGAGCGATGGTGTCTTGTCAGCGCCCGCACAGCCTCGATTCGGCGCTCGCGCGGACAGTGCACGTGCGCACAACCACCTCGGCCCGAGCTAGCGTGACGTTGACGTTTCAAGGGCGCTGACATGATGTCTCTAAGTGTTGACGGACACTGCGATAAAATTCCACGCGATTTTTTTACTAGCGGTTTTTAACCCGCGTACTGATTCATTGATTGAATTTTGTCATTTTCTACCCAGTTCGCGTAAATGGACAACGGAAAAATCTTGATTTGCCTTTTATTGCGGCGCAAAAGACGTGTCAAAAGATATCATCAATACTGGATTCTCGCCTTTGGGCGTTTACCAAAACAAGTGTGCATCGTCAAGGACAAAAATTACAAAATTACAACTTTTCCATTTCGTCACGAAAATTAACGTGTAAATGTACGACTAATATTCGTGAAAAAATGGAAAAGTTAAAGTTTCTTAATTTTTGTCCTTAACGATGTACACTTTTTTTTCTATATAAATTTCCATATATCATAGAGGCATTCCATCTTAGTCCTCAGGGTTGGCAACGCATTTGCAGTCTTAGGATTGCAGTCTTGTGAATGCGAATGACTATGGGTCACAGTCTCCACTTACCATCAGGTGGCCTGTGTGCTCGTTTGCCTTCTCAATGCCATAAAAAAAAAAAACACAAATTTGGCGTAAAAAATCACGCGGGTATTTTATCGCAGTGCGAGTTAACCCTTAGGTACTTTACCGCTTTCGCCGAGTTAATTCGTCGATGAACCAGCGACCAAGTTAAAAATACACAAAGATATTAATGCTGCTCTGAATTACCTAACTATTTGAGAAAATAGAATGCTCTTTAATTTAAACTGTCTATTCGCTTACAAATTTTGACTCCGTATAGCTTCAGTAAAACGGACCGACAAAGTCCAGTTGAACCACTCTAGTCTGTCTAGATATATTGACATTGTTATAGTAAGTAAAAATCGTTTTAAAAAAGTGAACGTAAAAAAAGACGTGTATACATATATCCAAACTTACCATGGATCTAACTAAGGATAAAGGCATCAATAAACATAATTCTATTGAGAAATACATATGTAGTATGTACATACAGGCAACATTCAAGACTCAGGAACAAACACTCGCGCTCGTCAAACACAATTATATTGAATTTTCTTTCCTTAGTGTTCACATTTGTGCCATATTTTCAAACACGTATAAAAACATATTTCGACGGTTCTGTCTCAACCTCGTATATTGAATTATGTCCAGTATAAACTAACACGCACTAAGTATGCACTCGCGTAATTAGCGAGTGTCAGTTTATACTGGATAATTTGTATATACGAGTTTGAGTAGCAGAACCGTAGATATCTGTATTATTTTTGCGGCTGGTTATAAAAATGTGATGTCAAGTGAACCTTTCCCTACAGTAACTTATCTTTTCCGAGGCTACACGCAAACACGGTATTAACATAAATATCCTCTTTGTAACCATGGATTTTAAAATAAGATATATTCATACCTAGTTTACTGTGCCACGTGCAAACTGCTCTTTGGTGCTTTACATAGGAACGGTTCAAAACACTGTTTTAAATTTAAAAGCCTCACGAGACACGGTGATTGAAATTATTCAATACGTGAATGGAGCTCAGGATGATTAAACAACTAAAAAATATCATCTAATATATAAAATTCTCGTGTCACAGTGTTAGTTATTATACTCCTCCGAAACGGCTTGACCGATTTTATGAAATTTTATATGAATATTCAGTAGGTCTGAGAATCGGCTACTATCTATTTTTCATACCCCTAAGTGACATGAAAGAAACAAAAATAAAAAAATGCAGCGGTCGAAGCTGCTGGCGGGTCGCTAGTAGGTATATAAAACTTGTTAGCTTTATTTGTTTTGATTATTAAACCTTAAGAAATGTCATTAATATAGAAGTTTCCTACAACTAGCATTTCCGGCAATCATTCGAATTTTATGTCATCGATTGTATCATGTCGACACGCTAGCTTAGTTGGTAGTGACCCTGCCTTCGAAGCTAGGGGTCCCGGGTTCAAATCCCGGTAAGGGCAGACATTTGTGTTATGAGCATGACTATTTGTTACTGAGTCTAGGATGTTTTCTATGTATTTAAGTATATATTTCTCTATATAAGTAAGTTTATCGTTGTCTAGTACCCATTGTACAAGCTTAGAGCTCAATTTGTGTGACATTGTCCTATGATATATTTTTTTATGTCAAAAACAATACGATAAATGTCCAAATAAATTTGTTAAAACAAAAACCCGTCATCGTATTTTGTCAAAAAAATATGTATTTACCTTGTTTTCTCAGTTAGCTCCCAGTACCAATAACCTGAGAAACAAAAATACTAGCTGTTGCACACGAGTTCGTCCATTTAGAAATTATTTATCGTTGCTTTCGGTAAAAGTACCCTATGTGTCCTTAAGGTTCAAGGTATCTCCATACCTAATTTCATCGAGATTGTTTCAGCGTTTTATCCCTGAAAGCATTACAAACAGACAGTAAAATTCACATTTAAAACATTAGTTGGTATGGGTATTTGCCCCGTGTGGTTGCCGGGTTAGAATAGTGCCACTCCATGTCTTCCCGTGGATGTCGTAAGAGGCGACTAAGGGAATAAAGGCTTGTAGGGTTGTTAGGCGATGGGCTTGGAACCTGTCACTAATACACTAGTAAACTTCTTGGCCTGATTGTGCAAAATGTGGTTACAGAATTATCAACAAGTATTTTTAGAGTTGTTGGTATTTCTGTAGCTCTGCCTGCCCCGCTCTGGGAATGAAGGCGTGATGTTATGTATGTATGTAGGTATGGATAAATTTATCTAACACAACACCATGGCATTACTTATTCACTACATCAATGCGAATATACTGGGCAAAAACATATTATATGCTATCGTATTGTTAATGACTCGGCGGCCAATATCCTTGTGAGGCCCACCGTACTTTATACAGCAACATTGTTGCTAATGGGAATTCGTACCAACCACCAAGGAAATAAAGTTCAAATACGTATGCTCTATAACGCCATTTTCAATTTTTAAACACAGAAACATGGACTTTATTCCCATTATGATGAAGTTTAAATTAAATTGCCTTTATTACGTACATCCTAATGCACAACGGGCCTTATATGGTTCCACTCACTAAAATAGACGCCCTGGTAAGCGTGCTCTGATCCAATATTTTTATTTTAATAACAGCTTAACTTTTATCGAGTTACCAGTCTGTCGAAATACGAGAAAATTGCTCTTTCAAGAAAGGAGATTAAAAAAATATCCGATAAATTTTCTTACCGCCTAGAATCGACTTAAAAAGGTATGATTAAGCCGTTCCAGATAAGTATTTAATACTTTTAAATCATAATCCCAGGGTATCAGACAGATACTAATGTTTTAAAGTTCACAAATTACGTTTTATTTTCATTTAAGTACATCGGTGGTAGATTAACGCACCAATTTTCAATCGCGTTTTTTATTGCTTTGGAACCGTGGGCAAAACACATTGTGTCTGTGAATGAGGCAGAATTGCTTATAGAACCTTCTATCTTTGACTTCTAGAAAGTCCTTAGCAGCGGGTCAAAGGATATAGATCATTTCAAAAGGTTTTCTGCTATGGTTGTCGACAGGGAGTACAAAAGACGAAGTGATCGCGGATATTATTCAGTCCAAACTTGGAAAGCAAAGCGATTTAGGAGATCCTAGGGCCAAAACGTTACATTCGAAGCGACAGTTTGTAACATTGGAGTTAGTTCCTTAATGATACTTACCTACTTTAGATAACTAACCAAGCTCTACGTTAGATATCTCAAATGAACTAAACTGTCCATATTACAAATGATCTAAATCTGCCATTGAGTCAATGAAAGGGACAGGGTTTACTTAAGTTCATAATAAGCTTCAGGGCCGAGATCCACACGGAAAAAACCTTATTGTTTTTGACGTGTTTACGTATCGTCACCGTTTTGATAACTCTTATTTTCTTGACTGTAATGGCGGCGGTCGAGTTGAAAACAATAGAATAACACGGCAAAGGCAATAATGATTTTGCCGAGTCAAAGAGGTCATGTATTGTTAGGAGTTTAATAAAATACAAATGTCCGTCTGTAAAAAGGGAGAAAGCGATAAAGGTGTCACGGCTCTGTTACTTTCACTGCCAAAAATTCGGCAATTGTAAAGAAAAACGTAATATTTCAAATAATACGAATTACTAGTTTTATTGTACACAATATTATTTAGGTCAAAACAATACGATTATTAAATTCCACAACACCAAAAATAAAAAAGATGACTTAATAATTATTCAAACGAAATTAATTCTACTTAAATAATGAAATATAATGAACAACTATAAAAAAACACCCTCTCTTTGAATTACTTGTACTTAATATTTGCCACTTATTTATTAATTGATTGATCGACATATATTCTCGGAACTAAAAACCTTTCTAGAAGATATCACTAGCCCTAAGAATGTTAGTCAGAGTGAGGCAAACATCATAAAGAACCCTAAAGCCGTAAACGCACCAAGAGCGGAAGCGGCGCGTGCCCATAATAAAACGCGTTCTAAAGGAGTAGCGTAGACGTTTTATGTATGGGGTCGCCGCCTCCGCTCCCAGTGCGTTTGCGCCTTAAGGTACTCGTAGGTAAGTGCGGACCGTTTGTCACGTTCGTACAAAACAGGCCCAAAGTGGCTATGCGGGAACATCGAACTGTAGGTAGATTTATGAGCTAGATAGGAAGCGTGTAAGGTGAATCCACACTGATATCATTAGGAAGGTCCTATCTTTTCTTCAGATATCGGTTCGATGTTTGCAATAGTTTTAATCTGTTTTGATATTTATTTAACCGATAAACTTACGTCTTTAGAGTCATTTGCACGAAATTCTAGTGTTCGCAGCCACCCGCGCGCCGCACCATGACCACCTTTATACTCGTATTGTGAATAAAAATTCAAAAGTTAGTTTGTCTCGCGCTCGCAGCAAAATCGAATTTTGCTCACTGTCCATAAACAGCAAACCCTTTTTGAGGATCTGAGGTGAAAACAATATTTTTGACATGTTATCGTATTGTTTTTAACTGGGCCGCCATTACTGTCAAGTAAATAAGAGCTATCGAGACGTCGGCAATACGATAACACGTCGAAAGCAATAAGGTTTTGCCGTTTAGAATCTCAGCCCGGTACTACAACACATTTTGACACCAATGAACTGAGTTTTACCATGAATCTAGTTTATCTTTAAATTAAAAAAAAAGTTATGTTACGAAAAGAGTTTGAATGGTGATGAAGGACTAAAAAGACATGGATGGATTGTGTGACGAGTGAGAAAGAAAAAGAAGGAACGCTGATATGACGGTTAATACAATTGTGTGGAAGAAAAAGACATGCTGCGCCGACCCCAGATGATTAGGATAGGGACAAGGAGATGATGAGGTATGTATTAGTCTGTTATGTAAATCTTAAGAGTTTTCCTAATTAGCCAATATTTTCGAGAATGTTCTTTAGAAGATTTCTTGACATTCAGGAAGCTTCTGCGAGTTGCATATTGTACGATCAAGAATTTCACTTGCTCATCTATGCAGTTTATATAAACAAGTTAGTTTAAAACTGATCAAAAATAATCCTTCGTGTGGTTGCCGGGTTAGAATAGTGCTACTCCATTTCTTCCCGTGGATGTTATAAGAGGCAACTAAGGGAATAAGGGCTTGTAGTAATGTTAGGCGATGGGCTTGCAACCTGTCACTAATACACTAGTAAACATCTTAGCCTGAATGTGCAAAATGTGGTTACAGAATTATCAACAAGTGTTTTTAGAGTTGTTGGTATTTCTGTAGCTCTGCCTACCCCACTCTGGGAATGAAGGCGTGATGTTATGTATGCATGTATGATAAATATATCACTCTAGCATAAAATAAAATAAAAAAAACACTGTCCGTCAAATACAGCCTGCCAAATGTATCCAATTTTTTCCTGTTCAATAAATTCTCCAGTTCAAACAAATACACTGTCAAACTTAGTTATCTTGTGAAATAGACGCATTGAGCCGGATTTCAGTTGGCTGGCCTGTTCCGATTTCAATCACTAAGCTGTGTTACTATGCACAAAGTTAAGCCGGGAGGTTGGAAGGTTTTTGAATGATTCCTGGGGAATATTTAAAAAGTCAACGCCCGTTTTTGCGTCTGAATTAATCGTGGAGCGTGAACGATGATCATTTTTTATGATGGTGAATATATGGGTTTTATTGTCACGTATGAGTATAATATATATGGCAAAAGAGCATTAAATACTGGCAAATTACAATACGATGTATCAATTATTATAATTAAAATGAATACCTTCCTTGAGAATTACAGCCGCACTCAAAGTCAATGACGATTAAGCTGTTGCAAACGACTTCTAACACAAAAGTTTAAAAAGAAACGAGTTAATCTCTTAAGGTAACGCATCGCATACTTCATCGATTGTATAATTTCGTCAAATTTCATTCCATCGAACTTTATTTTCTGCTGAAACCTTGCTGAAACATTGATTACGTAGGCTAGATTACGGTACCAAAAAAAAACTTATGCGGCGAGAAATTCCTTTCGATGAAATAAAAATTCTGCGTAATGATAATGATACTTTCGTTGAGATGTGTTTCGGTAAAATAATAGGTATCTCTCCAAAATGTCTCTGACTACGGCGGTTAAAGTCAATCGTGTCTCGTGTCATTCAAGAAGAAATGACAACCTCAAACCTAAGAATACGTTATAAATTTTATCTTATTTTTCTTTTAATGTGGTTAATATAAGCTAACCCATATCCATAAATTGCACAATCATAGAATTTCTGAATATTGATGATGTTGATTAGTAAAACAATGCAGAATGTATTTGTTGTATGTGGCGGAATAGTAATAACAATGTTATTTTGCTATATTATTCAGAAAATTCATTGTTGTGGAATAATTATGTCAGGATATGTCCTTATCCCGTGTGGTTGCCGGGTTAGAATCATGCCACTCCATGTCTTCTTGTAGATGTCGTAAGGGCTTGTAGTACTGTTAGGCGATGGGCTTGCAACCTGTCACTAATAAATTCAGTGATCGGAAATTTTGTTGCATTTTTAGTGAAGTGTTAGGGTTAATTAAGTAAAAAGTCTAGTGTTTCATTTTATTATATTATACAATCAACAGCCATTTATATTAGTTAATCATAGTATACACCTCGACAACCCTAGGTTTGCCCCGGTTTTGCTACAAAATCTACGATCACTGCTGATAAAGACTAATAATACACTGGTAAACTTCTGAGCCTGATTATGCAAAATGTGGTTACGAGTTATCATCAAGTATTTTTAGAGTTGTTGGTAATTCTGTAGCTCTGCCTACCCCACTCTGTGAATGAAGGCGTGATATCAAGTATGTATGTTTGTAGACTCCTTATCTACCTTGAACGTACCTTTCAAACACCACTACATACTTTTGCATACGCTTCTAAAACAACGCTGTCAAACTAACCATCATAAAATATTCCATCTCGCATCTAAAACCCACTTTGCATACTCTAATCGAACCTCGCTTCCAATGAGGAAATAAAAAACTACCGTATACCCATTTAATATTAAATGGAGGGAGTAGCGTATGCCAATTTCGTTATCGTTCCATATTGGGGATGTGAGGAGACAGATCGTTTTCCTTTCTATTGGTCCTCGGGATGACATTCGTCGCTCATATTTTCGTCCACTTGAAACGTCTGCCTCCGTTAGAAAAAAGGACGCCATCTTCAATTTCGTTCCTATAATAGATTCCACCGAATTCTGTTAACATAAGAGCTTTAATAAAAACATAAGAACGCGATTCGTGGGTGTCGTAAACGCTAGAAGGTTAGAAAATACTTGAGGCATAAAATGGATCAGAAGACTTGTTTATAAGCCGGAATAGATGTTTCAGACTCAGGACTCCTTCATCAGGATGAGCGCTTATAGTATTTATATTTTTAAGGTCCCGTACTAAAAGTGTGCCGACGGGACCGTTTTACTAAGCATCCATCTGTTCGTCTCTCCATCTGTCTGTAATAGGTAGATACTTGGAATGCTATCTCGAAAAAAATCTTTAATATTTAACAGGACGCTCTTCGTTTTTATGTTCGATCTTAATATTGTATGGTGGAACGGAACCCTTCGTGTCCGACTCGCAGTAGGCCAATTTTTTATTATTACTCGTACCTACCTATAAGGTGTCCCAAAAATCGACGTCAAGACGAAAATAGGGGATAGGGCGGCTCACACTCGTAAGCTATCAATTTAACCCGATGTATGTTCAGCGATTTTAATACTGTCGGAGATATTGATCATTTTAATTATTGTAATTTTTCCTTAAGTCCATGTTACGAAAAACCCTTAATTTCATGTATTGTTTTAATATTTTTCAGTGGTTTCTTACATCGATAGAATCATTATTGATGTTTTTAACTTGCCAATTTCTTTTTCATGTCATTTTTTGTGTAATTACACAAAATTTGTTTTTGCATACTAGATGAAAAGGGAACAAGGGTTCACTTATGAGTCGATTTTTGGGACACCCAGTATATATAAAATGTGCTATCCCTTTTTATCGCATAACTCGTGTTTATTCGCATGCAGCCCAACCCATATACTATACTGCCCTGCTAACACAAAAGGCAGTATCTCAGACAAAACTCCTGTAGCAAATGCAACCTTATAACCAACAAGATAGGATTGCGTCTGTTTTGACCATAGAGTTTGAGATACTGCCTTTTCTGTTAGCAGGGCAGTATAGTCACCCCGATTGGTGGAACCGATGTTACGTGCCTTAAGTGCGGAGTGCGCTGGGCCTGTCATAAGCAATAAAGTTAATACAGAACAGTAAGTAATTAAAGAAAGAGTCCGAAGGTTTTCGGGTTGTAACAATACCTACTACTATTGTTCTTATGTAACCCGAAAATCTACCTACGTACTTAGTATAATTGAAAATCTTAGCATAATTAATATTAAGCGATTTTGAATGTGTAACACTCTTTCATCGTTTTCTTATAACAAGGGATCTGATCTTCACACTGGAACACAACAGCAGTCGCTTTGCTTCGGTTTTATAAGATACAATACATAAATATCCTTCCCCAGGTCTAAAGTTATGTCAGCAATAAGTTACTCATTATCAAAGTTGAAATCGTAAAAAAACCGACAAAACAACAAACAAACTCCTACTCGTACTCTCCGCATTTCGTAGTTGGGACTCCATGAGTCAGCACTTCCATGAGTTACCAACACGGATTGCCTATTCAAACGGCAAGATGGATTCCTCGATGTTAGCGTCGTCCCAGAAATGAGTTAGGAAATTTAATTCCAGCTTGATTCCAGCCAGCGAGTCAGCCATTTGCAATTTATCAAGTAATTTATCGTCAGAAAATAGCATTTTAACAAGATCTCGTTTCGATAAATGATCGATAAATGATCTATTGTTTTATGCGATTGATCTGCATATAAATTGAGTAGGAATTTCGTTAATTTAGTGAAGCGAGCGACTATTTCAGTACCTCCCTTAAGAAATGTAGGTAAAATACACAAATAAACAGATGAAAGAAGGTCAGCTTATTTTGTTCCTTTGGATAGTATTTTCTGGTTCAGATGTCTAAAATCCAGGTAGGTCTCCTATATGAACCCTTTTATTATTAAAAATTAACCCCTCGTATGTCGGAGGTGAAAAAGTAACAAGTTTTAGTCTCTTTGGATTATGATCCAAAAATAATCTTGTAAATATACAAAAAAAAAATGTCAAGACATACGAGGGGATGACAGATACCCGTATTGACCAAAATGTTTACAATCGTGCAAGGTATTAAATAAGTTTACAAAAGCATCAAAAACACGTGAATCACCCTTGCTGATGATTACAATTTACAATAACAGTTAATTAAAAACAAAACCCTTCCACCATATTTGGATAGGCAACCCTGCAGACGGTTAACATTGTAATTAACGTGTCGAATTTGAACCTTAAAATCAATTCTACCCGTAGTTTGAGTATTAGTTTAGTTTATTTGTAACAATATAAACTGCATAGCATTTCAAATAATACGAGTTCATATTGAGTTCGTCAAGATAAATATTAATAAATAAAAAATTGCATAGTATATAAATAAAAATAAATAAATAAATCACAGGACAATGTCACACAAATTGACCTAATCCCAAACTAAGCTCTAGGCTTGTACTATGGGTACTAGACAACGATAAATTTACTTATATACTTAAATACATAGAAAACATCCAAGACTTAGGATCAAATACTCGTGCTCATCACACAAATATCTGCCCTTACCGGGATTTAAACCCAGGAGCTTCGAAGGCTGGGTCACTAACAACTAGGCTAGCGTGTCGTCATAAAAGACTCTCTTTGAATACAACATTAACAAACAACTAATAAATGTCAAAACTATAATTATTTTACAATTTAAGTTCCATATATTCACGGAGTTTAATGGATTATCCAATAAAAAAAATCTCAGCTGATGTTTAAATGCTTTTTCAGATGGTATATCTTTAAGTTCTAAGCTCCTAGTTAGTAAGACCAGTGACATGCGGGTTCTTTGCGCAAGTGCCATGTGACGGCGAACGCCCGCCGAGCTCCTTACCATGATTATTAACGTGGGCGAAAGCGGAAACATTTCTTACGAACATTAATTAATACTTGGAAAATGTACTGAGATAACGAACGGAAGATAACAACGGGCATTAGTTATCCAGTCAAAATGTTGTCCCTGAGGACCAGTGCACATACAGTTAAGCGGCAGCGTAGACAATTTTTCAATGCCAAAGCTTCATCGTTTTTGGACATGTTGAAATAAGATCGAAAATTAATTACACTACAAATTCTCCGCAAGCGTGTGTATTTGTGGTGTTCATTAATTTCGATCTTATTTCAACACGACCAAAGACATGCTTGCTTTGAGTGTTATAATTGGCTGTATATGTGCCGGCCCTAAATCTGCTCTCGTAAATTGAAACAAAACCCGGCTATGCTCGCCTCCTGGACACTAAGGCTTACAATGTTTTTGTTAATTATCGCCGGTCGTTGATCTCCCGGCTAGTTAGCCCTCATTAATTAACCGCCCGAGGAATCATTTGTCATTACGTGTCGCGAGTGAGCGAGAGAAACGTTTGAATGGCTTACGCTTTTTATCAGAGTACCCAAGAAGCAGGGTTATGTTTATATAATGTACTATCTGTAAAAAAGCATACTCGTTAATGTCAGGAAAAAGGTTTGTACACTGTTTTATAGGAACTCATTTCATAGAATGTACGAGTATCACTTCACAGAATTTTCATTTCATAGAAAGCTAACTTCAGCTATAACTTTACTGTTTTCAGATTATTTTTGGGATCACAGGTCTAACCTTACCTAACCTACGCAACTCATGCTTAAGATAATCTGAATACATTAAGATTTCAGCAGAAACTAGCTTTCTAAGAAATGAAAATTCTGCGAAGTGATACATTCTATGAAATGAGTTTCTGTAAAACAAGGGACACCCAGGAAATAGCTTGCAGTGAATGAATTCATAAAGACTGACAAACGGACATGGCGAAACTGTAAGGGTTCCTTGATTATACATCATCATCATATTCTTGGACTTGACCCACACTAACAGGGGTCGGCACAACATGTTTTCTTCGTCAACTCTTCTCTAGCTGTCTGCTGTTAACTCTGCACTCGCATCTTTCATACACATATCATGCTTCATACAATCCACCTAAACCTTTATCGGTCTTCCTCTACCCCTATACCCATCCACATTCATACTCATTAGTCTTCTATTTAATGTTTTCTTCATCCCTCCTCATTACGTATCCATATCACGCCAATCTATTACTCCTCAACTTTTCTAATATTGGTAAAAAAGGTAAATAGTTTACCGTCGACAGTTGGATACTGCGACGAGTTTAAGTAATGTACCATCCAATATTAAGAGAGCATGACAAAGCACGCCGCCAGGATCCCGCATTTTATATGCCACTAACATTGTCGACTTCGTTTACATTTGTTGACTTCTGCGGTTAAGGAACAAGATTAAAGAAGTTTTAGTCTGCTTACGTTGATTTTAATAGGATTTGTCCACCAAACAAACAAAAAAAAAACAAGTAATAATCCAATTGTATTCAAGTGCGTTAAGAAGCGTTTATGTCACAGTCGCCATTATTGTAAATGACACAAGAGTTATCAAAACGTTGACAATACGGAAACAGGTCAAAAACGATATCGTTATAACGCAGTTGAATAGGCGGGAGGATCGACTTGTAACTACTATGGATACTAGACAACGATAAACATACTTATTACAGAGAAATATATACTTACAGGTTACTTACTTACGGGTTAGAATAGTACCACTCCATGTACCCATGTGGTTGCCGGGTTAGAATAGTACCACTTCATTCTTCCCGTGAATGACGCAATAAATAATTTCAATTTGATGTCGTAAGAGGCTACTAAGGGAAAGGGATTGTAGTACTGTTAGACGATTGCTTGCAACCTGTCACGAATAATACACTGTTAAACATCTTAGTTCGATTGTGCAAAATGTGGTTATATAATATCGGTCTTTACTGGGATTTGAACACGGGTCCGCTAGCTTCGAAGTCAGGGTCACTACCAACTAGGCTAACGTATTGTCAAATGAATAGTATTATTTACAGTAGAAACGCGCGTGAGTTCATGTCATCCTGAGAAATTCGGTAGTCACGTTAACACGTCTCTGAATGCACTAGACTGCAGACGAATACGTATGAATAATATACATTTATCGCTCTGTATATTGAATGCAAGACATAAATGGGCAATAAATAATAATAATACATAATAATAAATATCAGGGGACAATCTCACACAAATTGACCTAGTCCCAAATTAAGCTCTAGGCTTGTACTATGGGTACTAGACAACGATACACATACTTGTATAGAGAAATATATACTTAAATATATAGAAAACATCCAAGACTCAGGCACAAATATTCGCGCTCATCACATAAATATCTGCCCTTACCGGGATTTGAACCCAGGACCGCTGGCTTCTGAGGCAGGGTCACTCCCAACTACGCCACCGTGTCGTCAAAACGTCAAAATACATTATTATTTTACTTTTAGCTGTTGACAGCCCTCACTATTGGCGACGCAGCGAGTGAGCAATTCATTTTCACCGTTCGTATACAGCCCTAACGTTCCGTTTGGCTTGTGCTGGAGTCGACTACGTCAGAGGGCCATAAATCATAATGTTTAGGCTAAGAAAAAAGCGGCTTTTATAAAGATCAAAAGAGTTTGCCTTCTGTACCTGTACTATTATCTATTCTGTGCTTTAGTTACCATTTCTATTGAGCAACGTGGTTAAACTTATTGGAAGCCCGGGATTGATTTTCGGTATGGGTAATTTTGGTATTGATTTTTGGTATGGGTTATATATATATTATATAACTTATGTGCATAATTATGTGTGAAAATCGTGTAAGTTTAAAACGGGAGTATTGTTCCTGAGTCTTTGATGTTTTCTATGTACCTATTTAAGCGTTAACTTCTTTATAACAGTATGCTTGTCGTTGTCTAGTAGGGGTGAGAGGGGCTGAAAGTGCCGATTTTCATAAAACACAAAATTTCGCTATGAAAATAGTGTATATAAATGTTGTGTACTTACACACACATCAAAAGAATGTTTATTGGAGTTTCTGAATAGTGATATTCTTTTGTGCATCGTTAAACAGTTTTCTAATAATTATAATCATTTTTTATGAGATCGATCGGAACTGAACAACTAACCCCACTATGGGGCTGGTTGTTCCATCCTTTTGAAATACAAACTTATCCTTCAAAAATTAAATCCCAGTTCACACACGCTAAAGAAGCGTGCACTATCAACTCAATTAACAAAAAAATCAAAGGCAAAAAGATGCTATTTCGTGGTGTTCGTTGTTCCGTCAATTTAGTTTTTTTTTTCCATACTACTATTCTACCATAATGAAAGCATTTTAAAAGGCTCCTGCAAAGGCATAATTTCATAACGTTTCGTGACAAACATCATACGAATTGCTCCGTTTTTACTTGCATTTCTATTATCATCGGAACAACTTACCCCCGGCACTTTCAGCCCCGTTCTCCCCTACCCATAGAACAAGCCTAGAGCTTAGTTTGAGACTAGGTCAGTGTTAGATTGTCCCCTGATTTCATTTATTAATAGATCAAAGTCCTGAATTCATTAAGACGTTTATAATTTACTAGCTAGGGCACAGTTTAACTTGGTCGCGTGGATAATTAATGACGCAGAACTTTATATGTGCTATTCCTCTCGCTCTTCAGTGGTAATGGAACTGAAAGAAGAGGACAAAGTGAACGAAACTTAGGGACTTGATTGCGTGGGATGGAAACTGCTTGTGAATTTGGTAATTTTCATGATCTTGGCAGTCTCGCGTAAATACCGGTTGGAATAATTAACGTGCCGCAGAGTAAAACAGTCAGGCCCTCTATATCACACGGTAAAACCATATCGCGTTTGACTTGCTTTGGTTTTGCTTTTACTGCCGCTATAACTGTCAAGTAAATAAGAGCGATCGTAATGTTGACGATACGATAACAGGGGCTCTAGCCAAGATGCAAACGCCTCTAACGTTTTTCTTTTCTATCGCTCAAAATGTATAGGATGACATTCTCCTGCGTTTCGATAAACCACGTGGTCGACTGTCATCCCCCATCGGCCCCAGGAGGCCCTAACCAAGATGCGTTCGCTAACTAGCGTTTGTTTTTGAACCAATCGCATCACTGGTAGATCCCGTCATACTAAAAGTCTCGTGATCTACCAGTGACGAATAAACGAATCGAAACGCTAGTTAGCGAACGAATTTTGGCTAGGGCCACTGTCGAAAGCAATATGGCCTTACCTTGTAGAATATTAACCCAACTTAGTAAAGTTGTCAACAACATCATACCTAATACTTTTCTTGAATTTAATGCCGCAAGAGCAATTAAGTTGATGTTCGTTTTTGTGTTATGTTAAAGATAAAAGATAAAATATGACAAAAGTTGTTTATTCAGTAAGTAGGCCGCACGGGCACTTTTACACGTCAAAACTCTACTGGCGCTTCAAAGAGACCACTGCTGAGAAGAAGCGCCACAAGAAACACAACAGTCAGACATTTTTTTTAAATATTGCCTATAACAATGATAGAACTTAACCTAGCATTACATAAATCAATTCATAACATTATATATCATGCGTAGCTAAGCAGGAAAAATTGTCAATACTTCTAATAAACAAGAGCAAATAAATAAAAAAATAAAGTTTCAATACGTTCTCCTACAGAAACCGTGTCCCTAGACTAGATAGGTACTAAGCTGTTACGTTAGGTATCTTAGGCCTAGCATTTTTGTCTGTTAGATAATCCTCGACCGAATTGTAAGCTTTAGACATTAACGACTTTTTCAAGTAATTTTTAAGTGCTGAATATAGTAACTTTAAAACTGCGTTGGGTAATTTATTATAGAACAGAATGCATTGACCTACAAATGATTTAAATACTTACGGACACGAAATTTTCTAATGGCAATTTTATTTTTATTTCTAGTATTAAAATTATGAATATCACAATTTTTAATAAAAGAGTCATTGTTCTTATTAACATAAATAATATTCTCATAAATAAATTGTGACGCTACAGTCAAAATATTAATGTCTAGTTGTAACAAATTTATTTTGTCAAAAACGGTGTACGCAAAATGAGTTCGTATACTCTTTGATGTTATTGGGCCAAACTTGGCATGGCTGTTCTAGAAATAAAACCTCAATTAAGGGCTACAAGGTTTTTTAGTATTGTGTTTAACTCGGCCGCTCTTACTATCAACTAAATAAGATTGTAACGTGGACAATACGATAACCTGACAAACGCAATATGGTTTTACTCTGTAGAATTTTGGCCTTGGTATTTTGTAAAAAAAAAACGTTTTAAATAAATATTGTTCTACCTGTTGCCGTTATTAAATCCAGCAAAAAACGACAAAAAAATTACGTTTGTTGTATGGAAGCCCCCCTTAAATATTTATTTTATTTTGTTTTTAGTATTTGTTGTTATAGCTGCAACAGAAATACTAATACATAATTTGAAATAACCGTCTACCTATAGCGGTTCTTGAGAAACAGCCTGGTGACAGACAGACGGACGGAGAGACAGCGAAGTCTTAGTAATAGGGTCCCGTTTTTACCCTTTGGGTACGAAACCCTAAAATGACACACAAAAAACAGTTTAAAACAGTGCTGCAGCCAGTCTGTGTCCTGTGCTTCTTCGATAATGATTGACGGTTGTGTTGTACGGTCGGTCTTGAACTGCTCACTTTAGTACCTTATCACTTTAACGTCATGTCTGAACTGCTGCACTAATCCTTCAAAGGCTTTAAAGTAACAAGGAACAAAAGTAGGGTTACTGAACGTAACCTCAGGCAAATGATCGCTTAATCCTTATGAGAGTCGGTGTGGAATTACATTTAGATTAAACTACTCGTATATTTTAATAAGTGTAAAGTTCATTTAGGAGCAAACGTACATACATACATACATAACATCACGCCTTCATTCCCACAGGGTGGGGAAGGCAGAGTTACAGAAATACCAATAAAAAGACTTGTTTATAATTTTATAACCACATTTTTCACAATCAGGCCAGGAAGTTTACTAGTGTATTAGTGTATAGCCTAACAGTACTACAGGCCCTTATTGCCTTAGTCGCCTCTTACGACATCTACGGGAAGACATGGAGTGGCACTATCCTTACCCTGCAACCACACAGGGGTAAAAAGGCAGGAGCAAAGGTAATTTAACTTTATTCTCTTACTGTTAGATTCAAATTCCCACTAACAATCATTTCCTTGTTTGTAGTATGGTGGGTATCACGAGAATATAGGAGTACAGTCCGCCTTATAAGTAGTGATCGAGGAAAACGGTGCATAACTTTAACAAAACTTGTAAAGCTGACACGAAGAACCTACGACCAAGAAAAATGAGAATATTTTTGAAAAATAACATAATATTGTTGGTAAAAAGTCCATGGCTGTAATGTAAGTTTTGTTAAAGTTTTGCACGGTTTTCCCCGATCACTGCTTATAATTAGCTGCACACTTTAGTACCTTATCTCTTAAACGCCTTCTGCAAATTAGTACACCAATTAAAACATGATGTTAAAGTGACAAAGCACTAAAGTGTACGACTGCACCTACACGTTGAATACAGCTATTATTAATTAAATTCTCGGAAACATATCTAGTGCCTTTTATTTCAAGTTTATTACCTTTGGAACAGTTGCAAGCTAATAAATGAGTGAATGCGAAGTTGAAATGTAATTACTGGGCTGTCTCGTTTGATTAAAATAAGGGAGCGAAATAAGTTAATAACTTATTACTACAGTTCCCGGTATGGGAAAATATTTGTATGATGAGCGTGAGTATTTGTTCCTCAGTCTTGGATGTTTTCTTTGTTTATAAGTAGGTATTGATTTCTCTATATAAGTATTAATATCGTTGCCTAGAGACAATAGTTACTAAGCCTAGAGCTTAGTTTGGAACGGTTTATTTGTGTGAGATTGTCTGCTGATATTTATTTTATCTTTCTTTATTAAACACATTATGTAATTAACAGAAATGGGTTTCCATTTACAGACTTAAATAAAATTTAACTTTCACGGTCATTCAATCAATTGGGATGACGTCAAAGCATGAACTGAAGATTTTATATTCAAATCTAATTTGGCAGGACGCCGCGCCAACTGACGCGATGGAGTGACTATGAATGCCTAGCTTTATCCAATCAGGTGGTTTCTCAGTAGATTGTGCTGTGTTCGTATTTGCGCAGTAGTGCTTGCGTTTATTGAGTTGGGCACAAGTATCATGCATGATGCTGCAGCAGAGTTAGTTAAGAGGATTGTGAAGCTGAAATTTCATTTTCATCATTTCTCTCCTCTTAGGCTAGGCCTGTTGTTTGAACAGCGGTTAAACTAATTGTTAAAAATCGTAACGAATGTTAAATCTCAAGGAAATGTGTCAAATTTTTGATGTTTTTTTTCTAATTTTAACTACTGATTAAACAAAATAAGAAACCGGGCAAGAGTATGTCGGACCATGCTCAGTATAGGGTTCCGAAGCCGTTAAGTTATTACATACATACATATTTAACATCACGCCTTTATTCCAGAGTAAGGTAGGCAGAGCTACAGAAATACCAACAACTCTAAAGACTTGTTGATAATTCTGTAACTACATTTTGCACAATCAGGCCAAGAAGTTTACTAGTGTATTAGTGACAGGTTGCAAGCCCATCGCCTAACAGTACTACAAGCCCTTATTCCCTTAGTCGCCTCTTACGACATCCACGGGACATCCGCGACATCCATGGAGTGGCACTATTCTAACCCAGCAACCACACAGGGCAAGTAAAAGTCAAGTTGTTACAAACACAAAAAACAACGCCAAATACGGAAGACTCGACCGAAGCCCAATTACAACTACACACTCAACTCAGCTGGGCAGCTTTTTTGTGTGCCGTGTGATCGGATCTTCAAGTCGAAGTTCGGTTTTGCTAGCCACATCAGAGCCCACCACGAGTCGCCGTCGCCGGATACGGTTTGGACGACATTATGTTGATGATGAGATTTTAGTAGGTATGAACACTTTAATCGCCTGTATCTCAAGAACCAATGATGTCTACTTAGTCGTGATAGTGTTTCTTTAAAATTCGTTATAATGCGCTTTCATTTAAGATTTTTAATATTTAGCTTTGTCTGTAGGAGGGGAACAATTGACTGTAACAAAAATTAGTGCTTTTAAGCATAATATTTCATAAACGGCTCCCTTAATAGAAACATTGTCTGCATTAATATTTTCGAAAGATCTATCCAACGACACCCCACACTATGGGGTGGTTAAGAAAAACTATACATCCCCACTTTACGTGTACCGAGCAAAGATACACTAAAAAAAACTTTTCAAGATATTATTTCGCTTTGTTGGCGTGACTAATATGTATATTCATGCCAAATTACTACGGAAGCGCACAAAACTAGTTTTTTATAATAACCACAACACAATCAAAAATCGTGGAAATCGGACTTGATTTAGGAGGTGAGAAACGTTACCACCCGGAGCTAAATTTGTATGGATTTTTGACAGCTACACGATTTAAACTTGTAAGACCCAATACCTATTTTCGTAGCATTGTAATTTCAACCTTGTCTAATTAAGCATTCCTTTAAAGTGCCTTTTATGTTTGGTATTATGTCCTCAAGAAAGAACCTGGGAACTCAAGAGATTAAGCGACGCGTTACAATCCTTCAGTTAATTTTATGTTCAAGAATAGTACCTACCTAGATTTCGTATCTTATTCTAAAATTTAACACAGTTATCTGCATCCTAAGATCACCAAACATCCTGCGATGTTTGTTGCAGAAATAGGACAGGTTTTTTTTTATGAAACGTCTATAATAATATTGGAAGATTTGGTTAATAACTTTTTTACACCTACAATTATATACAAATTGATTGACGGTGATCAATAGTGGTCACGATTACTGTTATTCGACGGTCATAATTCACAGTCATAAGTGTCATAACGCCATTGCCAAGTAAGCAGTAAAGTTCGCTCGTGGTCGCACAATTATACCTGAGCAACCACACGAGATTACGGCGCATCTATTGTTACTATAAATCATGGTTGCTTTAGTGTTGTGGCTATTAAATATAGACTCAGGGCCGTATTAATAGACTCATATCGGCTGAGATGCCCGTCACGAGATATGTCAAAGTTAACGTCAAATCATAGAAAACTGTCATTTTTGACGTATTTCTAGCTGGGCGAACTGGTTTAGAAAATACCGGTTAATAAAATTTTATTTCGGTTAAGCTCCGAACTATTCCAGGGAACGCGAACGTTTTGAGAACTTTATTTTAACCTTTATTAATCGGTAAACCGGTTTTTTAGTTCAATACCGGTTAATATAAAGGTTTATGCGAACATAACCGACATGAAAAGGTTTTGCGGCAAGTACCATGATAACGGTTCGAAAATAAAAAACCGGTATCCGAGCCTTGATCTTAAGACGAGAATTACAGTCGAGATCGGTTTGTTAATATGGGCCTTAGAGCCGTTAAACGCATCTTGACTCCGTTTCACGTCTCAAATAACGTCAAAGTGAAGTACAGGGCCTATATTCAGGTGCGTTAAAACGATATCGTGTTTGACTCGTTTAAAAATCGTTTATGTCACAGTCGCCATTATTGTAAATGACATAAGAGTTATCAAAACGTTGACAATACGGAAACACGTCAAATACGATATCGTTATAATGCAGTTGAATAGAGGCCCAGGTGTTCGGCAATTTAGTCATCAACTTTTATTATGGTACCAACATCCAAATTGCGAAAAATATAGCTGTTCCATACAAACTTTGAGAGCTAAACAGCCAAAAAATATGGAACAGCTGTTTTTTTTTGCAATTTGGATGGTGGTACCATAATAAAAGTTGATGACCTACAAAGTTAGTCTTTAAGATTGTACAACCCTCTGCCGAACACCCTGTATAAATATCAGGGGATAATGTCATACAAACTCAACTGGGTTAGGCCTAGGCTTGTACAACCAGCCATAATAGGTAGCTGCGCTTGTGTATCTTGTCGCTTTAACGCCTTTAAAAGATTAGTGCAGCAGTTCAAACATCACGTTAAAGTGACATAACACTAACTTGTGCAGTACCCTTACCATGAGTTACAGTTACGATACTCGCTCTTTCTAAAGCACTGTCCCTTTAATCTACTATACATATACAATACTGTGACGGAGAGAGCATTCGACTCGCTAGCGAGAACGGTAATTGCAACTCATGGTAAGGGTACAGTTACTTTCTAGGCCGATCGTATAGTAACAGCACGAAAATATTAAGCCATCTATCTATTCTTCACAATTTAGCCAAATAATACTTGTATGTACAAGATTTGCATTAAAAATACGAAGAGTGGCAAGTTGCTCAATTGACAATCCCATGTTTAGACTCTACGTACTATGGGTACTAGACAATGATTAACATACTTCTTTAAAAAAGTACATACTTAAATACATAGAAAACATCTAAGACTAAGTAGAAATAAATATTCGCGCACATCACACAAATATTTGCCGAGGATCGTACCCAAAACCGCTAGCTTCGTAGTAAACATCAAATGAAAGAAAACGGTGATTTGAGATGCGTCTTGAAATGGCCATCGTAATCAAGATTCCTTTATAAACACGGCCCCTTCGTGACTACTGACTGAGAGACAAGGCATAGCCTAAAGGCCTAAACAGCTCAACAAACTTCAAATGAATATAAAGATTTTTTCTTAAAACGAGACTGAAAGGGAAGAAAGAAGGCGGCTAACTGTAGTACTAGTATCAGGTTTTTTTATTGTAATCAGTAATCAGTAATCATTTATTTTGTGAAACACAGGTGTTATACATAAAATGCAATAGGAATCTGTGATCTGCCTTACGGCGTACAAAAATAGGTGAAAAATAATAATTATACAAACAAGTGACAAACACTTCAAAGCTAACATTGCACGACTAAAAGTAATATAGTTACTAATACAGGACCTCTATTCAGGTGCGTTATAGTAGTTTATGCAACAGTTATATAAGAGAGGTCAAAAAAGACGAGTGGTGTGGTTACGATGTGAGCCGCAGGCGAACATCGTAAAGCAAGACGCCACGAGTATTTTTTGACTTAGTTATACACCGTTACATACAATACTTTTTCTACGACTAGGTTTCAAATAAAATGCAAAATTAAATTAACAAAATTTTATTAATATACCTAGGTTAGAATACGAACGAACGAAGCCAAGCACAGTACAACAAACGAGCGGGAAACATTTCAAAACGACAAAATATGTGTCTATGGTTAACATTGTTTTTAAATTGATGTGCACTTGCCAGGTTTTATATTTAAAAAAAAGTTGCACAATCGATTTGACTTGTGAAATAGGGACTAAAAAACACCTAATGATTTGAGAAATTAGTTCTTTTACCTGATTGGTCGATTTTAATATAGCTGCATTCTGGTTGGTTGATACCATGTTTTTAAAGAGTTAAATTAGTAAAAGAGTTTACATACCAAAAATAACCTAACGTTCCGATTGATAGTCAATGTGTATTGTGATTGGTGGATTAATTTGCTGAAGTATTTTGATTGGTCAAATTAACCTAAAGTAAGCTTTGGCAGCTAGGCATGTCGTTTTGGCTCAAAAAAGCACAAGTGCTGTTAAGGGGAATAGACTAGATAGAGTTTTCTACGGAATGTTCTGCGGACACATTATCTATATTCTTATATTAGTGTTCGTGACTATATAAATGACAGATAAAAGTACAAGGCCTCTATTCAGGTACGTTAAAACGATATCGTGTTTGACACGTATAAGAATCGTTTATGTCACAGTCGCCATTATTGTAAATGACATAAGAGTTATCAAAACGTTGACAATACGGAAATAGGTCAAAAACGATATCGTTATTACCTTGTAGAATTCCAGCCCTGGAGTAGAAAAAACGATATCGTGTTTGACACGTTTAAGAATCGTTTATGTCACGGTCGCCATTATTGTAAATGACATAAGAGTTATCAAAACGTTGACAATACGGAAACACGTCAAATACGATATCATTATTACCGTGTAGAATCCCAGCCCAGTTTAGAATGATTTGATTACAGTGCCCGACTGGTGAGAAGTAAATCAAGACATCTTGGGGTTTGAGGTTAGGTATTACTTTTCGGCAGGTACGTATCATAATTTCATCATATATAAAGTTCAAAACACATAATGGGTCATAATAAATAATGGTCATTATATATAATGACTTCATTTCTGAAATCGCAAGGTTTTTAAGATTGTTATACATACATACATAACATCACACCTTCATTCCCAGAGTGGAATAGGCAGAGCTACAGAATACCAACAACTCTAAAAAGACTTGTTTATAATTCTGTAACCACATTTTGCACAAACAGGCTAAGAAGTTTACTAGTGTATTAGTGACAGGTTGCAAGCCCATCGCCTAACAGTACTACAAGCCTTTATTCCCTCAGCCGCCTCTTACGACATCCACGGGAACACATGGGGCACTATTCTAACCACACGGGGATTGTTATAAAACAAACCTAACCTAACCTAATGGGTTCTATGTAATGACCTTTTAAAAAATTCTGAAATATTTACGGTTTTAGAAATAAAACCATCATATATTATGACTGTTATATATTATGACCCATTATGTATTTTGAACTTTATATGTTATAATACGATTTCTTTTTCGGCCGACCAAGTATATTGTATTTAGCCGCCTTATTTGGTATTAGGCAGCGCGGGCGTCCTCTATCAGTAGATGCGAGTAGATAGATAGATGAATATCATTATAATACATTGTTTCTAAGGCTTACAATAAGAAAATGCAAGTATTATGCAATTACACTAGATAACAGTAATATCAAGCAGGTCAAAATCCGAGGAGAAATAAATAAATGTATGTATGTAAATAAATAAATGTGGTCTGAAAGAAGATGTAGTGACTAAAATTTAAAAGGGCATGCTTCGGTGGTTCGGTCATTTAGAAAGGATGGATGAAAAAAGATTGACGAAAGAAATATACAGTGCTAAAGTGAGTGGAAGGGTCGGAAGGGGGCGCCCTAGGCGTACTTTTTTTAATCAAATCGGGGAAATACTGGAAAAGGGCCGAATCTTAAGTACCCGAAACCGACGTGCATGCATGACTCGATGTATGAATGTGGAAGAAGCGAAAGAGCTTTGTCAGGATCGTAGCAGGTGGAAAGAAGTGGTCTCTGCTTACCCCTCTGGGAAACAGGCGTAATTTATGTATGTATGTATGTATGTAAATAAATAAACAAATAAATAAATAAATATCACGGGACAATCTCACACAAATTGACCTAGTCCCAAACTAAGCTCTAGGCTTGTACTATGGGTACTAGACAACGATAAACATACTTATATAGAGAAATATATACTTAAATACATAGACAACATCCAAGACTCAGGATCAAATATACGCGCTCATGACACAAATATCTGCCCTTACCGGGATTTGAACCCAGGACCGCTGGCTTCGGTGGCAGGGTCACTCCCAACTAGGCCACCGTGTCGTCAAAAATTAGAGAAAATTGGAGAAGTACTTAAAAATACATGAAAAACGCTGAAGCCAGATTATATTTGAAATCTCCTTAATCTCCTGTTTGGACTAAGCCTAATTGCTTTTAACGTGCTGTCGTATTGCCAACGTTCAATTAAATTCAATTATTTTTAGATGATGGCAATTGGTCGCTTTATGGTGCAATCATTGCGGCCAATAACTATATTGCCAACGTTGTGATAGTTCTTATTTACTCGACAGTAATGGCGGCGGTGTTAGAAACAATACGATAACATGTACAAACCAATTAGCACTTGCACACTATTTTGCACAATTTTCTTTTGTATTTTTTTTCATTATGGTTTTTTGTATAGAATCATAATCAAAAGAGACTGGAATTAGGTACATTTTTATCCTGCTACATAGGACGAGTTAATAATGTTACATTGTGCTCGTAATCCGCTCCTTTGTTGCCCGATTTGCGGGGTGCTCACGATGGATATTGGTTGGCTTGATATGACGATAACGTTGCCAAATCCTTGACATATAATTAGCGTCAATGGAATACATATAGCCACAATGTAACGCTAATAACTAATATCTAGGAGATTTAGGGTTCCATACCCGAAGGATCCAAAAATAAACCTATTGCTGTCACTTACATCTATCCGTCCATCGTCTGTCACAGATGTTTTTTGACTTTTAAAATATTCACAATATAAACATCTTGTTGACCCAAAGGCGACAATCATTTCATCGAAACACCTTTCAACGAATGTATCATTTCATCGAATTTCATATCATCGAACGCTATTTTCTGCTGAAACCATTGTTTTGAGGGTATTTTAAACATCTTACCTAATGTAACCTACTGAATTTATGTTTAAGATACCCTGGAACATTATGGTTTCAGCAGAAAATATCGTTCGATGATATGAAATTCAATGAAATGATACATTCGATGAAGTGATGAGTTACCAAGGCAAACACATTGTCAAAAAAATATTTTTAAATGTTTTTGAGGGAACTCCGTATCGGTGCACCCCGGCTTAGTGCATCTTGTTGAGTTTGCTTGTGTTTAATCGCAGCGCGTATCGTCGAGACACGCACACATGCAAGCCACACTTTACGCTGTGAATGAACGTTATAAGGAAGCTGCACTGTATAAAGGTACGTAGAAAACATTCAGGACCCAGAAACAAAAGGTATGACGCACCTATGTAGCAGCATACTTATTTAATACCGAGTTGATGTACCTACCTCGTACCTCGGTTTTACCTCTTTGTAAAGCCACGAACGTTCACGATGCGAATTCCTGTGGGATCCCGGTGCGTCCAGGTGGTTCGCGATCACAGCGCTACACAAACAGACTTGGCACTCGGTTAAAGTACCGCTCATGGTTTTGACACAAAAGTGCTTCATCAAAAAGCTTAAAACTCTTCGGATTGGCATGGCGTGCTACTCGGTAGATGAATGTTTAAAAACAGCTAAGGATACTGATGCTTACTAAAATTACTCAATGTGTTTGCAGTACATATGACTTAATAACGATGTAATAATTATTTTATAACTACTTTAATTTACTTTCAAGTAACCTACCAATAAATATTTAATGCATTATACAATGTAACATGACCTATTATTTATACATTTACCATTGAATTGAATAAATAATATAAAATAAATAAAATACAATAGAAATTTAAAGTAGTATTGCTTTTATGTCCTTAGATAAGAGGATATTACTAGCGTTTGACGTATATGTAACAAACGTCATTAATTCAGTCGCTTCCAACCAGAAACAGCTAGAACATGGTGTGTTTTTTTGGCATTCAAAATAAAGCGCTTTTGATAATCAACTCGATATATTTCTGTTATAAAATCCATTAAAAAAAACACTGAATAAGTTGCTACAGAAAACTCCAGTTCCATCACTCTAATCGCTTGATAAGACCTAGGGATCAATTTCACAAACAATTTAAAAAACAAAATTGCCCACGTTAACCACTCCCATTGCAAAACATGTAACCTTTTGACTCTCAGCATGTGATGTGACATTTCGTTTCACATCTTTCCACGTCTTTTAGAAAAGTGGTGTTTCTGTTTATTTTTTAATGTGTCTATGCTGCCAAGTGGACCATGGCTAGCACAAAGGGAGCATCTTTGTGAATGGGTTAAATCAAGCGGGCTCGCTCCTGCAATTTCTATTGAAACTACAAGTAAAACTTTGAACCAGGTAGCGATTCGGAATTGTAATGCAATGTAAGTCTCAGAACAAATGAGCTACTAGTTCTATTTTTAACTCCAGACAAAATAAGACGGGTTATATAAAAGTCTGTAGGAGGCACCGTAGCTCCTAAACGAGTGGACCGATTTGAACGCGGTTTAACCTTTTCAACGCTATGTCAAATACAAAACCAGAGCGAATGTCAACTTTGCCTCATAGATACTCAGGTCTATTTTGCTCTGTTAACCATGACAGAAATATCCGTCAATGGCGTTGAAAAGGTTAAAAAAACGAACGCAGCTTTAATCCGAATGGCTTTAAGCTAGATTTTCTGAAAAATATATTAATGAAATCTGTAAATTCCTAAGGAATAATAAAACAGTATTTGAAATAGAAAGAGATAATTGTGTCCGACTTAACATGAGAAAGTAAACAGCTTATTGGCTCCTTTACTAATCTCAAAATTGTAAGCGAAGGCACCCACCCACATACCACTTAACCTAGTGGTCCGTGCACCCACCGCATGGCGATAAAGTTTTATTAGGTGGTTAAGTATTTATATTCATGATTGAGTTAAACTATTTTTATTAGCGTTATCTTTTTTTAATTTTCAAGAGTTCTTCGAATGTTCCTAGTTAATAAGAATTAAATAGAGTTAAGTTGCAATGCCCTCACAGGGTTAATGTTGAAGCATGTAATAGTTTTCGAGATCTTTTGTACAACATAAGGCAATAAAGTATAAGACTATGACTATAAAAACCCGTTAAGCCGTTGAAAAAATATCAGCTTTGTATGAAGGAACCGCCATTAGGTATATTGGAAGTTTTATCTTTTTGACAGTTAATATTATTATTTTTAAATATGTTATTTTAGAATTATGAGCCAACGCTTAAATCGGGTAATAATAACGTTTCTCACCCCCTATATCAAGTGCAATATCCACGATTTTTGAATAATACTATGCTGTAACTAGTTATCACTCGTATGAAAAACTAGGTACGATTCCGTTTTGTTTTTAATTTGTATGTTTCCAATAATTATTTTCTTGGAAAGAAAACGTACAGACTTAGTTTTAAATAACATCTACAAAATATTCAAGCATCAATAAATAATTCGTAAAAATGGGACTACAGGTTTAGGTTATTTCATTTTGTGTGTTTTTTAGGATCACAATCCACTTGAAGTTATAGGTACTTCATTTGCTTAGGTACTTAGCTAAACGTTAATAAGCCAGACAACATTGATCTGTTATACAGTTTTGAGCTTCGACGTATATGTGTTCTATTTCTATTGGCTGACGAACTATATCACGTGGTTAGGAATAGGGAACATACAACATTTTTATTCTTACGCTCTCTGAAAAGTGCTATGAAAGAGAGGTATATCTGCATACGCGAAATAATTGTCGTGTTATATTTTCATAAGATATGAAGTTTTCAAAAGTCATAGTTCAGACCCTCTTCAAAAACACTATACAAAATCGACGGCACGAATGACGTCACAGCTGTTGTTTTATGTTTAAAATATAAGGACATTATAAAGAATTTTGCATTGATTTCGTAAATATGTTTATGCCAATATCGTATAAATAAAATTATTACTTAAATAGAATGAGAATGCCGAAAAAAACGATCTAAACATAAAAAGAAGTTTTAAAATTTTAACAAGTTTTGATTCTGTATAAACTCTTAATAAACGGGTCAAAATTTAGTGTTTTTTTTCATGGTAAGGAGATGGCACACGAGCACATACAACCGTATTATATCACATCATGGTTTTTTTAAGTCATGGAGAAGGTAAACGAGCGTAAAGGTCGTTTGATAAGTTTGATAGTTTTTTTTTTATGGTAAAGAGAAGGCACACGAGCACTCAGGCCACCTGATGGGAAGTGGAATCTGAGACCCATAGACATTTGAATTCTCAAGACTATAATCTTAAGACTGCAATCCTAAGACCTCGAATGCGTTGCCAACCCTGAGGACTAAGATGGAATGCCTCTATGCTAGTAATTTCACCGGTTGTCTTATCCCACACCGGAACACAACAATGCGAACACTGTTGCTTGGCGGGTGGTTAATGGATAAGATGGTGGTAGCGATCCGGACGGACCCTGCACAAGGTCCTACCACCACTAAATACACTGTATTGCGTTTCATACGCTTTGTTTCCAAATTCTCCTAAATGGTATCAATGAAACTCAATTCTGATTTTCATGCATGTTCTCTATTGCCATCCTGGAAACTGAATACAGTATTCCGACGGATCATCATCAAAAATTTAAAAAACCCGATCCGGTCCGGTACTGAACCAGTGATGCCAATTTTTGGAAAAATAATCGCTTTTTTGCATGGGCACATACAAAATTAAACGCGTGTTGCGTTTGTGGTCACATTATGTTAGTGAAACTAGAAAGACCCAATGTTACGTTAAAATTTGATTAGTTGCCTACCTTCACGGAACCTACACGTCCTAGACTTTTATTTCATTACTCGCTGTCTAATTATACCGTCAGAATTAAATTTGATTTCATATAAAGTTGATTTATCCACTACGTATATAATACATAGCTATTTACTTACTTAGTGATATATTGAATTCTGCTGGTAAATATTTTATGGATTTAGGCCAATAGTATATTAGGTAGATCCATTCGATTTTCTCATAAACAGTCTATTTAAGAACGAAAAGGAAAAAAACTGACTTATTTAATCCGGCCCGATGAAAATACACCTGAATTGCAATGACCACAAGTGGTTTATTTTGTACGTTTAACTTATCACCTAAACAAAATGGAGGGTAGTAGGTGCCAGGTGGCCTAGTGACTAAAGAGTCGACTCGTGATTGTAAGGTACCGAGTTTGAACCCCCGCGGTCACCAAGTACCAATTAGTTTTTCTAACTTAAGTACCTACATTACCCGATGCTCTTACGGTGGCGGAAAAAAATAGTGAGGAAACCTGCACATTCGAACCGCTGAGTGTGTAAGAGGGTAATTGCACAAAAGATCCTAGAGGGGTCGAAGTGTATCCGAAAGGGGTGTGTTTTTTAGGGTTCCGTAGCCAAATGGCAAAAAACGGAACCCTTATAGATTCGTCATGTCTGTCCGTCTGTCCGTCCGTATGTCACAGCCACTTTATTCCGTAACTATAAGAGCTATACTGTGGAAACTTGGTAAGTAGATGTATTCGGTGAACCGCATTAAGATTTTCATACAAAAATAGAAAAAAAACAATAAATTTTTGGGGTTCCCCATACTTAGAACTGAAACTCAAAAATTTTTTTTTCATCAAACTCATACGTGTGGGGTATCTATGGATAGGTATTCAAAAATGATATTGAGGTTTCTATTATAATTTTTTTCTAAACTGAATAGTTTGCGCGAGAGACGCTTCCAAAGTGGAAAAATGTGTGTCCCCCCCCCCGTAACTTCTAAAATAAGGGAATGATAAATGTAAAAATAATATATGATGTACATTACCATGCAAACTTCCACCGAAAATTGGTTTGAACAAGATCTAATAAGTAGTTTTTTTTTAATACGTCATAAAAACATTGATCAAAGCTACAACGAACTTTTATATTATGTTACTTGCTGCTACGGAACCCTTCATGGGCGAGTCCGACTCGCACTTGGCCGTTTTTTGTATTGATATTTTTTTATGCTACTAGAGTTAACTTCAATATTCGATTCACATAAACTGCCTAATTATCAGTATTAAAAAGATACTTACTGTGTTTTATTTTATTTAAAAAATGCGAAAAATTGTGTGTTAGTTTGTTACTCCTTCGTTAGATTATCAATTATCACATAGGATATTCGGGTCATAGTTTAGTTTAGTTTAGTTTAGTTTATTTATTTATCAATGTAATGTTACAATATAGATTGCATTGCATGTCAAAAAATACGAAATTACATTGATATCGTCAACAAAACATTAATACAAAATGATAAAATAATATTAAAATAATACAATAATATAATAACACTCAAATAATCAAAAACAACAATGATAAACAAGTAATAAATGGTCAGTTTCCGATGTCAATACACAAAACTAATAAAGGTCAAATATCAATAATAATTTTACAATTTAAGTTGCATATATTCGTCGACAGAGTATAATGGATTATCCAATAAAAGGTTTCTTAGCTGATGTTTGAATGCTTCGCATACACACTCTTAATAACAAAAGTTGTCTTTTCTGTGGTCAATAGTTAAAAGTTTGTGTGCAAATAAGTTTTATTTTTATATGATTGGTCTAAAGCAGTCCTGGCGCCGTTTATGCGGGAATGGGCTTAGCCAGAAAGTTAGGCCTTAAAAACGTTAACTTAACGTGTCCACAGGAAAGACGCTAACCTAACTCTGTGTATGACCAATTCATCTCGGCAAAATTAGAAGTAGAAGGGAATAACGATGATCGGAATGTACGCTGATGAAATCGCGGAAGAAGCTAGCTAACTTATATAAGAGATAACTTGGCGAATGTGTTTAAAATTAAGGAAAAAAACCTTCTTCAATAAAAAATTCGCTAGCTTCGCATCGTAAAGGTATTTTACGGGCGCGACTAAACACTAAATCCGATCTCTAGTAAACTGGCTACGTAAGCTTTCCGCCCTTGCTTACACGTGAGCTTCAAATACTTTCTGCATAATTGATGTACGAAATAATACACAATATGTATTTATATATATTAATACAACATATTTTTCTTTTGAACAGTGACTTATGCGTTAACACAACTTTAAAATATATGTGTTTATAAATACAGTGCTTTATAAGGCCCAGTGTCCTAAAAAACATAGGTACATTACGGCCATTAAAATAAAGATCCGTTGCAAAGGAGGTAATGTAGAATTTCTTTTGTTTTATAATTGTCAATTAAATTATAAAATTGTATTTACTGCATTCACTTTTACACCTTATTTCAATGGAAAAAGATGCAATATTATACTGATCTTTTTTTTTCTCAAATCGGGTTAATTCGAATAGAACTAATAAATAACACACACACACACACACATAACATCACGCCTTCATTCCCAGAGTGGGGTAGGCAGAGCTACAGAAATACCAACAACTCTAAAAACTTGTTGATAATTCTGTAACCACATTCTGCATAATCAGGCCAAGAAGTTTACTAGTGTATTAGTGACAGGTTGCAAGCCCATCGCCAAACAGTACTAGAAGCCCTTATTACCTTATTCGCCTCTTACGACATCCACGGGAAGACATGGAGTGGCACTATTCTAACTCGGCAACCACACGGGTTTTTTTTTGTTTTGCAATTTTCTTATATTCCGAGCAAATATTTATTACAACTTTTAAAGTAGAGCCAAATCGGTCTTCACTTTCTCAAGTAATACGCTGACCAACAAAAGCATTCAATTTAATTTATATAAATGCTTCGTGTAATAACCTAATAACCATTTCCCCAAAGCACTTCCTCGAGCACAATGTAGCGTAAAACGAAACCTAGAATATCTTTACTGAAGCATTTTCATGGCATTAATTTTAAGTAGGCAAAGGAATCAGCCCCGGTTCACTACAAGAGCAAAGTGAAAACTTGATCTCGTGTTTGTGCCTCCGGAGATTGCCCTATACGGGGAAAGAATGGATCACTTTTGATGCCCCAAGGGGAAACCAAGGAGAAACATTGCTAAAGACGGATGGTACACTATTTTCATCGTTTAGCTTATTTTCACATTATGAAAAATACAAGATGTTTTTTTATAAGTTCTGCCCGCGCAGTTCTTTTTTTAAATCTTATTTTTTTGGAAGTTTTAGTAAACATACGTGACTATCGCGCAAGTTGTTCATCAAATTATCAGGGTACATACATAGTTACATCACGGCTTCATTCCCAGAGTGGGGTAGTCAGAGCTACAGAATTGCCAACAACTCTTAAAAACTTGTAATTGTGTCTCCAGGTACACAAAAGTTTATTATTGTTTAAAAATACGAATTTCTACTTAGATTACTAACATAATTAGGTTAAGTATTTAATCAAGATAACGTTAACATTCTTCCATTGGGTAGCTAAAATGTGTCATACATACATGGTTAATTTTCATTACACAATTTGGTGTTTAAAAAGTTTCTAGACGACGTACAATACTTTTGAAATTAACCCATTAGCGATATTACATTTTATAGGTAAGGCATGCTTAATGTATAGTAGAATTATTTTGAGTTTACCACTGACAAATTACAGATACACTGTGTTGCCACAGACAATACAATTAATAAATAATAAATTAATTAATAAATACAGTACAGTACGATTCCTGTAAGTTTACCTCTGACAGAGCATTTTCAGCTTTAATCTCATACAAATAAAATAGTTATTAGTAAATCGGTAGACGTGGGTAACAGTATTCTGAAAATGGCTTTATTTGTATGAAAGTAAAGTTGAAAATAAAATGAAGGCTCTGTCAGAGGTAAACTTACAGTATACGTGATGCACAGTGTTTTATTGTCTGTGGCAACACAATACGTTTCCTCTGTGTGATCAGGGAATTTGTCTGTAAAGCATGGATATGTAGAAAATGAATTCCTTGCCAATTTCTAGAGCCAATAAATTACGTTTAAAATTTAATTCTTTTCGTTATGAATTTTTCGATTTATGTTGTTTTATTCGATGGACTCTTTATATAGTTAATATGGATCATAGATTAGAGAAACCTACAATGTAGAATTTCATGTGATTTAATTTTTTTTTGTGTCTGCATTTTACATAAAAATACCAAAAATTACATTGCTAAATCATCAAAAATCGTCTTTTTCCGCGTCTGTCTGTCTGTATCCGCTAACTTCTTAAACAACGCAACGTTTTTTTTTTCGTTGACAATACGATAATAAGACAAAAGCAAAAAGGTTTTACCAAGTAAAATAGAGCCCCTGATGGTAAGTTGGATCCGACATTTGCTCTCTCAAGACTGCGCAAATGCATTGCCAAACCTGAGGACTAAGATCGAAAGCCTCTTTGCTAGTAGGTTTAAGGACTAGAGGGTGGTTGCGACCCCACAAGATGATGGTACGATAACGATGTGTCTAAATACAAAGTTTAATAACGCCCCAGGCCTTATTATAAAGATGTACTGGGCAGGTTATTAGTGTTATGAAAGGACGTTTTTTTTCTAGACATATTTTAATAAGCCAGATGATCTTGGGAAGTTCATTGTAGTAGGACAGTTGGAAGGAAAAAATAACCATGGGAGATCACCAACCGATGGATCGAAGTAGTGAAAGAGGAAGATAGAGAGGTTTGGAGAGCCTTTCTGAACCAAGCAACTAGTGATTGTTGTCGCGACCCTCAGTCATGAGGAAACGAGCAGGAAAAAGGAAGATCATGAGTAAATCATAATTCGATTGCTTTTATTGTCCGCTTACAATTCCAAATCGAAATAAAGGTACCTTATTGATTGATGTCGGGACTTTCTCCCATTACATGACGGATGGGCGATTACCGCGATGTCCGAAACAAATTGACCAATTCCCTCTTAATTGGTAATATCAATGTTATTGGCCGGAGGGAAATAGGCTCATCAATTCTTTGTGAAACACTGAATACGACAAAGCAATTTGTGATTAATGATACAAAACCTTTTTTTTATAAATTATTGGCAACACCAAGTAGATAGTAATTATAAGTAGTAACACTCAATAATCTTTTATTGCTTCCAGTTTATTATTTTGGCATGGTGCAATTTAATAAAAGTAGTGCTGAATATTTGATTTTTTTGTTGTGTGCATAATTGTCAGGTCAAGGTTGCGCGCTCGTCTTAGCCTACTGTTTGTTCTCTGTCCCTCTCACTCGCTGCTCCGCGCGCTGAAGCTGTTAAACGATATTCTAGCTAGCAATAGCAAACTTTAAATTTCCCACGATTCTGAGTCCTAACTAATTGCATCGGCCAGTCGGTACTTAGAAACCATTGTCACCGCAAGCTCAGTGCAGGAAATTGGCTGAATTAGTATGTACTTGTCTACTTTAGTTCAGTGTTATATTAACCTACAATACAATACAATACAAATGCTCTTTATTGAACACCAAAATAAAATAAAAAATAAAAACAGAACACGGAACAGTACATTTAAATCATAGGTATACAACAGGCTACAACTGTTAATAAACATAAAAACCGGGCAAGAGCATGTCCGACCATGCTCAGTATAGGGTTCCGAAGCCGTTAAGTACTACCAACATAAAAATCAACAAGTAATAACTAATTTTCTACTTAAAGTCATTTGGTGCCGTCTTAGATAATTTTAGTAGGTAGGTATAAACACTTTAATCGCCTGGTATCTCAAGACCCAATGATGCCTACTTAGTCGTGATAGTTTTCCTTTTAAATTCGTTTCAAGATTTTTTTCTGATTTTTAGTAGTTTTAGTATTGGCTGTAGTTTTGGGACACTTGAGTCTAACAAAAAATAGCGCTTTAAAGCTTAATATTTCCTAAACAAATCCCTTAATCGAAAAATTGTTTTCACAAACCCATAATATTATTGAAAGCCTATCCAACGATACCTCAAACTATAGGGTAGACGAGTAAAAAGACACATCCCCACGTTACGTGTAGGGGAGGTACACGTAACGTGGGATTAAGGTTACGTCTACCTACTAAGAGTCTCTGAACTAGTCTGCGGACGGTCGGACGGATGGACATGGCGAAACTATAATGGTTCCTAGTTTGACTACGGAACTCTAAAAAACATTGTGCAGTAAATTTACTAGTGATTAATATGTTTGGCTAGACTGTTAGTGTTAATTCTACTAAATCCTACTTAATATTTTAAATGTGAAATTTTGGATGGATGTTTATTACTCAATCACACCAGAACGGCTGGACTGGTCTGGATGAAATTTGGCACACAGATTATAGTGTGGAATATCACAAATGTCACTTTTTATCCCGAAAATTGCTGAAGAGTTACCGATAAAAGATTTCTACGCGGCCGGAGTCACGGGAAACCACTAGTATTATAAATGTGAATGTTTCTTTGTCTGTTTGTTACACTTTCCCGGGAAAACCATGGAACCAATTTAATTTAAATTTGGTATGAAGATAGTTTGAACCCCGGGAAAGGACGTATGATCCTTATATCCCGGAAAATGGGTTAGTTTCTGAGGGAAGAGCGATAAACGACTTTTCAGGGTCAGAGTCGCGGGCAACAGCTAGTAAATAAATAAATATGCTCCATATCTTTAGGTTCATGATCAATTCAACGCGGCTCACACGTTTGTAGGCGGAATGCCGAAACTTACATTTCTAAGTCGTGCTCCACGTTATTCCCGAGTTCTGCATATTGTTATCCCATGAGTGTAATAGAGTTACGATTTATGTAGGTGTATGTCGCTACATACCACATTTCTACATTCAAGACGGCCATCTTTAGGGATATTAAAGCACGAGTTTTGAAAAATCCACGCTTCGAGATTGTTGGAATATTAAAGTCTGCATGTATTAAATGTAGAATTTGTACAATGCAATAAGAGTTGTCGCTTAGGGATTTATGAATAAGTAAATAAGGTAATATGTAAAATTGCTAACATAATGTTTAGATTGTTATCTTAACTGTAATGGGTGGGTGGGTGTTGAAACAATGATATTTCTTCTTAAAAAAAAGTCGTATAATATACAACCGTATTATATCACTTCATGGTTTTTTTAAGTCATGGAGAAGGTAAACGAGCGTACCTAAAGGTCGTTTGATAAGTTTGATAGTTTTTTTTTTTATGGTAAAGAGAAGGCACACGAGCACTCAGGCCACCTGATGGGAAGTGGAATCTGAGACCCATAGACATTTGAATTCTCAAGACTATAATCTTAAGACTGCAATCCTAAGACCTCGAATGCGTTGCCAACCCTGAGGACTAAAATGAAATGCCTCTATGCTAGTAATTTCACCGGTTGCCTTATCCCCACACCGGAACACAACAATACGAACACTGCTGCTTGGCGGTTGGTTAATGGATAAGATGGTGGTAGCGATCCGGACGGACCCTGCACAAGGTCCTACCACCACTGAAACCACCATTTAACAAAGTTATGATCTTACCTATCACAATTATGACTCCTTATCAACATGTCATACAGTAATACTACAAAGTGGTATACATATCGCGCCTTCGGTAGAACAAGGGCAAAATATACATACATACATACATACATAAATCACGCCTGTTTCCCAGAGGGGTAGGCAGAGACCACTTCTTTCCACCTGCTACGATCCTGACAAAGCTCTTTCGCTTCTTCCACATTCATACATCGAGTCATGCATGCACGTCGGTTTCGGGTACTTAAGATTCGGCCCTTACAAATATACAATGTGACTAAAGGGGCAATTATGCCCTTGTCCACTAGAACAAAGGGCACAATGTACAATGTGACTAAAGGGGCAATTGTGCCCTTGTTCTACCGAAGATGCGATATTTTAACGACATGAGACCCACCATACTACAAGCAGGGGTATTTTTATAAGTGGGATTTCGAATCTACCAGCTTATCATTTGAAATTTGAAACAAATGAAAATGGACTTTATGATCATTCATATATAGTTTAAACGAAATTGCCTAGATTACGTATCTCCTATGGCACTCCGGGTCTCACTTTTTATGCTAAACTAACAATTATTTTTACAATAATAATGCAGATTAACCTTTACCGCTTTTCATAAACAAAACATGCCTTTAATTCTTTAATTACAGCCATGTTTTGTTCTGAAATGCTCGTACAATATTAAGTTGGTTGTTTAGGGTCACCGCAGACAGATTTAGTGCATCTGGGCCCTCTAATTAAATGTGGAATAATTTAGTGGCTGGCGACTGTTGGAGACGTAAAAAGACAGTGCACTTTAAAATAAACCAGCTTTCGCCTCAGGCTTTATTGGCGTAAAACTCTATTATGTTTGCTATTTAATACGCCAGGGTTAAAAACCTTCGTAAAAAAAATGTAAAACAAATCTAAAGCCTGCATTTTTTACAATAAAACCTGTTTATAAGCCTGGTTATAAAACTTAGTGAATACTTGTGCGCATAGTATAGGCGAATTTTTATGCAATCTTACTATAATCATAATAATAATAGGCCGTGTAAACATATTAAGACCATTAAAATAAAAATAAATAAAACAAAAAGGTCATTTAATTTAGGCTAGTTTAATAGTGAGTAGAAATATAGACCTTATTTTACACATTCTTATTTTCAATCTATTTTCTTCGTATTGTTTTAACTCAGTCCCAAGTTTTTATCTCGGCTGCCATTATTAATTATCCACCATTATCAGTGTCGCCATTATCAATGACGTAAGAGTCATCAAAACGTTGACAATACTGAAACACGTCAAAGACGATATCGTTATTTTCGTGTAGAATCCCAGCCCTGTCCAGTTACGAGCTACCATAATGCTGAAAATACGATAATAATGGGTGTAAATACAAAAATAGTTAGTGATAGCGGATATTTTGACTTCGACTCGCTCGTCAGCCTTTACGCAAGCTCTTGACTAACCCGTAGGGTATTGAATACATTGTTTCCAAAACTAACCTCTACAGCAGCTTACTGCATAATTAAAGCTGATATATAAAGCTTTAAGCTCCGTTTTCAAGTGCTTTTAAGGGTGTATCTATGGCCGCTTGGTCATAGGTAACACCGTTCATTTGTAACGTAGCTTTATTTCTTAAAGTTATAATCCGTTAGATTTAGTAGGCAATACGTGTTTCTTCGTTCTGTTATTTAATTTAATATTTTATGCACAGAACCAAGTATGTACAAAGGCGAACCTAATGTTTATTGGCATTCTCTACCAGTCAACAGTACAGAAAAAGAAGACACGCAGAGATAAAAAACCGGCCAAGTGCATATCGGACCACGCACAGTGAAGGGTTCCGTAGCTGGGATGAGCGTTCATTGTTGAAATTCAAAACTTTTTTTTTTATTATTTAAATCTCAAAAATTACACAGCGTTTCGTGTTCAAAACAATTTTGGTTGGAAGTATTTCGTATGTTCTACTACTGTAATTTTTATTAGAATGTTCTATTTAACAGTTCAAAAGCTACCCACCCGGACAGAGTTTTTACGACTTTAGAAGCGTATATCTCGCCAACTGTTCACTTACGTAAAAATGACACTTAAAAACCTCTGTATCATTTTAGAAGCCCTATCTAAAAATACCCCACACGCTGATGTAACTCAAAAAAATTTTTTTCGTCCCCTAGTTAAATGTATGGAGTGCCACCCCTAAATATTTTTTTTTTAATTTTACTACCTCATTGTATAGCGGTTCATAGAATACATCTATCCTCCAAATTTCATTTATATAGTGCCAATGGGCTGAGTAAAATGGCTGTGACATACAGACGGGCAGACGGACGGACGGACGGACAGACGGACAGACGGACATGACGAAATTATAAGGGTTCCGTTTTTGCCATTCGGCCCCGGAACCCTAAAAATGAATCTTAAAACATAATTGTATTTGATACATACCTAATACTTAAACATCATAGGATAAGCCTTTGTGTATTCTACGCTACAACAACGTCTTGTTTAAGTAAATGCCTTCGGAGAATTCTATTTTGTTTCATATTGAACAATAAAATAATCTAATCTAATCTTAATCTTCTGCTTATTATATATATATATATATATATATATTAATTTTATTAATTGTTTTATATAATGTTAGTTTTAACAGTTATTTTTTATTAATATACAGGGTGTAATCGTTAAGTGTATTAATCTTATTTTCATTTACTTGACCTGTTGAGTTATTTTGACATAACTATGCAGTTCATTATACGGCGAGCGTAAAGGAGAAAGCTAAGTAACCATAGCTCTATCCTTTACTCTCACTGTAAAATAAACTGTATAGCTAGGTCATAATAATCCCCCTGGGGCTCTATTTAACACGCTAACACCATACTACTTTTAACGTGTTGCCGCCATTACTATCAACTAAATACGAGCTATCAAAATGTTCATAAAACGGAACGGCACGTCAAGCAATTAGGGTTGTACACAGTAGAACAGAGACCCTGGGTTAATGCGTATCCAAATTAGCGAATACACTAAGCCAAATAGGATGTCCAAAACACGGGTAATCTGTTGATATTATGACTGGAGCCAATAGTTCAATAATTATGAATGCATTGTTATACAGTCAATATTAACTTGAAATACTCTTGCATAATCCTGACTAATATTATAAATGTGAAAGCGTGCATGTTTGTTACGCTTTCACGCAAAAACTACTTGACGAATCATCATGAAACTTTGTACACATATTCTGGGAGATACTAGAAGTAACATAGGATACTTTTTATATAAAAATAAAATCTAAAGTAAAAAAAAAAATTGTCAAGAAAAAAAAATTGCACCGGGCGTAGCCGCTGGCGAGTCGCTAGTATTTCTATAATACATGATTTGACCTATAACAGATGTAAGTAGCCGCCTACCATACAATACAAATGCTCTTTATTTATCAACTTTATGTGTTACTAACGACCCGCCCTCGCTTCGCTCCAGGTTCAAGTATTATAAAATCTTTCTCTTGAATCACTCTGTGTATTAAAACAAACCGCATGAAAATCCGTTGCGTAGTTTTAAAGATCTAAGCATACATAGGGACAGACAACGGGAAGTGATTTTATTTTATACTATGTAGTGATTACAGGTTTTATAAAAACACACCCTCTGTCACTCCGTGTGGTTCAAAACTAAGATCGATCATTAAAATATGGGGCTCATTTTAATTGGTTTTTATAGTGGCAATATGACACTGTGAAAAATGCAACTGTCTACCTAAAGGTGGGTACGAATTAGCCTCGAGTTGAGGCACGCACGGCTCACCTGTTTTGCTCTGCTTCGTACGCGCTCACGCGATGTGCGCGTGAGGCAAGCCGTCGGGAGTCGGTCTTATGACCGTGCTCAAAGGCGCCTTAGTGTGCGTGCCTCGTTTAATTTGGACGTGTATTCGAGCGTGCCGCGGGAATAATGACATGTTCTAACATGTCTGCGGGCGAGGCGCGTATAAATTTGTAAAGTTGCTTAGCCATTCCACCACCGAGGCCATTTCTTCTTCTTTGTTAATAATATGGTGAATTATGATGAACGCAGCTGCGGCTGTCATCGTGTCCGACGGCATTTTGAACGACGCAGAATGTCGGCTCGCGGCGAACACGGTACCTCACGCGCACGTATTTGGCTCGCGAGCAGCTCGCCACGCATGCTTCAGGCTGAGCCACTCAGATTCGTACCCAGCTTAATGCGCTTCACGATATACAGCTCGCTGACAGACAGACAGACAGCTGAGGGTGCCTTTGGGTACCCTAAAAATAAAGAAGTGTACGTACATAATCATATTCGTACTATTGGACAAAAATCACAAAAAAACATTATCCCAATTTTAAAATAACCTTCAAGAAAGATCTTTCTGCCTTAACTGTGCCCAATTACTCAATATAAATACGTTTTCGCCCCACCGGGGATTAAAAAAGTTAATGGTGATTATTTCTTTGTTTGTATAACAATATATCATTTAAATGCGCCCCCGCTGGCAAATAACTTGCTTTATTATTGTTGTCTACATTCCTCCCTGTCATAAAGTTCGGGAGGAATGAAATATCCAGTCGTAATTTTATATTTTGTAAGAATGAAGGCTCGTAATATATTTATCGCGTTCCGTTTTGTTTTAGCTGCAGAAATCGAGGTATAAAACGACGGTTTTGTTTGGGAAATAATGCGTTCTCCCAGAATAGATTTAACACATTTCTTTTATCTAAACAAATACCATTTTCTTTAAAACAAAATAAAATAACAGAAATTAATCCTCTTCTTTTATTCATTCGTATTACTTTTTATAATAACAACATTATTATTTTTGTAGTGGTGGTAGGACCCTGTGCAGGGTCCGTCCGGATCGCTACCACCATCTTATCCATTAACCACCTGCCAAGCAACGGTGTTCGCATTGTTGTGTTCCGGTGTGGGGATAAGACAACCGGTGAAATTACTAGCATAGAGGCATTCCATCTTAGTCCTTAGGGCTGGCAACGCATTTGAGGTCTTAGGATTATAGTCTTGAGAATTCAAATGTCTATGGGTCTCAGATTCCACTTACCATCAGGTGGCCTGAGTGCTCGTGTGCCTTCTCCTTAACATAAAAAAAGTGTAAACCTAGAGCTAAGTCTAGGCCTGGGGTCACTTCGAGTCTTCGAGTGATATTGTCGCCTAATATAAGCATTAATTAAAAATACGTAATTTCAGTTAGCAATGTAGGCTGGAGATTTGGAAACCTTAAATGTGAAACTTAATAGGGCTTATAACTAGCTGCGTACTTTTAACCTTGCCGCTTTAACGCCTTTGAGAGCACTAATTAGCAGCTGTTTACTTAAGGTCGTCGGTACTTACAATGACTTACGTCGTTCGTTTTAATAATACGATCAGGGGAGTTACCATGTAATTGCTATAGCTCTGTCCTTTACGCTCATTCTAAACTGAATTTAGGCATATCATAGTAACATAACCCTTTTTGTTCTGAGAATATATAAGTAAAATTCCCCGCCGCTAAATGTAAATTAGGAGTTGTTACAAACGAGTAAATAATAATGTATTCCCCAAATGTGTCCAGTTTGTTGAATATTTTCAACAGCTCAACTTTTTTTTTGGAAATTATTCCACTTACCACCACTTACGCTCGACCGTACATTAGTACGGTCGAGCGTAAGTGGTCCCAGTAGAGAATTATTAACATGATAGTGCATGTATTTTTTAAAGATATCGCAGGTTTAGTCGATGATGCAGCTCCGCCAAAACGCTAGATATGTACCTCTGCCGTACTTGACTTCGAGAGCGCGAGACAATTTTAAGTCTGCCATGTAATATTTCGTTGATGAATTGAAAACCGAGTTCTTTAAGATATTCACATCTGTGCTCCTTAGCTCGAGTGCTAAACGAATTAATAATCAAGTCCATTCAACGTTCAAATGAATTAATCAGACGTCTGACTGTTTCTCTGGTGTCGTGTAGCCTGTCGTAGAGGTGTAGCATGTCGATGTAGCCCTCGCTACGCAGCGTAGCGTAGCACAACTATTGAAAATGTGACTTATTTTGTAGTCTCTCTTTTAATAAAGATAAGATATAAATATTTAATACTAATGCTTTTATAACTTAAAATCCTAATATACGGGTGAAAACTTAGTGTATTGCGTTTTATGATCGTCGTCTTGATGATCTAACTATTCCAGATAGTATTTTTAAGGTTCCGTAGTCAATCTAGGAACCCTTACAGTTTCGCCATGTCCGTCCGTCCGCTGCCTAGCGCAGAGACTCTTAGTACTAAAAAGCTGTAATTTGGCATGAATATGAATATAAGTCGCGAAAACAAAGTGGTATAATAAAAGGTAACGAAAAAAATAGGGTACGAGTATCTCCCCTACACGTAACGTTTAAATGCATTTTTTTTTCGTCTATCCTATAATCTGGGGTGCCGTTGGATAAGTCCTTCAAAAATATTATGAGTTTGTGAAAACAGTTTTTCGATTAAGTAATCCATTTATGAAATATTAAGCTTCAAAGCGATTTTTTTTGTTAGACTCAAGTGTCCCCCCTAACGGCCACACAGCCAAAACTACAAATACTAAGTATCTGAAAAAAAATATCGAAACTGAGTAAACATCATTGGTTCTTGAGATACAGGCGATTAAAGTGTTTATACCTACTCAAAATGATCTAAGACGGCACCAAATGACTTTTAATAGAATTTTTTTTTTTTTTTTTTTTTTTTTTTTTTTTTTTTTTTTTTTTTTTTTTTTTTTACAATTATTAATTACTAAGTAATTTTTTAAATTACTTATTACTTGTTGATTTTTATGTTTGTAGTACTTAACGGCTTCGGAACACTGAGCATGGTCCGACTTGCTCTTGCCCGGTTTTAATAACTGCTTTCTACAAGAATAATAAAAAAAAGTAAAACCTATTTGAAATGTTTACTGGTGTGACGTCACAATTAACGCTGTACACAATGTCAAGGCGAACATTTTAACAGAGTTTTTCATAAATATATTGTTGTTCAATGGCCAAGTTAAATATTTATAACCTTCCAAAGGGAAGCCAATCGTTTCTTGACGGATGAGGTTCATCTTTATTTACAACTACATCGTAACTTTACGTAGGGTGCGTGTGAGCATTACTTCACTCGTTTATTATGGACTAAAAGGGACATGTATTACGGAACTTAAATGGAAAAAGCGACCTTGTCAGTAACTGTTCATGGTTGGATTTGGGTAACTATTATGTTGCACTTACGCGCTTTTGGTTATGGTAGGTGGAAACACTGCTGTTTGATTCGGTACGTTTGCTGTTTACATGTGTTTTAGGCGGATTGGGCGTCGTTTTGCCAAATAGTCGCGGCACTGAACGTACGATCAAATATTTTATTGTAGAACCGTGTCACAATGAAAGCGTTTTAACTCTCAAAATATAAAATTATGTCAGAATAATAATGTCGCTTTCTGCGACAGATTTAATAAATAAATGAAAATAAAAAAACATATCAGGGGACAATCTCACATAAATTGACCTAGTCCCAAACTAAGCTCTAGGCTTGTACTATGGGTACTAGACAACGATAAACATACTTATATAGAGAAATAAATACTTAAATACATAGAAAACATCCAAGACTCAAGAACAAATATTCGCGCTCATCACACAAATATCTGCCCTTACCGGGATTTGAACCCAGGACCGCTGGCTTAGGAGGCAGGGTCACTCCCAACTAGGCCACCGTGTCGTTCTATACCCTTAACCACCTACGTGCGGTCTCACAGACCATGGATTATTCAAAGTTGTCAATAACTGTTCGTGAGTACATCGCACACGCGTCTGTGGCCTTGTACCTTTGCCCGGCCTCCCCTCGGTGCCGGCCATGCCGTCGACGCGTTCAGACGTGTGCTCATTTGGATTTGGTGAGTAAAATAATAGCATCGGCGGTCTGTGAGACCGCATGTAGGTGGTTACTATAATTTTTGGAGAGTCTCCGAGACCGCACGTAGGTGGTTGTGTTATTTTTAATTTCATATAAACTTTACTCTATTGTTGACATGGTTCTCGTTTTTTCTAATAAAACATGCTTCCTAGTGATGTAGTAATTGAAAGGTGGCTAGAAGAAGTATAGTCTGATGAAGATGACCTGTTGGATGAAGAATGCAGTGACGTAGAACCAGATCTTGTTCTACCAAATTTACCAGAGGAAAGTTGCGAGTCGGATTCAGAGATCGAGACCAATGAAGAATCAGGGTTACAGCAAGAAGACGTGGAGTGGCACTTTTCTAACCCGGCAACCATACGAGCCTATGGATGGATTTATCATTTGTAAAAATTAACTTGGTAGTGATCAACAGAAATACCAACAACTCTAAAAATATTTTTTTATAATTCTGTAACTACATTTTGCATATTGAGGCAAAGAAGTTTACTAGTTTTTAACCAAAATGTATAGTTTATTAGCATTGTTGATTGCTCAATTTTAATATTTTATAATGAAAAGCTTTATATAACATTCTTTAATATTGAGATCTCATGTCCTGAAGGATACCTAGTTTTTTGATTAAATATGTAAGAAGTTCCTAAATATGTTAAGTTTATAATAATGTTGATTATTTTTGTATAAGTGTTGACTTATAAATGCTTTAATTTGTGTAAAGAGGTATCCTTCAGGACATGAGATTTCAATATTAAGGAATGTTATATAAAGCATACAATATTAAAATTGAGCAAATCAACAATATATATCTATTTTGGTTAAAAATGGGCTATTTTATAAAATTACCCTTGAAGGCCTGTAATTTTATAAAAATAGCCCATTTTTAACCAAAATGTATAGTTTATTAGCATTGTTGATTCCTCAATTTTAATATTTGATAATGAAAAGCTTTATATAACATTCTTTAATATTCAGATCTCATGTCCTGAAGGATACCTAGATTTTTGATAAAAAATGTAAGAAGTTCCTAAATATGTTCAGTTTAAATGATAATAATGTTGATTATTTTTGTATAAGTTTTGACTAATAAATGCCTTAAACTGTGTAATGAGTACTTACTACATTAAAACACCTGTCAGCTACGTTAAAGTAAATAATTCAGGTCCCACAACAAGTAGCGGTCTCCATGACCGCAAGTAGGTAGTTGTGTGATCCAAATAGGACGTAGGTAGTTAAGGGTTAACTTAGCAATTAAAGTTGTAGATTGTGTGCTCGCTCGGAATTAAGTAGTTCAAGCTGACGTTTGTAGTTTATAGTAATAAGCATTATTAGTAACATTAATTACAATATTAAAATTGATGGAAGTATATTGGTGGGGTCTATATTCTCAGCTATAGTTAATTTTAGTCATAATGCGATTAAAGTCATAATTATCGCAAGTCATGACGTATTTTTTTAGGAAATTGTTACTGTTTCGGGATTTTTATAAATCAAAGCTAACCTAACCTAGCCTTGTCTACGGGTCATACACACTCTTAAAAACAAAAGTTGTCTCTCCTGTGGTCAATAGTTAAAAGCTTGTGTGCATATAAGTTATGTTTTTATATGATAGGTCTAAAGCAGTCCTGACGGCGTTTTTGCGGGAATGGGCTTAGCCAGAAAATTGGGCCTCAAAAACTTTAACTTTCGGTGTGTCCACAGGAAAGACGTTAACTTAAATCTGTATATGACCCCTACACGTCAGATATTTATGAAATCCTGAAAAGTTTACAGTTTCAGCGATATAAAAATGATGACTATCAATGATTACCTCAACAATGACGTAATAACCAAAAAAGTTATGGGAAACAACGGGCTCCCATATTAGTGACTTCTACTTTTATCACCACGGACAAACACACAGATATACAGGGTGGCTTCAGACACACACATAGACACGTTAAACTAACAACTTCTGGCGTACGGGGTTAAAAGCGTAAAAAAAAACTGCCTCAAAAGGTAATGTAAACTTTCTTGTGCAATTTACCTCAAAATTTTAAGTGAATTCGTCCGAGATAAATGAGATCCTCAAAGTTTCTGCCCGAAACCGTTCCAGCACTGTCTTAGGGCCACATAAATAGTTGTTAGAAATTGAACATTTCGATTAGATTTAGAGCATACACTGTCTCTTCTTGGCATTCCTTGTCTTTTCTGCAGTTTGTTTGGATAGGTTGAAATTGAAATTGAAATATATTTATTTACTTTAAGCATTACATGGTTTATTATTGTATAATCGTGCCAAACTACAGAGCAGTCAGTCGGCACTCGCAAGAAACACTTAACAGAATATTTTAAATCTACGCACTAGTTAATTTAAATTTAGTTTCACATATAAAAGTTTTTAATTTATACTTAAATACATTTGGCATTATTCCGTCTAAGTCATTAATGAGTTCGCTCGTTATTTCATTAAATATTTGTGGAATCAAATAATTACTTGTTCTAAAGCCATAATAATTAGTTACTATAAAAATGTTTGCAGTAGGACTACCCCATAACAGATGTACCCTAGTTTTGTCGACACTCATTTCATAGAACATATTACTTACTCTGCAGATTCAGTTTATTGATCAGCTTCAAAACAACACGGCTTCAGCAGAAAATACATAGAATTGAAATTCAGTTAAATTAAACATTCGATGACAGTCTGTGAAACAACGGATACCGCAAATAACATTATCCGAATGTTAATGAATGATTGTTTCAATAGGTGAGTACGTAAAAAGTTTGAAACTTGATTGTTCTTTATTGTAATTGTACTTAATATCTCATATGGAGATTGTTCGGTACCGACATACCCTCGGAAACTGTACAGTTTTGTCTAGTGCCACTGGTTGAACCCTAAACACAATGAAACCCCGCGCTGCTGCCATTTTTTATGGAATTGAGAATACCCGGGATCAGTGACATGTAGACAATTGCATTCTTAAGACTATAATCTCAAGACTTCATTCCTAAGACCCTAAATACGTTACCAACTCTGATGACTAAGATGGAATGCCTCTATGCTAGTAATTTCAACGGTTCTATTATCCCCACACTGGAACCCAACAATGCAAACATTGCTGGTTGTTGGTAGAATAAATTAAAGGAGAGGATGGTGGTAGCGGTCCTGCACAAAGTCCTACCACCACTGAAGGAATCAGTGGAATTGACATAACTACTTACTTGATAGTACAGTCGTTCACATGAGTCAATTCTATATTCTTAATAACGATAACGTTTACCGACTGCTTCTTGAAGTACCACCGCTTCGCTTGCAAACTCGAAAATTCTACATCTAAAATTCAAATTAAGCCTGCACTTTCACAGCATGTTTTTAAAGATTTAAAGATTTTTATTGACCATAATAACATGCATTTTTTAACAATTAAGATCGTAAGCAGCCGCATTAGTATAAACTGTGTCGCAGCTATTTGTCGCCCACCTCGGGACGAAGAGGAAAAAAGTTTTACATAATTATACAGGTAGTATAATAATGATTATAACTAATATTACATGAGAATAGGATACTTTGTGTAATCCATAGTAAAATCAGGTAGGTAAGTAGTATACATTTTGCTAGATATCTCATGCGAGTTTTAACAATACAAAATAAGTTCATTAGTTACCATTAACTGAAGTGACTCAGTCTCATCACGAGAAAGATTTTGCAAAAACTTGGTCACTGTTTCTTACATTCCCAGTATGTAAGTGTTTAACAATTTATTCAATTTGTTGTATATTTTAGCTGAAAGATGGTCGTAACAACAAGATCAATGCGTGTAGATGGAGTCCACAGATTTGTTTCTTGCGGTTTACCCTTGAAATGGCGACACTCATTTTATCAAATGGTTTACTTGGCCGAATTTTCATTTGATCGACAGGCATTTCTACGTGCAGAAGTTATAAATCTTTGGTGGTCACAGACCTTACCTAACCTGCGTAACCTATGTTTAAGATAACCTATAACAATAAGGTTTTAGCAGAAAGTAGCTTTCAATGAAATTAAATTCAGTGAAATGATTTTTTAATATTTCAAGGGAAATTCGTTTAATGCAATAGTTCCAAAAGGTTTTTCATACCTGGTTACATATTCGACATGTTGTTGCAAGGAATTTTTAACTCAATATGTTTGCGGAAAATTTCGCCGTAACATCTGTTATAACAGCCTTTATCGAGCCTGTGGGATTAGTTGAAATACAATTTTTATCAGACTAACGCATCCGGGATGTAGAGTGTTACAGTAGAATGTTTGCAAACAAAATAATAGAGCATGAGTTCGTGTAAGTGATAGATTCGCTGAACAAATAGTAACTGGTGTTACTGGTTTCTTAATACCGTGGGCAGTCAGTTAATTATTCCAGTTATAGTTATTGACAAAGAGCCCTGGGTTTACCATGATATGGCTAAGCAATTCAGTTTACGGTGAGAGACAGAGACATAGTTATATAACTTCTATAGCTCTGTCTTTTAGGCTCATCTTAAACTAAATTGTTCTTAAAGTCATTATTTTTTTATTTTATCTTTTTATTTTAGTGGTGGTAGGACCCTGTGCAGGGTTAGTCCGTATCGCTACCACCATCGTATCCATTAACCACCCGCCAAGCAACAGTGTTCGCATTGTTGTGTTCCGGTGTGGGGATAAGACAACCGGTGAAAATACTAGTATAGAGGCATTCCATCGTAGTCCTCAGGGTTGGCAACGCATTTGAGGTTTTAGGATTATAGTGTTGAGAATTCAAATGTCTATGGGACACAGATTCCACTTACCATCAGGTGGCCTGAGTACTCGTGTGCATTCTCATAAAAAAAAAACTAGTTTTTAATATCATTATTTATTACTTTATTACCTTGTAATTTAACTTACTTTAAGTACAATTGTTTCTTATGATTGAAAAAAATACTTTCTGCTGGAGTTTCTTGCGGCGCTTCTGCTCCGAGAGATGGTCTTGTCCGAAGCGCTAGTAAATTCAATCCATAGTACCGACTTGTAAAAGAGGCCTTATGTGGCCAATTTACTGATTACATATTTTTTTATTTTTGTATTCTAAACATGTTTTTTACTGTATCTGCTTAGTTTTGAAACAGTTTTTAATAAGATACTTCTTAAATTGTGTAACTTTCTTATAAGAAATACTCAGTAACTTAAGAATATTCTGTATTCTTGAATGAAACAAAATAATAAAGAGCTTTAAGCACTTTCAAATGTTTCCAAGATTTTTTTTCATTATTTTTCGAGAAGTTTTCCAATGTTCCGGAAATATTTTGCAAATTGCATATTACTATTTGAGGCAAACAAAAAAAAACGTCCTGTAATAAAAAAAAATGCACTGAATGAAGAATCCAATCGAAGAATTCAACAAACAAACGGATAAAGTTCTGGCACAAACTATTATTGAACGAAAGACCAAATCCGTTTGCCAATTTCATTTTCAGTGCCAAAGTGAACCGACATTTTTGTGTCTAAGCAAATATGCAGGAAACGGGCTTGTTTTGAAGTCATAAATACCTTCGCTGACTTCAACAGATCTCTACAAATATCTGGCGTATTTCATTTGCTACCGCAATGGTACTCACATGCGTTGAGCAATATATCAGGGACGTGAGATTCCGCTGGCTGCACATTTTTATGTCCCTGCTACGTATGGGCTTAAATTATCTGTATTGTTCCGGAGACAAATGGGCCACGAACGGGGACACAGATTTTATACAGTTCTGTTATGAAGTTGAACGCAGTTTAAAGAGATTTACGCAAGCAGTTTTAAACCAACGGTGTTCGCTCAACCATATTGGGAAGTAGATATATTTCAGGTTACTCCTTTTACCATTTAATTATACGACTTGTCCGTAATAGTACCTATCAGTGTACATTTTCATCATGACACCTTAATAGCGTAACACGGGGCAGTTCTACTAAATGTATTATTAAAAAATAGAGATAAAAATAATAAAAAAAAAACAATTACATATTTCATGTACAAACAGCAACTCTCTTAACTGTACAGTCGACGTCATAAATATGTTTACACTTTAATACCTTTTCACTTTCATTCAGTGAGACAATTTCATATATAATTATATCTAATTGTCTCAGTGAATGAAAGTGACATGGTACTAAAGAGCAAACATATTTATGACGTCGACTGTACATCGGTGGACCTTATTACCAGCGACTGTATTTCCGAGTGCTATTAAATATAGGGCCCAAGACGGGAATGGTGCCAATTAAATAGACTTCGCACTGAGCACTGACTTTGTGGAGATTATATGCATAAGTGTGGCTGGCAAAATTCACCGGCATGCGACTGCAGCGCATCTGTGCAGTCCATCCACCATATCATCTATGACTGTACAAAGCGGAAATACGCTGGAGACTCCCTGGACTTGCTTTTTTTTTAATGTTATGTAGAAGGCACACGATCACTCAGGCCACCTGATGGTAAGTGGAATCTGAGACCCATACACATTTAAATTCTCAAAACTATAATCCTAAGACCTCAAATGCGTTGCCAACCCTGAGGACTAAGATGGAAAGCCTCTATGCTAGTAATTTCACCGGTTGTCTTATCCCCACATCGGAACACAACAATGCGAACTTTGTTGTTGGTTAATGGATAAGATGGTGGTAGCGATCCGGACGGACCCTGCACAGGGTCCTAACACCACTTGTTCTCTCCTGATGTTAACGCAGCCCAATGGGTGAAGGATTTAGATATTCGCCTGTAAGCATTATTTAGGTACCTAGCGTAATCATTATTGTAAGTTAAGATTAGTAAGCGACTCTAATAATATGCCATACGATTAAATAAATTAAAAATAGGGTAATTAGGCACCTTTTGGGAGAGCTCGCTTTATTATTGTTTTTTTTTGGCCTCCTATGACAAGACCTAGTCAAGAGCAAAGACATTTGAATTTCATCAATAAGGCAACATCAATCAAACTCACTTTTTAGATCCTCTTACGGCCGAACCCTATACGAAGTAAGGCTATCAGGGCCTCTATTCAACTGCGTTATAACGATATCGTTTTTGACCTGTTTCCGTATTGTCAACGTTTTGATAACTCTTATGTCATTTACAATAATGGCGACTGTGACATAAAGGATTCTTAAACGTGTCGAACACGATATCGTTTTAACGCACCTGAATAGAGGCCCTGTCCGCGGTTTGAATATAGGGTTCGGCCGTTAGTGTAAATGGCAATCTCTTTACTTACAAAATTTAAAAAGCAACTATTACTTGCTTTAAATTAAGAATCCTTCACACTAGTTTAAAACCGTACGGGCTAGGATACTAAACTAGTATCTTGGAAGAAGAAACTTTATTTGCCCTAAAGAATGTTTCCCCTTAAAGTAAACGCAACTCACAAAAAAACACGGTGTATAACATGATTATTTATTTATTACTCTTACTAGTAGTACTCCATGTCTTTCCGTGGATGTTGTAAGAGGCGACTAAGGGAATAAGGGCTTCTAGTACTGTTAGGCGATGGGCTTGCAACCTGTCACTAATACACTACGTAGTAAACTTCTTGGCCTGATTGTGCAAAATGTGGTTACAGAATTATCAACAAGTCTTTTCAGAGTTGTTGGTATTTCTGTAGCTCTGCCTACCCCACTCTTGGAATGAAGGCGTGATGTTATGTATGTATGTATGTAGTCTTACTAATCATGAAATCGGAACGCAGCATCGTTACCGAGTAAAATCTGCCCTCCATTAATATTTCAAGGGCGGCTGCCTGAGCCTCGCAGCCTCTACCAAGTAGGGCGGAACCGTAAATCGTAACGAGCCATATTTTACTTAAACGACAAACGGCCTGGAAATACGATGGCCAAACTGTTGTGAGTTTAATCAAAGAATACATTCAATAACTTAGACTTATTTTAACTACGCACGCTGGCCTAGTTGGTAGTGACCAGGGCTCGGAGCCGGTTTAAAAAATACCGGTTAATATCGGTTTATTTCGGTTTTGCTCCGAACTTTTCCAGGGAACGCAAACGTTTTGAGAACATTATTTACCCTTAATTAACCGGTTTAATCCACGAGCGGCGAGTCGAGACACCAAAAGTTTTGCACTGAATAAAAACACTAAGCGGCGCTTGTTAATGGTGCGTGACGTGTGTCTAGTTAAACCAGTTTTTGTAGCTCTATTCTGGTTATTTCGAAAAGGAGTTTACATAAAGGTTTCTCCAAAAACCGGTTTATGCGAATGGAACCGAAATGAAAAGGTTTTGCAGCAAGTACATGATAACGGTTTGAAAATTTTACCGGTATCCGAGCCCTGGTCCTGGGTTTAAATCCCAGTAAGGGCAAATATTTGTGCGATGAGCACGAGTCTTTGTTCCTGAGTCTTGGATGTTTTCTATGTATTTAAATATATAAGTAGGTTTATCGTTGTCTAGTACCCATAGTACAAGCCTAGAGCTTAGTTTGGGACTAGGTCATTTTGTGTGACATTGTCCTGTGACATTTTATTAACTCTAATCCTCTTACTTTCAATTTCAATTCAATTTTTTTAAAGATTGGCCCCATTAAAGTCTTGATGATTCCGCCAGCGTCGAGGTTGAAAAAGACACTGCCAATATATTTTTCGACGGTACGGTAAAAAAGGTAGTGTTCGGTTGTACGTCCTTCCGATCATCTTCTTACTTATAAACGTGGAATAACCATGGGGTAGCTTTTGTCACTTTCTTTCAGATGCAAATGTCACAATTACAGAGAAGGACAAAGCATGGCATAAGCTACCCCACGGTTATTCCACGTTTATAAGTAAGGGTGTAAGACTTAAGGTACGGTCGGCCTTATAAGTAGCTGAACTCTTTAGTACTTTGTCTCTTTTACCTCGTGTTCATACGTGTCCTAATGTGTAACGATATCTAGATGAAAATTTCCACTTAAAATTACTCAACAGTTTCTCAATGTCCACTAGAAAGTCTTGAAATATTTAAAATGAATAAAACCCATTTTACACAATTGTGAACGATATTGTGATTTTATTCAGCTTTTATAAGACAGTAACTAAATGACACTGGACTTCTGGACATGGGCCTCTATTCAGGTGCGTTAAAACGATATCGTGTTTGACACGTTTAAGAATCGTTTATGTCACAGTCGCCATTATTGTAAATGACATCCAAACGTTGACAATACGGAAACAGGTCAAAAACTATATCGTTATAACGCAGTTGAATAGAGGCCATGTACTTTAGTATTTTAAGAGTAGCAAAGTTTTTAAAAATAATGATGTGTATATCGACAAATTAGTTATTATCCATAACTAATTTGTCGATATACATCATATCTAGGAGGTAATTGAAAAGTTAGCATCATGCCTCAATAAGCTTATTTTATAAGTACAGTAAGTTAACGGCCTTATAATAACACTGTCACGAACTTTAATTATGTGACTATATTGGAAACCTGTCGCAGCCAATTAATCAATCAGGACTGTTCTTGATAAAACCTAATTGCTTTTTGCAAAATAATTGGTGAAACTGCAATACCGCATAACGATTAAATAAGATAAGCCGAAAAATACACCTTAATTATATGTCAGTAAGGTGCATTTTGCACCTCATTGAATTTGTTAGTTACGCGGTAATTGCAGGATCGGCGACGACATGCCTTTTCCTAAATAAGTGAGTAGTTGAGCTTTCGTGGGATTTGGTATCGTATCACTGAGTGTTCACTGTCGTCGTCGTTACCGTGATACGTCTTCTATACACGATTAACAGAGATCGGACAAATGGATGTCATTACTCGCAATAATGTGGACATGACTCCATAGATTTTAATTTAACAAAATTAAATTACATTAATTGATTACTTACCTACCCTAAAAAAAATTTTATCCCTTGCAAGGTAGTAATAATTAATAATTAAAAGATACAAAGACTTGTTATTGTGTATCTTTATGAAATCTAATAAACAGGTATTTTAATAAATTTTCCTTGGTCCTTTTATTCCTTTTCACGGCTAAAATAAAGTTATGAGGTGAAAGGTCCTTTCGCAATCCACGGACGTTAATGGAGCAAAATTATGTAGTTAAATTAATATAATATCAACGGCCACTCTTGTATTATTTATTTATAACTATCCTGCCAAGGATCAAGATTAAAGTTTAGGTAAGAAATAAATTTATGTAATTTAATTTGTTTAATATAAATTGGAGTCATGTCCACATTATTGCGAGTAATGACGCCCATCTGTCCGATCTCTGACGATTAAGCAATTAAATTTAGGCATTTGTTATGGGTGCATAAATCCGATCCGAATTGTTAAAAAATTCTCCATGAACTGCACTTTTTAATAACCGCAATCAATCTAGTAGGTGGACATTTTCAAACTAAAGTGTACCCTGGTTAAGGAAAATTAAGAAACGTTAACTATGATCAGTTTTGTGACTAAATTAGCCATATAAATGTATGGCTAATTTCGACACAAAACTGACAAAAGTTAACGTTTTTCAACTTTCCTTAACTAGGGTACACTTTATAATGAAAATGCCCAGGTACGTATTTATTAAAGTTATATTGATAAAAAACACCATAATCATTCTAATTAAAAAACTTCTCTCAAACATACTTTACTTCAAACCGCAGCAATTCAAACCCAAAAACGAGTACACTTCCTCAAAAATAAATGAAACGTGGCAACACTATGGAACCTACCCAAATCCGTTCCAAAACAAACAACCCAGCAAGGAGTTGTGTTTAATCTGTGCAAATAAATTGGTAGTTTCATTCGAACCCAGACCGGATTACCTTGGTGTGGTGGGGAACCACTGCGGTGTGGTTTCATTAGTGCCTCGCTTGTCGGTGCTTGCTCGTGTAGTGATAAGGGATTATGTTGCTAGTGTATACAGATCACGTATAGGCGCGACGATAATTTAGGCAGATTCACACACAATTGGCATTAATAGTTCGATGTAGATCAAACTATAACGCGATATCTATAATATATCATAAATCCGCGTAAAGAATTTAATGATTTTGTCTTTACTTGTTTATTTTCTTTATATGATGTTTAATAAAGCGTACAAATATCGTATTGTATTGTATTATAAATCTCTCCCGTGACTGACTGACAAAGCCTAAGCTTGAACATAGGGAATTGAAAATTGGACGAAATATCCCTTGGGAATCCTACTCAAAAGGTCCATTAAAAAAAAACCGGGCAAGAGCATGTCGGACCATGCTTAGTGTAGGGTTTCAAAGCCGTTAAGTACTAAAAACATAAAAATGAACAAGTAATAACCAATTTTCTATTTAAAGATAAATTGGCGCCGTCTTAGACGATTTTAGTTGGTATAAACAATTTATCGCCTGTATCTCAAGAACCAATGATGTCTACTTAGTCGTGATAGTTGTTTTCCTTTAAAATTGGTTATATGTTCTTTCATTTAATTTCATTTTCAGATTTTTAGTATGTATTTGTAGTTTTGGCTGTAGGCGGGGGGACACTTGAGTCTAACAAAACTTAGCGCTTTAAAGCTAAATATTTCATAAACGGATTACTTAATCGAAAAACTGTTTTCACAAACCCATAATATTTTTAAAAGACCTATCTTACGATACCCCACACTATAGGGTAGACGAGAAAAAAAAATGCATACGCACGTGACGTGTAGGGGAGGTACACTAAAAAAAATTTTTTACCACTTTTTAATTGTACCGCTTTGTTAACGTGACTAATACGCATATTCATGCCAAATTGCAGCTTTTTAGTACTAATAGTCTTTGCGCTAGGCTGCGGACGGACGGACGGACGGACATGGCGAAAATATAAGGGTTTGACTACGGAACCCTAAAAAAGTAATACTATGCATTTCTTGCCTATATCAAGACTGTGAATGTTGTGTATAAGCATCTTGATTTCATACAAGCCTAACAAGACGTTGAATACATCAACTAAGATGTTAGTGGAATCACTAAAGGACTTGCTTTTGTAACTATCAGCTTTGTTATCATATCTATTATTTTTATGAGTATTGCGCAGAAGCGGGGAACTAAATCTCCGAGTACAAACTCGCGGGAGTCACAATGTCACAAAAAAGTGGGAAATAAAGTTACTTTACAAAATCAGCAAGCAATAAATATTTACCAGTATGATTAAAAGTAAATTTTTAACGCTTTTAGCATGAATCATGCTCATGTAGTTTATTTTGTTCCAGGTTAATAATGCGCCACCTTCTCGTGGCACTGATCACCACCGCAATACCGGCCGCGTTCTCCCAGGAGGCCCAGGAGCACCAGGGCCCTCAGACCCCCCAGGTCTGTGGGGGCCGTCTAAGAGGCCCAGTCGGCGTAATACACACCCCTAACTTTCCCAACGCCTTCGATGTCCCCATCAAGTGCAAATGGATCATCGAGCACGAAGTAGAAAACGGGACTATATCGATATATTTCACGCAACAGTACACCACTACGGGCCTGACGTTTACCGAGTACTTGTACTACGACGAGACGTACAAATTGGGAGAACGTCGAGCTCTCACTGTCACCGAGGAGAACATCACTAGAGTAAAATGGCTCCAGGTGAGTTAATGGAATTATTTTAATACGGACTTTTAATTTTATTTTCACAACCCTTTTGTTGAGTGTTTTTATGGGCATAATGTTTTTTGACGTTCCGTTTATATGTTGCGGAATAAACTCTGTTGGCTCGTTATGTATTTCTTTTTGCATGATGAACAACAAAGAAATGTGCAAACCACTATTTACAATCTACTAAATTGGATTAAATTAACATCAACCGCAGATGTAGTTGGGCGTTTTCCAAAAAAAGTGTACATCGTTAAAGACAAAAGTTAAGAAAATTTAACTTTTGTCCTTAACGATGTACACTTTTTTTGGAAATCGCCCAGTTACGAAAGTAGGGGTCTCTTAAAAACTATCACACCGTCAAACGATTGAACGAGTGAACCTCTTTCCTTAACACTCAGAATACTTTAGGTAGTTATAGTGATTTCAATCCACGACGGCCCACCTCACAACACGAGTATATTGTAGTTAAAACATTGCCACAACCGCGCAGCGTCAATTTAACTAGCGAGTCGTGTCATCGTGGATTAAAAACATTATACTTTTAAATACAATGGTATTAACCTAGTTACTGTAATGGAGCTTAATTGAGCTCTATCACATTTATTTTTATTATACCACGTAAAATACTTATTCAAGTACACATTCAAGGCATAAAAATTTATTCACCTGTCTTTACTGTTGTACATCTAACTCGCAAACGCGTGTACTTCCAAGGTACGAGTAGACATTGATCTTTATTATGACTCTGAGAAATGACGGCATCTTGGAGTTAAAGGCTTTGCGGAGAGGGGGTTAATATAGTACCACATTAGCGTAATTTTTCAACGTAACGAGTTTGTCGTCGACTGTACTCGTTACAATGAGAATATGCGGTTGGCACTTTATTTACGTTGTGTTTTCTTTAACATTTATCACTTGGAAAGTTAATATTGGGTTTGTGGTGTAGATACACAAATAAACGTCTCGTGTTATGATTCTTGTGGTTTTTATATTTTGATGACGAGTTTTTGTTGGTAGTGACCCTGACTACGAAGCTAGCGGTCGTGGGTTCCCGGTATGGGCAAATATTTGTATGATAAGCGTGAGTATTTGCTTCTGAGTATTGGATGTTTTATAATATGTATTCAATTATTTATACAAGTATATTTGTCGCTGTCTAGTACCCCCCATAGTACAAGTTTGGCGTTTAGTTTAACACTAGGTCAAATTCGTGTGAGATGGTCTTCTAATAAAAAAATACGGCACGAAAAGGCAATCTAATTCACAGGTCACCTGGTGGTTAGTTTAGCTAAAAAGAGATTAGAAAAAATAAAGGCTAAGCCAGTCATGATCTAGGGCTAGCAACTCACTTCTTGGAAAGGTTAGGACTTAAAAATCTAAGTTGTATACGATTCACATAGCCCCTACTAATGCATAAAAGCTTTCGTATGTCAATCCAAAGCATACCGGTCCTTTAATCCTGCTTTCGTTATTGTTCACCAATTAAACAGAACTGTAGTATTATATAATAATATAAATTTTAAACGTACATACAAAAGAAAAAATAAACACTGTAAAATGTTTATTAAAGTTAATAACTAAATGCGAAATAAATATAAATCCCAATTTTCTCGGCTACTGCGGCGTCGCTATGAAAAAGTGTTTAGTTGATAGTATTAATTACTGGTGGAGACGACAGGGATACCGAAAAATTTCAAAAAGATTACTTAATAACTTGAGATTTAAGGAAAAGTTTCCGTTAATATTCCATTTTTTAAATATAATTATTCACTTAAACTTCATTTATCATATGCATTTCAGTGCTAATTGATCATTTACGAAACAACCATCGAGATAAACAACCGACTAGTGAAACGGATTAAATGAGAGGGAAATGAGAAATTAGAGGGAATGTAAACAAAAATAAACTAATTAATTTTTTTGAAACTTTGAATAGCCTTAGTGTGAAAAAAATCATATTGTTTACATTCCCTTATTGTAATCAGTTGTCACAGTTGGAAAATGACATAAGACATAATTTAAATGTGACACTTTATAACATGTGTACATATAATAAAAAAATTGACATTATTGACTCTAACAATTATGTTAGCAATTATTATATTTTAACAAAAGGTAAATTTTACCTGCCTAATTATTTTAAGAAACAGATAGCTATGTCGCTATCCTATTTTTTTGACATTTCAGCCAAGAATTTGGCTCCTGCTGCTATTCAGCAACCTGACAGGTTTTTGGAACATGTTCCAATTACTATCAATCATTTCAATTAAATGACAAGACAACAGAGGAGCTCAACCCTGGCAACCAAAATTGTAATAAATATAAGGACAAATTTAGCAGCAAAGTATCTAATTATATCACTCTGGTTCACCAGAATATTCAATGTATAAGGAGTAAAGACCTGCAAGTCGAGTTATTTCTTAATAGTAATAGCATTGATATTTTATGTATAACGGAACACTGGCTAACTAGTAACGAAGCTATGTTTAATTTTATCAACCACCAGGTCGGCAGTTTATTTACTAGAAATAGCTCGATACATGGCGGGTCGTTAATCATATTAAACAATAAATTAAAATTTAAAGACCGTAAGGACATTGTGTCCTTATCTGTTGAACGAATATTAGAACTCGCTGCAATAGAGTTAGAGCAATTCATAGTTGTATGTGTATATAGGCCACCATTAGGCAATTTCGAAATTTTTGAGAAGATTATGGAAACTGTTTTAATAAAATTATCTTATTCGAGAAAAAAAACAATTATATGTGGAGATTTTAATGTAAATATTTTAGAAAACAGTCCACTAACCAAAAGATTAATAAATCTTTTCAAATCTTTCGGCCTGACACATACTTTTTTGGAGCCAACTAGAGTTACTGACACTAGTGCCACGTGTATTGATAATATTTTTACTGATATAATTCCTATTGGTAAGAGTGTGATCAGCAACCTGGAATCGGATCATTTGGGTCAATTAATTAAATTCAAATCCGTATCGAATAATATTCCAAAAAAAGAAATTACTTTTGTGCCAGTAACTGCAGACCGTGTGGAAAGAATGAGACATAACCTAGTGCATAATTTGCCCTTTCTAACAACTGATAAGGGACCCAATGACATGTACAACTCATTCTTTCACACATTCATAAAACAATTTAACGCAGTATTTACATCCAAATCGGTTGTGGTTGCTGGTGCAAAGGTTTTCAGTGACTGGGCTACTGCGGACTTACATAAGCGTAGAAGAATACTGTATCAACTATATGAAGAACGGAGGTATAACGCGAGTGAGGAGTTTAAGGAACATGTCAAACAGTATTCTAAGCAATTCAAGATAGACTGCCGTATAACTAAGCGAAATTTTTTAAGTAACAAAATCTTGAATAGTTCTGATGTTATTAAAACGACCTGGAAAATAATTAATGAAGAAACAGGTCGCCGAAAAAAGAACATTAACGACTATCGTTTAAAAGTAGATGGTAAAATAATAGATTCCAATCCAGATATCGCAATTGAATTTAAAAAGTTTTTTACCGATATACCAGTGTCCACGACTAAGTGCTTGAACTCTTCGCCTGCGTCTGCCATTGTACTTTTAGAAGATAACGTGCCTGAATGCAGTATATACTTTGAATTCAAGCGCGTTACTGCCTTGGATGTAATTAAGGCATTCAACTCAATCAATATAAAGAAAACCAGTGACCTTTGGGGAGTGTCGGTCCATGTACTCAAATCCTTAATTGAAGTCATAGCATCTGACTTAATGGTCGTATTTAATCACTGTGTTGATTGTGGTGAGTTTCCTGATCTTATGAAACATAGTAAGATAATTCCATTATTCAAAACGGGTAGTACTTTTGACCCCACAAATTTTAGACCAATATCCATACTACCCACTTTCAGTAAAATATTTGAGAAATTGATTTTGTCACAGTTAGCGGAACATTTTCGGTATAATAATTTATTACACAATAAACAATTTGGTTTTACTCGGGGTCGCTCGACAACCGAAGCTGGTGTTGAGTTGATTAAAAACATTTTTAATGCCTGGGAAGGGTCACAGGATGCTTTAGGTATTTTTTGTGATCTGTCCAAGGCCTTCGATTGCGTTAACCATGACACATTGATCAGGAAACTACACCACTATGGAGTTAGAGGTACTGCGCTAAACTTAATAAAAACGTACTTATACGGGAGAATACAAAGGGTAGACGTGAATGGAGTACGATCACCTGGGTCATTGGTCTCAATGGGCGTACCACAGGGCTCAATATTGGGTCCATTTTTATTCCTCATCTACATAAATGACTTACCTTACCTTATAAAGGACAACCATGATATAGTCTTGTTTGCTGATGATACGTCACTTGTGTTCAAAGTTAAACGACAACAGCAGTTTAATGTCAATGTAAACAATGCTATATCAAAAGTAGTCGATTGGTTTAGTGGTAATAATTTATTACTGAATGAGAAAAAGACGAAATGTATAAAGTTCATGACTACTAATGTGAAAAATAGTCAAACTACTGTAACTACTAAAAATGACAAACTAGACCTAGTTAATGATACAGTGTTTCTTGGTATAACGTTAGACTCCAAGCTCCAATGGGGTCCTCATCTTGCTGGATTGGCGGGTAGACTCAGTTCTGCAGTTTTTGCAGTTAATAAGATTCGGCAATTAATAGACTTAGATACCGCTCGATTAGTTTATTTTAGTTACTTCCATAGTATTATGTCATATGGTATTTTACTGTGGGGTAGTGCTGCTGATGTAAATAGCATCTTTGTTCTGCAGAAGAGGGCTATTCGTGCTGTCTACAAGATGGGCCAGAGAGACTCGCTTAGAGATAAGTTTAAAGAAATTAACATATTGACCATGCACAGTCAATACATTTATGAAAACATTATGTATGTTCATAAAAACATCGCTAAATTTAGAAAGAACTGTGACATACATAATGTTAATACCAGAAATAAATATAAGCTCGCAGTGCCCTTCACGCGGCTCCATAAAATAAAAAACTCTTTTATGGGTAATTGTATTAGGTTCTATAATAAGCTCCCAAGTAATGTTACTGAACTATCAGAAAATAAATTTAAGAGTTACGTTAAGCGTAAACTAATTTCTAAAGCATATTATAGTATTAAAGACTATATTAATGATAACAATGCTTGGGACTGAATTGCTTGTAATAAAATGTTTAGTCCTTACGACAAAAGGTTGCGAACGTCGAAAAAAAAAGACATCCGACAGAGTTTCTTACAGGTTCTTCTCTGATCGGTCGCGATTTGAACCTGCAGTCAATTTAGGCTAAGTCGCTACTATGACGTTACAAAAGAGTTTATTATTTGTAAACCTACTTGAATAAAGATTATTCTGATTCTGATTCTGATAAACAATGTTTATTTACTTTGACGGTAGTTTTACGGCTCTCGTAAATAATTTATTTATTTATAATGCACAAGCAGCCTAAATCTGATGCGTGCATATTATTTTCCACTTGTGTTGTTGTCTAGTTACATACATACATAAAAACACGCCTTCATTCCCAGAGTGGGGTCGGCAGAGCTACAGGAATACCAACAATTCCAAAAAGACTTGTTGATAGTTCTGTACTCGTAACCATATTTTGCACAAGTACGAGTAGGCTAAGGTGTTTACCAGTATTGTCTAGTTTTAAATGTTTATTCAGTCTGTGTTTATAAGAGTTAGTACTGAGGATGCAGCTAATTGCTATCTCGGACAAGCTATTCCACACATTATGTTTATATTATGTTATATTTGGGTCATACACACTCTTAAAAATAAAAGTTGTCTTTCATGTGGTCAATAGTTAAGAGCTTGTGTGCATATAAGTTATGTTTTATATAATAGGTCTAAAGCAGGCCTGACGACGTTTTTGCATAAATGGGTCTAGCCAGAAAATTAGGCCTTAAAAACTTTAACTTTTGGTGTGTCAACAGGAAAGACGGTTACCTTAATTTGTGTATGACCCGGTTAGACAAGAAATGGCATCTCGTCAGTGAAACTAATACCGCGTAACAAATGAATTGAATAAGCTGCAAAATACTCCTTGACAAGTAAGTCAGTGAGGCATATTTTACAACTTATTAAATTTGTTAGTTAGGCGGTATTGCAGTTTTATTGACGATCTGGGTTTACTTGTACCATTGCTTAAATTGCGAATTTAAGCCACCAAGTTCTGGTACATCATAGAGTCCATTAAGAATTTCAGGGCTCAGTCATAGTGGTGTGAAGGAAGCGGAGAAACGATGATAATTAACTCTCGTTTATTATATTTGAGGTTTATTAAAAACAAAACTGACAAATGTTGCAACGTCGTTAAATCATTTAAATGATAAATAATCTTTTTTTTCACTCAGGCCACCTGATGGTAAGTGGAATCTGAGACCCATAGACATTTGAATTCTCAAGAATACAATCCTAAGACCTCAAATGCGTTGCCAACTCTGAGGACTGAGATGGAATGCCTCTATGCTCTTTTCATAAGTGTTGCTTGCAAATGAAATAAGTGTTTTAAACCACGAAACACGGTCTACATAATAAAAATGAATCGCTGAATGTGTTGCTAAGCGCAAATCTCGAGAGCAGCTGGACCGATTTCGCTAATAATTTTTTTGTTGCGTTCGTTATCGTCAGGAGAAGGTTTATATGAAAGAAAAAAACGAAAAATCCACCGGGAAGTCAAATTTTGCAGCGGGGTGAAGGCGCTGGCGGGCAGCTAGTAATTAATAAGAATACCAACTCTAATGTTTCCACTTTTCCAGAAAACCGCTATTGACAGCAGTCAAGCTTTAACAACTATATAAAAGCCCAAAGAAACGTGTCAATATTCGCAACGAAAGTTCTATTGACTCGGTCCACCCCAAAGTGACATGGGTGTGACAATATTGAACAAAACCCAGAAAAGACACACGAAGACCCCCAACAAAATTCATAGAGGTTACGCTAGGTTATAATCACTTCTATAATACTTTAGTTCCCCACTATATTCTTATATAGTAATAAACGGCTTCCTCCAACTTATGCAATATTTTTCCATGCATTTATAATGCAAAAGTATGAAGAATATGATAAAGTGTTTGCGTTGAGGCAGCGAAATACCTCGTTCAATTTTAAAACACGTTTTAACTGGTAACAAATTTAAAATGCTCAGTGCCTCTGCATTTAATATTAATTTAATATATTAAGAGTACTAAGGGAATTAGGGCTTATAGTACTGTTAGGCGATGGGCTTGCGACCTGTCACTAATACACTAGTAAACTTCTTAGCCTATTTGTGCAAAATGTGGTTACAGAATTATAAACAATTATTTTTAGAGTTGTTGGTATTTCAGTAGCTCTGCCTACCCCACTCTGGGAATGAAGGCGTGATGTTATGTATGTATGTATGTAATATATTAAGAGTATCCACTTTTAGCCATGTGTTTGGGTCGATTGCCTCGGTATATTTTATTACATATTAGAACAAGTGGCTGTATTTTCAGGATAAGTTGTTGAAGTCAATATTAATGGGTACAGAAACTTTTTGTTGATCTTTTTAGTTCTCCGCCCATCTGTCTGTCTACTTTTTAGAGTATTTTTTTCTCAGACACTATTAGAGTCACGAAAATGCATTGTAGTACCTCGCACAGATTTTTTTTTCAACCTGTTCTTACAAAAAACTTACTATTTAGTAAACTTTATTGGTTCTTAAATGTTTTTACGTACAGAAAATCATTTAAGATCAAATGACCTTAACCAACTATTTCTTCGCAGTTAAAGTCGCGGGTACAAGCTAGTTAGAAATAAATTAACAGGCTACCAGGGTCGCACAAGTCCAATAGATGTCCACGGGCAGAATTAATGTTGTTCTACATGCATCACGTTCGTGTCAGTTGTATTTTTTATGGCAAGGAGAAGGCTGCCGTAATACCAAAGAAAGCGGCTAGTAGTATAGTAATAGTGTAAGCATTTTTGATTCAATGTGGTTAGGGAGTAAAGAATTTTCTGACTACTACTGTTACGGCATAAGGCAAACGAGCACCCTGGCCACCCTGATCACCCAATATTATGTGGATGGAGACCCATAGACATTGGCATTCTGATGACTGCAATCCTAAAGGGCTGTATTATCCCTTTTGCCCATAACTAAGACAAATAACTGTTAACGTTTCCAAGCAGTTAAAGTGTTTAATAGCCTGCCAATTGAGCTTAATTTGTTCAAAACTGAGTAAGACAGTTTCTACTATCAAAGTGCTACTATAATAATCTTTATGAATTCTTTAATTAATTGATATTGGAAATGAATGTATAAGTGGCATTATTCATTGCGCCTATGCTAGTAATTTAACCGGTTGTCATATTATTCACATGAGACAAATTTAGAATCTTATAATTTTATCGAATTTCACTTCATCGATTGTATTATTTAATCGGATTTTATTTCATTGAACGCTATTTTCTGCTAAAACCGTGATGTTTTAATAATATCTTAAACATTAATTACATAGAAGGTATTTATAATTGTTTAAATTAATAAAACAGTTATGATTACATAATTAACAATATAATTTCCTAATTAGTACCTAATTTTGTCCTCAATTTCTTACACATTTACTTTAATTTCTTTGTATTTTGCTTTAATTTCTAGTCTTAAAAGAGACATAATTAGTTATGACAAGGACGAAGCTTTCAACCTACATTTTAGCTCGAAATATTTTCCTAGTAAGAGCCGGCGAAAATTGTATTTTTTAGTTACGTTGGTTCAAAAAACTCATTATTACATTGCAAAAGAGCTTTTGTTCCATCTCATTTTAAAACCTACGATTCATAACTAAAATCTAATTTTAAACACCCGACTACAAAATATTTTCGTTTGCACACTGTTTTACAGAAACTCATTTCATAGAATGTATCACTTCGAAGAATTTTCATTTCATAGAAAGCTAATTTCTGCTGCAACCTTACCGTTTTCAGATTATTTTTGGTGGTTACAGATCTAACCTAACCTAACCTAAAAACTCATGCTTAAGATAATCTGAAAACAGTAAGGTTTCAGCAGAAATTATCTGTCTGTGAAATAAAAATTCTGCGAAGTGATACATTCTATGAAATGAGTTTATGTAAAACAAGAGGACACCAATATTTTGATTATGTCGTCTACATTATTTTAATTGCCAACCATTTATACAGGGTGGAAAAAACGAACGCCACATGGACTGCAACTCCTTTAAATATTGGAAATAGCGAATTCTATGCGAAGGAGAATTCCTTTATTTTAAAAAATAATAACTTAGTACTGCATTAATAGTTTCTTTTTAAATTCATCTTCCGTGACCGGGAATTGAACTGGTCAAATTAATGACACAACAGTAAAGTCGTGTTTTATTATACAGATCGAAATAGTCGTTGATAGGGACCATTTATATGTACAATTTATTTATACCATTGCAATTTAATGCATACAGCTTTAAATGGGATTCTATTATTTCATAACCAATGTTAATGATTCATAACATACATAAAGTCACGCCTACATTCCCAGAGTGGGGTAGGCAGAGCTACAGAATTACCAACAACCCTAAAAAACTTGTTGTTAATTCTGTAACAACATTTTGCACAATCAGGCTAAGATGTTTACCAGTGTATTAGTGACAGGTTGCAAGCCCATCGCCTAACAGTACGACAAGCCCTTATTCCCTTGGTCGCCTCTTACGACATCCACGGAAAGACATGGAGTGGCAATATTCTAACCCGGCAACCACACGGAAACAAAAATGTTAATGATTCATTTCACAAAAACATCATTTGACAATCTGCTTTTTTTCTGAAAATGTAAATAATTCTGGATTTATTTCAGGACCATCGTTTAGAACCCTATAGGTTAGATTAGGATAATGTTAGAAAAATCCTGAAATATTTGAAGTAAAAAAAAAAGCGGGTTGGCAAATGAATAAGTTGCGAAACGGTGCATTTGTCAAAGATTTGTCGGCGAAAGGGCAGACAACCGCCTTTAAAATTCATATACGTGATATGCACGAGCATTTGTTCCTGAATCTTGGTTTTATATTACGTTATAGATCAGTTTATCGCTGTCTAGTACCCATACTACAAGGCTATATAGAGCTTAGTTTAGGACTAGGTGAATTCGTGCGAGTTTGTCTCCTGATATTTAATACCCATATTAAGAGGACGCAGACGCTCGTCTAGTGGCGCCTTAATTACTTTTATTGGGTTTTGTAATAAACTAAAGTATTGTCTTAAAATCTGAGAGCACTTTACTGTTGTACAGATGAATACGAAATATATAGCATACATGACACAGTTTAATAACAGGAAAAAGGTGGCCACTTTTTCCGTTAAGTTTGTTGTTAAATTATGTCATATTCTCTATAAATTGTGTATTCATTTGTATGTAAAGCGCTCTTTTATTTAAAGATAATACTATAGTTTATTAGAAAACACAATAAAAGTAATAAAGGCGCCACTGGACTCTTAAAATTGGAGACCAAATCTGTCGCAGCGTGAGAAGGCCATTAATGAAGAGAGCAAACAATGACGCATTCAAAAATCATCAAAAAAAAAATAGTGTGATTTCATTTTCATTAAAAACCTTTACGTACTTTTGAACTTTAAGTTATATGGTTAAACAGTAACAGTGACAAACCATAAAAAAGTCAAGTTCCTAATGTTAGTTTAATAAAACCATATGAAATGGAGATATCGAATCCTTTTTATCACAAAAACGAGGCGTTTAAGATATAATTGAGAAATGCACAGAGCAATGGTAATTTCCCGCAACGGGAGCATTCCGGGAAAGGAGAGGAAATTTCAACGGAAGCGAGGTCAGCGTCACATTGGCCGAATAGGATATTAATGCTGGCTTGGAGGACTTTTACGGGGTGAATGCTTGGCCTCCGAGAAACGTAAAAGGTTTTCGTTTAAAAAATACAAATTTTAGAACGAGTGAAAGGAGTGAGGTAGGTAGATTTCTGTTTTTACGTACGTACATAACATCACGCTTTCATTCCCAAAGTGGGGTAGGCCTAGGCAGAGCTACAGAAATACCAACAACTAGTAGTTAGTAGTAGTAGCTGTGGTAGGACCCTCTGCAGGGTCCGTCCGGATTGCTACCACCATCTTATCCATTAACCACCCGCCAAGCAGCAGTGTTCGCATTGCTATGTTCCGGTGTGGGAATAAGACAATCGGTGAAATTACTAGCATGGAGGCATTCCATCTTATTCCTCAGGGTTATGTTTAAAATTATATCAGTGAGCCATCTTATGAAATTTATCTTTACACTGCCAACTAAAGGTTGTTTTCTATTCGTCAAATTTTGATCCTTGGTCGATTCCTTGATACCTCGGTCGAATTGACTCAGCGCCAATAAATTATTTAATAGAATATCTCTACCACATCGATCGGCATTTAGATAAAGTATGGTATATTTAGGTATTAAAATAAGAAAAGGAACATAATTATATTGACGACAGGTTAGCCTAGTTGAGAGTGACCCTGCCTTCGAAGTCAGCGGTCCTGGGTTCAAATCCCGGTAAGGGCAGATATTTGTGTGTTGAGCGCGAATATTTGTTCCTGAGTCTTGGATGTTTTCTATGTATTTAAGTATATATTTCACCAGTACAAGCCTAGAGCTTAGTTTGGGACTCGGTCAATTTGTGTGAGATTGTCCCCCGATATTTATTTATTTATTATTTATTTGAAATAAAAAAATCAATTTAAATTCGAGTAATTTACAAATGAAAATTCTTCACAGAGTTTACGAATACACAAAATATACTGACACCTAACTTTGAAACAGAATACAGAAATCCCATTAGGCAGCCACTGTTTATAAACAAGTCCTCGAGCGCTGAAAAACGTCTCTTCAATCAATCTGCTATTGCCATGCAGTCGGTGCGGTGACCTATCGATATCCAGCAAAACCGGCTAGTGGATATTCCGTATATATTCAGTAAATACTAGATTTTTTAACTTAGCCGGATAGTCTTTTCGCTCTGGTGTTTTTCAATAGCCTCGCGTCATGTCTAACATGCCACTCGTTGCAATAGGATTGCGAACTTGGAAATCCTGAACAAAATTTGGCTTCGGTAACAGTGATTGCGAATAGTTGACGTATTTCTATGCTTAGTCGGTCGGTTAAAACTTTGTGGTCTTTGTAAATGAATTAGGATAGGAAAACCTACTGTACTTTGATACTCCTTACACAGAGTACTCGTAGTATTAAACTCTCGTTCTTCATCTAGTGCTGCTAAATTTGCTGCCACCTTAGTGAGATTGAATGTAATTTTTTACCTACATACATACATACATAAATCACGCCTGTTTCCCAGAAGGGTAGGCAGAGACCACTTCTTTCCACCTGCTACGATCCTGACAAAGCTCTTTCGCTTCTTCCACATTCATACATCGAGTCATGCATGCACGTCGGTTTCTGGTACTTCAGTTTTTACTTAAATTTTTACCTGTACAGTGTTTTTTTTGCCCGTGGATGTAGTAAGAGGCGACTAAGGGAATAACGGGTTGTAGTACTTTTAGGCGATGGGCTTGCAAGCTGTCATTAATAATACACTGGTAAACCTTAGCCTAATTGTGCAAAATGTGGTTACAGAATTACCAACAAATCTTTTTTTAGTTGTTGCTATTTCTGTAGCTCTGTTTACCCCACTCTGGGATTGAAGGCGTAATGTTATGTATGTATGATACTTACCTACTAGTGTAAAAAGGAACGTGAAATGATCCCTTTAACGGATCTTGTTAAACTAACCTACAAATACTAATTACTTATAGTATTAATTAATTTCCCCTTGGCAGTAAATACTTTCAACGCGCTTCTCTAATACGTGTTCGAAATAACCGTTCAGTGTTTCGTATTTCCGTTTTCACTCAATGTCAGAGTTGTGTGTCTCGGCGAAGTTTCCCCGAGTATTATGCATTCCATCAGCATTTTGCAGAGCACTCTTTTTGCCTCAGTTAGGGCTGCGGTCCCCGTAATACGTGACAAGAATCACAATTATGGCAGTGGATAATAATAAGACGTTTTTTAACGTCCTTTGACAAGTTTTCTAATAAATATCGATACATTAGTTTTGTTTAACTTCGGGGATTTGAAATTACATTTTGTGTGATAAATTTATATTATGTACTAGATGTTCGGGTGTTTTTTTTATAAAACCTTACCTTTTTAATTACGAACACAACGTCTTTAGACGTCGGTAATATGGAGTGAATCTACTAAAACGCTTCGGACAAGACCATCATTGCAGTGAAGAAGCGCAGCAAGAAACATCCAGCATAAGGTATTTATTTCAATCGCAAAATACAATAACACTTAAAAGTCAGTAACATTACAAGGTGTAGTCAATAAATATTATTTTGTACTAACACAAATTAAATCATTACAAATGTACCATTTAATTAAAAATAATGACTAGGAGAACAACACGACGACGAGGTCTCTACGCAAGGTACAATAACGATAAAATAACTAACTGGAAAACAGGTCCTTTTAAGCGTAAACAGACCGGACCCCACAGACAGCGCCCGTTCACGAGTGTGACGCGTATCTCAGCCATCGCCTCCAGGGTTCGGAAAGGTGGCGACCCGATCAACAACGCCGCCGTAAGCAAGGATCTTTGAGTGTGCATGACATGCCCATGGTGCCGGACATGTAACAAATCTTTAATAACCAGACCCCGCAGGTTTGGTGCCGCTGACGTAAAAGTAACGTAATTTCACATACAGCAGGGTGTTTTATAAAATTATAACACTACCGTTAGAGTTACCAAATTGATATTTAACTTTCTAAAACCTATCAACCTAAAATACATACATATAACTGTTTCAGTTTACATAATAATTAATTGGCTGCGTAGGTGAAAGACGGTCAAAAATTAATTAACCTTTTGAATGCCACGGTCGGCTGCAACTTTACGTGCCCCCGACGCCAACGACGCCATATGCCGCAACCGCGCCGATACAAAATGTATCGAGCGTGCTGAGGGCTCTCCGGCACGACAATCCGATGACGTGATTTGCCGGCTTTGGCGGTAAAAATCAATTAGATATTTTGTATATCTTCGCTTATTTTTAATCTCGATAAAGATTAACTAAATAAATTGAAATGTACGTTATAAATGATTGCGATAAAACTAATTTGAATCAGCCTATATGCACTGTGACGTCGATATTGTGTCAACGGCACCAAATGTACGGGGTCTATAAATAACAAAGGCATTATAATTTTTATGTATCAACAAATACAGAATTCTGAACTGAAAATAAAAGATAAAATATTTAAAAATCTAGACGTTTTTCGTTCAAACGAATACTCGTTTAAAGTTTATATAATGTATTTTTTTCTCTAATTTGTAAGGGGAGACATGGGTTTAATGACTTTCGAAATTCGTGTCTCACCATAGTATCTGGGTAAAATGGTTATTAAACAAAACAAACAGATAGACGAGGATAAAATTTATTACTACTATACCCTATAATTTTAGTGGTGGGTAATAACGATAAAAATAAAACAAGTTTATGTACAATCTTTAGCTTAACACGTTTTAACAGCAAAATAAGAAATACGAATTAATTTATTATTGCTTTTTTTTAATTTGATTCTGTTTTCTGAAACAATACAAAGGTTTAAGGCTTAAAGATATTAATTCTCATTTAAGACATGCAATCACTTCCATGAGAACATAGTTCGAGTTAAATTATAATAAACTAAATAGGTACATAGTTATTGAAAAGGAAAAAAAAGCTGTCGTCGTCACTGTGTGACAAATAGATGAAAAGATTCGTGTACCCGCTTAACCTTCCAGTTTATTAGTTTTCAGGGGGGTGATTCTCCCAACACAGCGCTGCGTCGAACGCAAAGGTAAACGTTTATCCAGCAAATTTAAGTACTCCCGTCGAAGCGTACAAAACACATTTTAGCACGTGCCTTCTCAATTAGGCAGCAGAGCTTGATCACCCAGCGGAGCTTTACGTTCACCTTTATGATCGACGTCGCGCTGCGTTTTGAAGAAGTAAGTAATTTGTCTGTGAGACGTTCTAAGCAAGTCGCTTTTTGAATGTGTTGAACGAGTTTTCCCTTTTTATGTCCGAGGGTAATTTGTTATACAGGCGCGTTACCTCAAAATTAATCATGTTTTCACTCCTCTCGCTCTAAAATGACTCATAATAGCCATGTATAGGCAGACTAAAGTGATGCATTTCATCCCTAGGGACTAAAGTACTTTTTTTCTTAAATTCTTGAAAAAAGCCTTGGAAATCCACAATCAGCCAGATACATGTTGCCTGATGTTGCCCTTGTCATCGGAGTGCGCGGTGGAGCTGGTGGAGGGCAGAGAATGCTGGGGCTGGGCATACAACCTCCACCGCCTCAGTCTTCGTTTCGAAAATGTTATCTAAGTATGGACTATTTGTTATGTTCTAAGGCCAAAAACAACCTATTCTTGTCTCTTTCTAGATTACAGTGATGGGTTGAGAGTAAAAATGATAGCGCTATTAAGTTGTATTTTTTACGTGCCTATGTTAAAACGATTATAATATAATATAATATTGTTTTTTCTCGTAATCGAGGTGAAAAGCAAAGTGTTTTACTTGAGACTTAAAAGCCATAATGACACCCGAACTTCATCCACCCAAGCAATATCTTGTGTCATAATAGCTTACTTTTGTCCCTCGTTGAACAATCTACAATTTTACCAAGTAACTACGATTATTTTATACCTTAAGGAGTTGTTACGGAATGTGTATTTATTCCAACAACATTTTTTGGTCGCCACTAGAATAATGAAACAAAAAGGTCTTGTATAACGAGAAAACCTACATGTTCGGTTTGATAAATAGGTCTAGGTACATTATTTATTATCTCTGCATGAAAATGTACGCTTTGCTAAAGTACGTACGCCTACTATTAAGAAAAGACGGAAAAGAAAGAAAGATACGTGTATTTAAAATTAGGACTTACATACAAAGAAAAAACAGTTAATAAAAACGGTGTCCCCTTGTTTTACAGAAACTAACTTCATGGAATGTATCACTTCCCACAATTCTCATTTCATTGGAAGCTAATTTGTGCTGAAACCTTAATGTTTTCAGATTATCTTAAGCATGAGTTGCGTAGGTTAGGTTAGGTTAGACCTGTGACCACCAAAAATAATCTGAAAAGAGTAAGGTTACAGCAGAAATTAGACTTCTATGAAATGAAAAATCTGCGAAGTGATACGTTCTATGAAATGAGTTTCTGTAAAACAGCGTACAAACTATTAAAACCGAGCAAGAGCATGTCGGATTATGCTCAGTGTAGGGTTCCGAAGCCGTTAAGTACTTACTGCAAATATGCTCCCAGGGAGACTGACAATGACGCGAGGACACTCTCGCGTGCTGGGGCCCGCGGTGTACAACTGTCTGCCCGAGACGGTTTTAACGGCGCCTAGTGACGCAGCCTTTAAAGTCAAACTAAAAAAATGGTTGATCGAGCAGGCATTTTACAGTCTTGAAGAATTCTTGTCCTACAAACAAATGACTTAAAAATTTTAGTATTGGCTTTATATTTAATTCAGTTGATATGATATAATATTTATTAATCTTACTTAAGGTAACTAAATGTAAATTTATTTTGACTTGTAATTTGACATTATCAATAAAGAAGTATCTGAGTATGAAAATAACAAATTTTCTATTTAAAGTCAATTGGTGCCGTCTTAGATGATTTTAGTAGGTATAAACTCTGTAATCGCCTGTATCTCAAGACCCAATGATGCCTACTTAGTCGTGATAGTTTTCCTTTAAAATTCGTTATAATTATGCTCTTTCATTTAAGTTTTTCTGATTTTTATTACTTGCAGTTTTGGCTGTAGGGGGAGGGGGGGGAACACCCATAATATACATATATACCCACCCATAATATGTATATTCATGCCAAATTACAGTTTTCTAGTTCTAAGAGTCGCTGAGCTAAGCTGCGGACGGACGGACATGGCGAAACTATAAGGGTTCCTAGTTTGACTACGGAACCCTAAAAACAGATAAAACTACAAATAAACACGCTCTCTTTCATATTTAAACTCTTTTTTATATAATTAAATGGCTTTTACTCTTTGTTTTTCAAGGTGTAATTTTGAATTTTACACGATCACCATTATTAGAGAAAAAAGCCCATGGATATCATGCACGAGGACGACAATTGTCTGTTACAGTATTTGGGTGAGGACCAAACAGTTGAACCATAGTTAAGCGTAGTGAAGCATACTCGTACGAACAACGAAAGCCGAAAAAAATCCGTTGTGCAACAAAAAGTATCCTTACAATAAATTTTATGGCTATTTTTTGTCGTACAACAGATAATTTTCATAGAAAGTTTCATTGCTTGAGTTAGCGTGCCCAACCTTTTGGTCCTTACCCATTTTCTCTTGTGGAATAAACAAAAGCACATGAATTTAACTCCACGCGTTTCTGTCACTTCTCATATTTATTTAGTGCAATCACATGTTACAACTAAGTATGTTTTTTTATGTTAAGGAGAAGGCACACAAGCACTCAGGCCACCTGATGGTAAGTGGAATCTGAGACCCATAGACATTTGAATTCTCAAGACTATAATCCCAAGACCTCAAATGCGTTGCCAACCCTGAGGACTAAGATGGAATGAGTCTATGCTAGTAATTTCACCGGTTGTCTTATCCCCACACCGGAACACAACAATGCGAACACTGTTGCTTGGCGGGTGGGTAATGGATAAGATGGTGATAGCGATCCGGACGGACCCTGCACAGGGTCCTACCACCACCACTTCAACTGTTATTGTGTAAGTTGAGCTTTTGTGTTTTTTTTTAGTTTCGTTTTTTCTGTTTGTTCAATGAAGAGTTTACATAGATACATACATACATACAACTCTTAAAATACTATGAAAGACAGTGTAGGAAGTAACACGTAAGCCATAATGTAAGATAGAGGGAGACCGAAGTTTACTTTGTTTTTGTAAAATTATTGTAAGTTGTAATAGGCTTCATGAACTGAAATTTTATTAGAGCATTTATTCAATTTTAGATCGGATTTCCTCATTTCATGATATTTTTTAATTACATATTTTTTACAGTCATTGTAATTTAGATACTGTGGGTGTAGACGATGCTTTGAAACTAAATACGACAATAATCTTATTTTAAAGCGTCCTCTTTGTTCTGTTAATTTCATAAAAAATGTGAGTAATTGCTAACAATTTTTCATAATTAAAAAATGTACATAAAAAAGCAATTTGATATTTTATGTAGTACCTGTCTAAGGTTATTTGGATTTATGATCAAGAGCATTCAAGGTTACGACAATATTTCGCACTTTTAGAATTACAGTGACCTAATTCAAACATTTTCAGCTTTCGATTTCGAGTCATAAATTTAATACTATAGAGACCTAAATCGAAAATCAAAATATTTGGATTAGATCACTATAATTCTAAAGATGCGATTTGTTATGCCTTTATTCATTGAAGGAACATAAATAAATTCCGTTAGCCCTTCGGTTTCGGAAACTTGTCAGTGTACCCTTTTCGGAACAACGCCCGAAAGGTCGATTTCCCACCAACCTTCCTCAAATCACTTTCATCGCCTTATTTTTCGGACATTTTCGCCTTCTCTTTTAATATTTATTCTTCCTGCAGTATTTATTTATTGAAAAGGTATTTAAAACATGAAGTAGCTGCTTTACGGAGACTTTTCTCTTTAAAGATAACTTTTTTGTCGGAGCTGCCTACTTCGAAATGGAAAAAGGGGTTCCCTTGATCTGGCATTACTTATTTTGGCATATTCATCATTTTGCATACAGTATTTTTTTCTAAAACTGTGTACTTTTCAGGATTATTTAAAATACCATTGCATAGAACCCATTAGTTTAGGTTAGGTTTATTTTATAACAATTCTGAAAAGTGTACGGTTTCAGATTTTTTTTTAATGCCAAATGATGATTATGCCAAAAGAAGTTATGCCAGATGAATGTAAACCGGGTAAAAGGAAAACACTTCCTTAAACAGTTAGCAGCTATTAAACGGAAACATGTTGCGAACGCGTGCGCTTCGTTAATAGGCACAGCACATCGCGTGCCAGTAATTAAGAACGGGGTGTCTTAATTACGTTACGCCATATTTTTACAATTACGGCCATTCGAAAACCATTTCAAGAAAAAGAGATTCTGTAATTGGCAATGTGGTTTTTTGTTGTTGTTTAAGGCATATTTTTTTTGTTGTACTTATTAAATACATCAATCACAGAGTGGGATAGGCAGAGCTACAGAAATACCAACAACTCTAAAAACACATGGTTACCATTCTGTAACCATATTTTGCACAATTAGGCCAAGAAGTTTACTAGTGTATTAGTGACATGTTGCAATCCCATTGCCTCACAGTAGTACTACAAGCCCTTATTCCCTCAGTTGCCTCTTACGATATCCACGGGAAGACACGGACCACTCCATGTCTTATTCTAACCCAGCAACCTCACGGGCAAATACATATTAATAAATACAATTATCATAGAATTGCTATGTAAGTTATTTGCTATGCTATACAACTAGAGAATAAGCGGCGTATGATTAAAAAATCGTGCTAAAGCTTTTGCACTAAAAACTTTTCCTTTAGAATCATCATTTGAGCCGAACAACGTTTACTGCTGGACATATATATACCTTCCCCAAAGACCCACGACGGTTGGTTTTTCACCATTAAGAATCGCAGTCTTGAGATTGTAAATGTCTATAAGGCTCAGATGCCACTTAACATCATGGAGACTGCATGCTCGTTTGCCTTTATTGTGATTTAAAAATCCGCCGACACTATCGCGTTCCACATGTGAGCAGTATGGTAGAATCTGTGTAATCTTTCGACTTTAGTTATTCAACATAAGTAGCTACAGATGGCGCTGTGAATAATGCATCTTGCATTCGCCGCTTGGACTGAACACATCAGCACTCGTGTGCACGGAACTGATAAGTAATGTATTCTTTAAAGTTTGCTTCGGAAAAGCTGACACAAACATATCTGCGATATTCATGAGATGAATTAAATACTTGGGTTGAAGGAAAATCTTAAGATCAAAGGTATATAAAGTGTGAAGGTTCAGTAACGAGCAAACAGGCCACCTGATTTTTAGTTCAGTTATTTATTTATCAATGTAATTACACATATAAATTGCTTTGCATGTCAAAAAGATGAAATTACATTGATATCGCGAACATTGGTACTAATATTAATAACAACATATAGAAAGTAACAGAAATAATTAAGGCAACCTTAATAAATAAAAAATAATAATTGAAAGGCATTATTTACACGAAACATTGGTTTGAGGCCCTAGGCTGAGATTCTACACAAAAATTTCGATATCGTCTTTGACGTGTTTCCGTATTGTCAACGTTTTGATAACTCTGGACCCTTAACACGATCCTACCGCCACTTAAATTTATTTATATATGATTGTATGTATGATTCTTTGTTCCTCCGTAGAGGCTGAATGGATGGCCTGATTTTGACAAGCGAGGTATTGTTAGATTCGTCTTATCGTCACGATGGTCAGGTACTTAAATTTATATACATACATTTATGATGTCACGCCTTCATTCCCGAGTGGGGTAGGCAGAGCTACAGAATTACCAACAACTCTAAAAAAACTTGTTGATAATTCTGGAACCACATTTTGCACAATCAGGGTAAGATGTTTATCAGTGTATTAGTGACAGGTTACAAGTCCATCGCCTAACAGTACTATAAACCCGTATTCCCTTAGTCGCCTCTTACGACATCCATCCGGCAACCACACGGAGAAGTTATATAACTGCGAAAAATGCGCATTTAGATTAAATAACACGGGAATTTAAGAAAATATAATATTATAAAGACGACAATACTATAACATGCAGTCGGTTTTTAAAGCTAGTTTTTTATTAGGCTTGTTAAACAAAAATGTTTTACTAGTTATCATTTCGTCTTGTCCATGTTATGTGACTGCATTAGCCACCAAAATGTAATTCTTTTAAAAATCGTAGATAAAATATATTTTCAGGGTCTTGTTCTGGTTTCAACGCAAAAACGATTATTTTGATGGTTGTAATTATACAAAGCCTCCAAAGTGAGGACGCCACTGGGAGTTAAAGCTGTGGGTCTGTATTTTAATTTACAGCTCCTAAAAAGATAAGAGATAAATGGAAATTCTCTTTCAACGTCCCAGGAGGCGCATAGAAAATGTATTTTACCATTTGATTTGTATTGGTCTTACGACTGAGTTTTATTTTATAATAAAATATTTATTACGTAGCTTACGGTACCTGAACCTTACAAAATTTAGTTTTTTTTTCTAACTGGACGGTTATAGCATGAAGATGCAGACAGATATTTTAAGATTATGAATGCGTTACTAAGTAACTTTGACTGTTGCAGACTAAGATGGAAAATTATTATCCTCTATGCAAGTATTTTTATCAAGTTTCTTAACCTTATACCAAAATATGCCTAAATATAGATAAAGATAAAGATAAACGTTACATTTAAAAAAAAATACAGATTTTACCTACCATGACATTTGATATTTTAATGCGACTTGAAACGGACGTTTATTTGTCGCAGTGCGAATTCGTCGGTTAACGAGTAGATGTCAACTGTGGCATGGAATATTAAAAATGTTGTCATTTGTAAAAGATTTGTATTTTTTACGTGAGCGGTCATTTGTAAAAGTGTTAAAAGTATGAGTAAGTATAATCATAATTGATCTATTCAAAATACACATATTTTGTTATTTCCTAATTCTCTTAAATACAAAGGAGCCGAGATGTTTTTAGTACCTAGCCTACACAAAACTTGAAACAAATCTTGGTTCAATATTATTAACCATTGTACATTATTTATGTTGTTTAGACTAAACCATTGTAAGGAAACTATCCGTGGCCGCATAAAAACACAGTAATGCTCTTAAACCCTTCCAACCTACAATCTCAATATGAAAACTTATCGTATCAACAACAAAATTCCCGTCCCGTTACAAAATCCTTGGTTAGCAGAAGTCGCGAAACAGCTGAATACAAATGTTAGTCGGGAGCTTCTCGAGCACAAGGCAGAAGTTTCTGAACAAGCTATAGCATTTCGCTTCGGATATAAGCCGTGTCATGAGTAAAGACAGACGGACAAACTTCGCAACTCTGGTCATGTAAGGAGTGCTTGATAAGACCGCCTGACTTGTTCGTTTCAGTGAATTATCCACGAATGTGAAGTTTTCGATGTTTACTTGAGATCGATTTTGGCGAGACGTCACAAGATTATTTAATACATAGTTTAAGTTCAGATCAGTTTGGAATTCTACAATGTTATTTTGGTTTGGTTTTTAAATAACATGAGGTACATAGTTAATTTATTTTCACATAGCGAAATCCATCAACTGTCGTGAAAAAAGATAAGTTTCTTTCGTATTAATACTATATTGTGTGCAAAGAAAAATACACAACTCTAACAACATACACAACGTCACGCCTTCATTCCCAAAGTGGAGTAGGCAGAGCTACAGAATACCAAAAACTTTGAACTTGTTCATAATTCTGTAACCACATGTTGCACAATCAGGCTAAGATGTTTACCAGTGAGTTAGTGACAGGTTGCAACCCCATCGCCTAACTGCACTACAAGCTTTTATTCCCTTAGCTGCCTCTTACGATATCCACGGAAATACATGAAGTGGCACTAGTTATAGAAGCAAGTTATGAAACCCCGACTTCATGTTATGATAATGTCGCTATATTGTTTTTGTTTTAATGTAAGTACCCAGCAACACTTGTGACGTTAAGACAAATCTAACGACACCTCGGTGGTTGAAATCTGGCCATCCATCCAGCCTCTAAGTGGGAAGATAGAGTCGGACATACCTCTATAGGTAAACACATAACCCTACTTTTGGGAATTGCCGTAATCGGGTAACAAGAATAGAAAAAAAAACTAAACTACCTATACTACCTGAGGCACGAATGTTGCTATAAAACAAGTGACGAATACTTTAATTTTTAGAGTTCCGTAGTCAGACTAGGAATTACATGCCCGTGCATCCGTCCGCAGCCTAGCTCAGAGACTGTTAGTACTAGAAAGCTGTAATTGGCATGAATATACATATTGGTCACGCCCACAATGTGGTACAATAAAATCTTTTTTTTTTTACGGTATTTCCCCTACAGGTAACGTGGGGATGTCTTTTTTTTTCTTATAGATAGACCCCATAGTGTGGGGTGTCGTGGATAGGTCTTTAAAAAATGTTACGGGCTTGAAAAAAAAATCGATTAAGTGATCCGTTTATGAAATATTAAGCTTTAAAGCGCTTTTTGTTAGAGTAAAGTGGCCCCTTCATTGAGCCAAAACTACAAATAGGTACTAAAAATCTTAAAAAAGTCTTAAATGAAAGAAAGAATACAGAATTTTAAAGGAATGCTATGACGACTAAGTAGACATCATTGGTTCTTGAGATACAGGCGATTAAAGTGTTTGTACCTACTAAAATCATCTAAGACGGCACCAGTTGACTTTAAATAGAAGATTTGTTATTACTTGTTCATTTTTATGTTTGTAGTACTTAACGGCTTCGGAACTCTACACTGAGTATGATCCAACACACTCTTGCCCGGTTTTTTAAAGTTCCACCTTTGTTTCTCTCAATTTAATAAACCGGTGACTTACCAACCCGTACTCTCTGATTCAAGCTAAAGATTATTCTCTCTAATTTTATACATTTTACATTTACAAGTTTCTTTCGAGCAAACGCAGTTGTTTTTCTCCCGGTAACGGTACGAAGTCGCTTAAGTAGGGTCTTATCCCCGGAACTCGTATTATGCGAGGTGCAGCCGATTGCAGTGCGCTCGGAGATCGACTTTAATACGATTACGATCGTTTTTCCAAGAGCTTTGTTACTTTGTTCAGCCTGATTTCCGTTGGACTTTATTTGTCTCGCAGATCACGTCTATAAACATTTTTAGAGCTAGTCCCCTCCTTTTACCTTATGCGATATTATTATACTATTATTGGTACCCTAAAGTGAGTGGAAGGGACGGAAGGGGGCGCCCTAGGCGTACTTTTTTGAAAAGGGCCGAATCTGAAGTACCCGGAACCGACGTGCATGCATGACTCGATGTATAATAATAATAATATCACGGGACAATGTCACACAAATTGACCTAGTCCCAAATTAAGCCCTAAATAGGCTTGTGCTATGGGTACTAGACAACGATAAACTTACTTATATAGAGAAATATATACTTAAATACATAGAAAACATCCAAGACTCAGGAACAAATACTCGTGCTCATCACACAAATATTTGCCCTTACCGGGATTTGAACCCAGGACCCCTAGCTTCGAAGGCAGGGTCACTCCCAACTAGGCTAGCGTGTCGTCGTATGGATGTGGAAGAAGTGAAAGAGCTTTGTCAGGATCGTAGCAGCTGGAAAGAAGTGGTCTCTGCCTACCCGTCTGGGAAACAGGCGTGATTTATGTATGTATGTGTGTATTGGTACCCATATAAAGTACCAATTGGCAACATGCATATTTTTTTCCTTACGCTCTCTGGAAAGTGCTATGAAAGAGAGGAATAACTGTACACGCGAAATAATGGTCATGTTTTTTATTCGTAAGATATGAAACTTTAAAAAGTCAATGACGTCACAGCTGTTGTTCCATGTTTAAAATATAAGGACCTTATAAATAAATTTGCATTTATTTCGTAGATTACTATGTTTAATACAATATCGCTGAATGAGGATACCGACAAAAATTTATCTAAACATTAAAAGTTTTAAAATTTTAACTAGTTTTGATTCTACATAAAATCTTAATAAACGGGTCTAAACTTAGTGTATTGCAATAGATATGCATTTATTACTTACATTTTCTCCTAAGTCGTATCAATGAAACTCAATTCTGATTTTCATGCATGTTCTCTATTTCTAGACATATCTACATACACAACGTCACTACTTCATTCTCAGACTGGGGTAGGCAGAGCCACAGAAATACCAATAACTCTAAAAAGACTTGTTGATAATTCTGTAACCACATTTTGCACAATCAGGCTAAGATCGTTTACCAGTGTATTAGTGACAGGTTGCAAGCCCATCGCCTAACAGTACTACAAGCCCTTATTCCCTTAGTCGCCTCTTACGACATCCATGGGAAGACATGGAGTGGCACTATTCTAACCTGGCAACTGCACGGGATAATTAACCCCTACCCCACAGTTTAATGTCAGGGGTTCCCTTCATCTGGCATAACTTTTTTTGGCATAATCATCACTTGGCATAATCATCATTTGGCATACAGTCTTTTTTTTTCAGAAACCGTATACTTTTCAGGATTGTTTAGAATAGCATTGCATAGAGCCCATTAGGTTAGGTTAGGTTTATTTTATAACAATCCTGAAAAGTATACGGTTACTGAAAAAAAAGACTGTATGCCAAATGATTTTTATGCCAAGTGATGATTATGCCAAAAAAAGTTATGCCAGATGAATGTAAACCTAATGTCAGCAAAACCAATTAAAACATCAATCACAGAGTGGGATAGGCAGAGCTACAGAAATACCAACAACTCTAAAAACACATGGTTACCATTCTGTAACCATATTTTGCACAATTAGGCCAAGAAGTTTACTAGTGTATTAGTGACATGTTGCAATCCCATTGCCTCACAGTAGTACTACAAGCCCTTATTCCCTCAGTTGCCTCTTACGATATCCACGGGAAGACACGGACCACTCCATGTCTTATTCTAACCCAGCAACCTCACGGGCAAATACATATTAATAAATACAATTATCATAGAATTGCTATGTAAGTTATTTGCTATGCTATACAACTAGAGAATAAGCGGCGTATGATTAAAAAATCGTGCTAAAGCTTTTGCACTAAAAACTTTTCCTTTAGAATCATCATTTGAGCCGAACAACGTTTACTGCTGGACATATATATACCTTCCCCAAAGACCCACGACGGTTGGTTTTTCACCATTAAGAATCGCAGTCTTGAGATTGTAAATGTCTATAAGGCTCAGATGCCACTTAACATCATGGAGACTGCATGCTCGTTTGCCTTTATTGTGATTTAAAAATCCGCCGACACTATCGCGTTCCACATGTGAGCAGTATGGTAGAATCTGTGTAATCTTTCGACTTTAGTTATTCAACATAAGTAGCTACAGATGGCGCTGTGAATAATGCATCTTGCATTCGCCGCTTGGACTGAACACATCAGCACTCGTGTGCACGGAACTGATAAGTAATGTATTCTTTAAAGTTTGCTTCGGAAAAGCTGACACAAACATATCTGCGATATTCATGAGATGAATTAAATACTTGGGTTGAAGGAAAATCTTAAGATCAAAGGTATATAAAGTGTGAAGGTTCAGTAACGAGCAAACAGGCCACCTGATTTTTAGTTCAGTTATTTATTTATCAATGTAATTACACATATAAATTGCTTTGCATGTCAAAAAGATGAAATTACATTGATATCGCGAACATTGGTACTAATATTAATAACAACATATAGAAAGTAACAGAAATAATTAAGGCAACCTTAATAAATAAAAAATAATAATTGAAAGGCATTATTTACACGAAACATTGGTTTGAGGCCCTAGGCTGAGATTCTACACAAAAATTTCGATATCGTCTTTGACGTGTTTCCGTATTGTCAACGTTTTGATAACTCTGGACCCTTAACACGATCCTACCGCCACTTAAATTTATTTATATATGATTGTATGTATGATTCTTTGTTCCTCCGTAGAGGCTGAATGGATGGCCTGATTTTGACAAGCGAGGTATTGTTAGATTCGTCTTATCGTCACGATGGTCAGGTACTTAAATTTATATACATACATTTATGATGTCACGCCTTCATTCCCGAGTGGGGTAGGCAGAGCTACAGAATTACCAACAACTCTAAAAAAACTTGTTGATAATTCTGGAACCACATTTTGCACAATCAGGGTAAGATGTTTATCAGTGTATTAGTGACAGGTTACAAGTCCATCGCCTAACAGTACTATAAACCCGTATTCCCTTAGTCGCCTCTTACGACATCCATCCGGCAACCACACGGAGAAGTTATATAACTGCGAAAAATGCGCATTTAGATTAAATAACACGGGAATTTAAGAAAATATAATATTATAAAGACGACAATACTATAACATGCAGTCGGTTTTTAAAGCTAGTTTTTTATTAGGCTTGTTAAACAAAAATGTTTTACTAGTTATCATTTCGTCTTGTCCATGTTATGTGACTGCATTAGCCACCAAAATGTAATTCTTTTAAAAATCGTAGATAAAATATATTTTCAGGGTCTTGTTCTGGTTTCAACGCAAAAACGATTATTTTGATGGTTGTAATTATACAAAGCCTCCAAAGTGAGGACGCCACTGGGAGTTAAAGCTGTGGGTCTGTATTTTAATTTACAGCTCCTAAAAAGATAAGAGATAAATGGAAATTCTCTTTCAACGTCCCAGGAGGCGCATAGAAAATGTATTTTACCATTTGATTTGTATTGGTCTTACGACTGAGTTTTATTTTATAATAAAATATTTATTACGTAGCTTACGGTACCTGAACCTTACAAAATTTAGTTTTTTTTTCTAACTGGACGGTTATAGCATGAAGATGCAGACAGATATTTTAAGATTATGAATGCGTTACTAAGTAACTTTGACTGTTGCAGACTAAGATGGAAAATTATTATCCTCTATGCAAGTATTTTTATCAAGTTTCTTAACCTTATACCAAAATATGCCTAAATATAGATAAAGATAAAGATAAACGTTACATTTAAAAAAAAATACAGATTTTACCTACCATGACATTTGATATTTTAATGCGACTTGAAACGGACGTTTATTTGTCGCAGTGCGAATTCGTCGGTTAACGAGTAGATGTCAACTGTGGCATGGAATATTAAAAATGTTGTCATTTGTAAAAGATTTGTATTTTTTACGTGAGCGGTCATTTGTAAAAGTGTTAAAAGTATGAGTAAGTATAATCATAATTGATCTATTCAAAATACACATATTTTGTTATTTCCTAATTCTCTTAAATACAAAGGAGCCGAGATGTTTTTAGTACCTAGCCTACACAAAACTTGAAACAAATCTTGGTTCAATATTATTAACCATTGTACATTATTTATGTTGTTTAGACTAAACCATTGTAAGGAAACTATCCGTGGCCGCATAAAAACACAGTAATGCTCTTAAACCCTTCCAACCTACAATCTCAATATGAAAACTTATCGTATCAACAACAAAATTCCCGTCCCGTTACAAAATCCTTGGTTAGCAGAAGTCGCGAAACAGCTGAATACAAATGTTAGTCGGGAGCTTCTCGAGCACAAGGCAGAAGTTTCTGAACAAGCTATAGCATTTCGCTTCGGATATAAGCCGTGTCATGAGTAAAGACAGACGGACAAACTTCGCAACTCTGGTCATGTAAGGAGTGCTTGATAAGACCGCCTGACTTGTTCGTTTCAGTGAATTATCCACGAATGTGAAGTTTTCGATGTTTACTTGAGATCGATTTTGGCGAGACGTCACAAGATTATTTAATACATAGTTTAAGTTCAGATCAGTTTGGAATTCTACAATGTTATTTTGGTTTGGTTTTTAAATAACATGAGGTACATAGTTAATTTATTTTCACATAGCGAAATCCATCAACTGTCGTGAAAAAAGATAAGTTTCTTTCGTATTAATACTATATTGTGTGCAAAGAAAAATACACAACTCTAACAACATACACAACGTCACGCCTTCATTCCCAAAGTGGAGTAGGCAGAGCTACAGAATACCAAAAACTTTGAACTTGTTCATAATTCTGTAACCACATGTTGCACAATCAGGCTAAGATGTTTACCAGTGAGTTAGTGACAGGTTGCAACCCCATCGCCTAACTGCACTACAAGCTTTTATTCCCTTAGCTGCCTCTTACGATATCCACGGAAATACATGAAGTGGCACTAGTTATAGAAGCAAGTTATGAAACCCCGACTTCATGTTATGATAATGTCGCTATATTGTTTTTGTTTTAATGTAAGTACCCAGCAACACTTGTGACGTTAAGACAAATCTAACGACACCTCGGTGGTTGAAATCTGGCCATCCATCCAGCCTCTAAGTGGGAAGATAGAGTCGGACATACCTCTATAGGTAAACACATAACCCTACTTTTGGGAATTGCCGTAATCGGGTAACAAGAATAGAAAAAAAAACTAAACTACCTATACTACCTGAGGCACGAATGTTGCTATAAAACAAGTGACGAATACTTTAATTTTTAGAGTTCCGTAGTCAGACTAGGAATTACATGCCCGTGCATCCGTCCGCAGCCTAGCTCAGAGACTGTTAGTACTAGAAAGCTGTAATTGGCATGAATATACATATTGGTCACGCCCACAATGTGGTACAATAAAATCTTTTTTTTTTTACGGTATTTCCCCTACAGGTAACGTGGGGATGTCTTTTTTTTTCTTATAGATAGACCCCATAGTGTGGGGTGTCGTGGATAGGTCTTTAAAAAATGTTACGGGCTTGAAAAAAAAATCGATTAAGTGATCCGTTTATGAAATATTAAGCTTTAAAGCGCTTTTTGTTAGAGTAAAGTGGCCCCTTCATTGAGCCAAAACTACAAATAGGTACTAAAAATCTTAAAAAAGTCTTAAATGAAAGAAAGAATACAGAATTTTAAAGGAATGCTATGACGACTAAGTAGACATCATTGGTTCTTGAGATACAGGCGATTAAAGTGTTTGTACCTACTAAAATCATCTAAGACGGCACCAGTTGACTTTAAATAGAAGATTTGTTATTACTTGTTCATTTTTATGTTTGTAGTACTTAACGGCTTCGGAACTCTACACTGAGTATGATCCAACACACTCTTGCCCGGTTTTTTAAAGTTCCACCTTTGTTTCTCTCAATTTAATAAACCGGTGACTTACCAACCCGTACTCTCTGATTCAAGCTAAAGATTATTCTCTCTAATTTTATACATTTTACATTTACAAGTTTCTTTCGAGCAAACGCAGTTGTTTTTCTCCCGGTAACGGTACGAAGTCGCTTAAGTAGGGTCTTATCCCCGGAACTCGTATTATGCGAGGTGCAGCCGATTGCAGTGCGCTCGGAGATCGACTTTAATACGATTACGATCGTTTTTCCAAGAGCTTTGTTACTTTGTTCAGCCTGATTTCCGTTGGACTTTATTTGTCTCGCAGATCACGTCTATAAACATTTTTAGAGCTAGTCCCCTCCTTTTACCTTATGCGATATTATTATACTATTATTGGTACCCTAAAGTGAGTGGAAGGGACGGAAGGGGGCGCCCTAGGCGTACTTTTTTGAAAAGGGCCGAATCTGAAGTACCCGGAACCGACGTGCATGCATGACTCGATGTATAATAATAATAATATCACGGGACAATGTCACACAAATTGACCTAGTCCCAAATTAAGCCCTAAATAGGCTTGTGCTATGGGTACTAGACAACGATAAACTTACTTATATAGAGAAATATATACTTAAATACATAGAAAACATCCAAGACTCAGGAACAAATACTCGTGCTCATCACACAAATATTTGCCCTTACCGGGATTTGAACCCAGGACCCCTAGCTTCGAAGGCAGGGTCACTCCCAACTAGGCTAGCGTGTCGTCGTATGGATGTGGAAGAAGTGAAAGAGCTTTGTCAGGATCGTAGCAGCTGGAAAGAAGTGGTCTCTGCCTACCCGTCTGGGAAACAGGCGTGATTTATGTATGTATGTGTGTATTGGTACCCATATAAAGTACCAATTGGCAACATGCATATTTTTTTCCTTACGCTCTCTGGAAAGTGCTATGAAAGAGAGGAATAACTGTACACGCGAAATAATGGTCATGTTTTTTATTCGTAAGATATGAAACTTTAAAAAGTCAATGACGTCACAGCTGTTGTTCCATGTTTAAAATATAAGGACCTTATAAATAAATTTGCATTTATTTCGTAGATTACTATGTTTAATACAATATCGCTGAATGAGGATACCGACAAAAATTTATCTAAACATTAAAAGTTTTAAAATTTTAACTAGTTTTGATTCTACATAAAATCTTAATAAACGGGTCTAAACTTAGTGTATTGCAATAGATATGCATTTATTACTTACATTTTCTCCTAAGTCGTATCAATGAAACTCAATTCTGATTTTCATGCATGTTCTCTATTTCTAGACATATCTACATACACAACGTCACTACTTCATTCTCAGACTGGGGTAGGCAGAGCCACAGAAATACCAATAACTCTAAAAAGACTTGTTGATAATTCTGTAACCACATTTTGCACAATCAGGCTAAGATCGTTTACCAGTGTATTAGTGACAGGTTGCAAGCCCATCGCCTAACAGTACTACAAGCCCTTATTCCCTTAGTCGCCTCTTACGACATCCATGGGAAGACATGGAGTGGCACTATTCTAACCTGGCAACTGCACGGGATAATTAACCCCTACCCCACAGTTTAATGTCAGGGGTTCCCTTCATCTGGCATAACTTTTTTTGGCATAATCATCACTTGGCATAATCATCATTTGGCATACAGTCTTTTTTTTTCAGAAACCGTATACTTTTCAGGATTGTTTAGAATAGCATTGCATAGAGCCCATTAGGTTAGGTTAGGTTTATTTTATAACAATCCTGAAAAGTATACGGTTACTGAAAAAAAAGACTGTATGCCAAATGATTTTTATGCCAAGTGATGATTATGCCAAAAAAAGTTATGCCAGATGAATGTAAACCTAATGTCAGCAAAACCAATTAAAGGGAAAAGTTATACAGTAAAGCTTTTAAAAATCATAACCATGTACAGGAAACCAACGAATATTTAATGGTGTCATTAACATGGTGTTCGTCTGTCATATAAAGAGTTTATTTGGAAAGCATTCAGTAAGCTTATCGCTATTAAGGAACTCTTTGAAGTCGCGCCTAGCCCGCGGCGAGTGACGGAATGCCGGCTAAAGCCGAGTTCACATTGGTACTAGTAAAGCCTTGTACACGAGATTTTAGTTGCCACTATATTACCTCCTCCTCGAGCACGGTTATCTTTGGATTTATAATTTCCTGGTCGATTTTTAGTGTCTCTTTTTTTTTTCTTGTTTACTGTATGAAAGACAAGATGCCTTTGGCCATTCCGTCATATAAAGGAGGGCATGGAAAATTGCGTGAGAATTTATGAATGTATGTAAGCCGATTGCCCGAAGGAGGATTATGTTTTTAGAGCGTAAGAAGCGACTTGGGGGAAAAAGGGCTTGTAAGTATTGTTAGGGAGTGTGGGCTTGCAACCAGTCACTATTACACTAGAAACTTCTTGGCCTGATTGTGCAAAATGTGGTTACAGAATTATAAACAATTATTTTCAGAGTTGTTGGTATTTCTGTAGCTCTGCCTTCCCCACTCTGGGAATGAAGGCGTGATTTCATTTATGTATGTAAACTGCGTAATGTGCTGCTTGGCTTTTTTTAGGTTTCCGCACCCAAAGGGTTTCATTGGGACCTTATTACTTAGCTTCCGATGTCCATCCGTCCGTCTGTCAGCTAGCTGTATTTCCTGAACGAAAATAAATTGAAATGTTCTATTGCGGTTCTAATGAATTAAAAATTAAAGTATAGAGAAGGGAAACGAGCGCACAGGCCACCTGATGGTAAGTAAGATCTGAGACCCAGAGCCATGTGCAATCTCTAGACTACAATCTTAACACTGCAATCCTAAGACTGCAAAACCCTGAGGACTAAGATAATGCCTATGATAGATATTTCACTAGTAGGTAGTCTTATACCCTCACGAGAACACAAACACGCGAACACTGCTTGGGTCGCAGTTCTAACCTAACCTAACCTAAACTACTTTTTTGGCAACGGCTTTTCTGTTGGAGTCTCAGTTCTAACTTAACGTTACCAACTTTTCTGCTAGCAAAAAACATTCACACACTACGCCTCCATTCCTAGAGTGATTCGCAGTTGCTGCATTAAACAAACATTATTGCATCATAGAAGTATGCTGTAAGATTTATTTGGTATTTAAGTAAGTAATGTTTTTTTACTCGTAATATGCTGCAAAATGTGTTGAATGGTTAGTGATAATTAGGTATGCCATGTATATCTTTTAAAATTATTATTTGACCAAAATCAAAAGTGTTTCTGCGATATCTACATAATGTTTGACGAATTGACTTCGAACAATTAGCATTATGCCAGATACCATTATAATATTGTAAACACATGTTTATTTATAAAAAAAACTTTCGCTGTAAGTAATTTAAATCCTCTATAGCAAAAAGCCTTTGCTAGGCACTAAGCCAAATAAGTCGACATAAAGTACTAACGAATAAGATGTTAAAATCAGGAGGATTCGCAGTTGCTGTATAATGCAAGCCTCGGGGGGTTTAAAGTTTTGCCTGAATTCTGAGTGGGGATGTTGTTACAAGTGAGCCGGAACCTCTGTTGATGTGCTCAAGGAGAATATGGCTGTTTATCTAATAGATACACGATGATGTGAGACTAAGTGCATCGATAAGAAATGAAAATGAAACGAAATAAAAAATATTTATTGCTACAGGACACAATTATAACAGCTTTTACATCACACAGAAAATTTTACTGCAACAAAAGGAGCAAACTCAGCTGGTGCTGGCCGCGATTTCTCGTTTTTGTACCGAATATTTACCAAATAATACTTAATCAATAACAGTTTCAAAAAGTTATCCTTACAATAGACAAAGAAATGAAAAAAATACCTGAAAGTATCATATCATTTTAATCAATTTTTAGGGTTCCGTAGTAAATTTTTAGGGTTTCGTGTCCGTCCGTCCGTCCGCAGCCTAGCTTAGAGAGTCTTAGTACTAGAAAGCTGTAATTTGGCATGAATATATGTACATATTAGACACGCCAACAAAGTGGTAAAATAAAATCTTGTAATACATTTTTTGTTGTTCCTGCCCTACACATAACTTGAGAATGTATTTTTTTTCTCGTCTACCCAATAATGTGGGGTGTCGTTGGATAGGTATTTAAAAAATATTATGGGTTGTTAAAATCATGTTTTTTGATCCGTTTATGAAATATTAAGCTTTAAAGCGCTAATTTTTGTTAGAGCCATGGGGGGCCCCTACGGCCAAAACTACAAATGCCAAAAATCTAAAAAAAAACTTAAATGAAAGCGCATATAACGAATTTAAAAGGAAAAGTTTCACGACTTAGTAAGAATCATTGGTTCTTGAGCTACAGGCGATTAAAGTGTTTATACCTGCTAAAATCATCTAAGACGGCACGAAATTACTTTAAACAGAAAATTAATTATAACTTGTAGATTATTATGTCTGTAATACTTCACGGAAGTTGTAATTGTTCGGAACCCTACACTGAGCATGGTCCGAATGGCCCGGTTTTTTTACAAGGTGTCAAGGTTCATAACACTAGCAAACTTCAAAATAGGTATCTCAATCTTCTTCTAAATGTAAATAACCGGCCGACGCGATAAATCGTACAGGGTAAAAACATATTACTTTTAACTCGGCCGCCATTACTTTCAAGTAAATAAGAGCTATCAAAACGTTGACAATACGGACGCACGTTTGACGGGCAATAAGGTTAGGTGATATCGAAAATAGCTAAAGTTAGCGTTATTCATTGTCAAGGCTCCTTGAATAGTGACACTAAATTCCAAACTTTGGATGCTTGGACCTTTCGTTCGTCATTACTCAAGAGAACGCTATCCAACTCAAGAGAACGCTACCTTGACTTTGAACTTCGATTATCTAGGAAGGGCCTGTGTAAACAACCCGATATCTCTCTAAACTTTATGGTTGACTAAGTTGATGTCAAATTTTCCAAAATAAGGGTTCCTAGTTTGACTACGGAACCCTAAAAAGTATCCGTCCTTCAAGTTATGTCCAATTTAACTGTCACTTCTTCACGATTTAGCACTTTAACCGTTCGAAAAAATCGTAAAATTTAATGCAGAGTTAGTTTATAGTTCTGAAATGGACAAAGAGTACATTTTACCCCGGAAAATTAAATAGTTTTCGAGAGAATAACTACAAGTGAAAACTATAAAATGTGTCTAAACATTCAAATTATACTAAAGCCTGACATAATATTCAGATTGCCTAGTTGTCATAATTTAATACATTCTAACCATTTCGTTGTGGTAGTGTCCTGCGCAGTGTCCGTCTGGATCGCTACCACCATCTTATCCTTTAACCTTCTGCTAATCAGCAGTGTTCACATTGTTGTGTTCCGGTCCATAAGACAACCGGTGAAATTACTAGCATTGAGGCATTGTATCTTAGTCCTCAGGGTCAGCAACGCATTTCAGGTCTTATGATTACAATCTTGAGAGATCAAATGTCTATGGATCTTTTGCCGTTTTTTTTATTGCGATTTAATTTTGTAATTGAACTACATTGCTATCGCGTAGTTAAACGGTCCGTCTGTTAAGTATACCATTGTATAACGAAAATTCGCTAAACTGTGGATTTTTTTAACTTTTTCTTCGTTACGTAGAATTTTGCTTGATTTATTTAACATTGAATAAGTCAATTATTGGCGGCGGGATTAGTTTGTGACTTTGGGATGGTCGCCGCCTGTAGTAACTTATTAATTCAAGCGTAATTTTACAATAGACCTTGTTTATCTCTAAAAACCGTTATGCACTCGGGTTTGTGGTTTTTTAAATAATTTAATTTATTTTAAGCTTTTTTCACATATACCCTAAATTATGGAAATAATCATAACATTAGGTATTTATTTAAAATTAAATCTAAGTTCGACACATAATTATTATTAACTACGCAAAACCAAACTCATACTAATACTAATAATATTATAAATGTGAAAGTAACTCTGTCTATTTATTACACTTTCACTGATAGAACGCTGAACCGATTTAGATGAAATATAGTATAGAGATAGTTTGTCCTGCGGAAGGATATTAAATTGAGTAGACGGTTCCTGAAGGAACAGCGATAAACTTTTTCTGCGCGGACGCACTCGCGCGAAACAAGTATTATATAATTAATAACGTAGTCGTTTTGTCAATTAAATTATATTAAATTACATTAAACATTCTTAATGTTCATCCAAATCTAAGACAAAATTACCAAAATTACTTCATGAAAACACACATATAACAAATAATTACTCAATTAAATAAATAATATACTAGTTCTGACAATTACAAAGACATTCATATTTAAAAAAATATTATTTAATTTAACATTTTCACTAACTACAAACTAATAATGACTGTGTACAAAAACTCGTAAAAGAAACTAATTTGAATAGTCATACATACCAAAAACATAATTTTACTTGCTAAATTGACAGCAAATAGACACCAAAATACGCACAAAAAAGGTCATAAATAATTCAAGATCATACCTTATTTTTGTAACGTTATTTTATCTCTGTATTCCAGCGTTATAAGAACGATCTCTAAATCTGTGCGTCGGCGACGTCAAAGAGCGCGGAGGATTATTAAGTTACTTTTACTTCGTAGCGTCGAGCCGTTTGCTTTTATTTAAGGATCTATTGCGCATGTGTTTCAAAGAGATTCCATTTTATCGCTAACATTCACAGTTCACTAATAACATTTTACGTTTCAGTAGATTCCATTAGAGGTTTTCTTTTAAGGAAAACTAAATGTACAATTCCGTGTTTAAACTAGGAACCCTAAAAACTATCAAAGCGTCGATAATACGAACACGTCAAAGGCCCTGTGTACCTGTTTTATTCAATACTATTTATATTTTAATGTTTTCCCACTTCAAAAGCCACCCAGGCCGGCAAAGTGGACAGTAAAACTCCGAGCTGCACGAAGTTTTAATCTTTTAACTCCACATCCTCAAAGACAAGAGGGCAGAAACACCGCTCAATGTTCGCTGTTAACTTAGCAGAGAAAATGTAAGAAAAATACGTGCTGTGTCCACTAATGGGCAATAAGAAAGCGGCAGCGATGAAGTAAAACTACAAAAGAATAATAAAACTGGGAATTTGTTGACTTGCGAAGTGCAAAACGTGCTCAGCTGTATTTGTATTTACTCGGAAAGTATGCACGTTGCAAAAAGTATTTGGAGCACCTGATGTTGCTTTATTTTTAGTTTTACTAGCAGATGCCCTCAACTTTGTAAGTGTTTATATGCTTCCCTGTAGGCTTTTTTTTTGGTTAAACTCATTTCTTTATCACAATAGAAACACACTGGTGCATCTTCAGTAGTTATGGCCGGACATCACTTATATTGTAAGCGAGAGTATTTTTAATGGCGACCGCGTTAGTACGCGAATCCAAAAAGTGTTTGTATGCCTCTTACTAAGTAGAGCAACGATCTGGTGAAGATGGTGAGAAGGTGAATGCAAGATGGTACAAAACCAAACGTCGTGGGTCTTTGGGGATGGTATAATTATATATCCAGCAGTAAACTTTTTCGGTTCAATGATGATTATAACGGAACACTTTTTCGTGCAACGAATTTTAATCATTCGCCACTTTTTTTCTAATTGTATAGCATAGCAAATAACTTAGGTACTTAGCGATTCTACGTATTTTATCCGCAAAATGCGTTAATGGGTTCACATGTAAATCACCCTTAATTGATTAAGTCAAGTGATTATTTTTACTACTTAATACCATGTACTCGTATATATGTATTTGCCCGTGTGGTTGCCAGGTTAGAATAACTAGTGCCACTTCATGTCTTCCCGTGGATGTCGTAAGAGGCGACTAAGGGAATAAAGGCTTGTAGTACTGTTAGGCGATGGGTTTGCACCCTGTCACTAATACACTAGTTAACTTCTTGGCCTGATTGTGCAAAATGTGTTTACAGAATTATAAACAAGTGTTTTTTCAGTTGTTGGTATGTCTGCAGCTCTACCTACCCTACTCTGCGAATGAAGGCGTGATGTTATGTATGTATGTATTTACCTTGTATTTATTACCGGCCAAACCCAATTTTAGGGCAAAACATTTTTTCCTAGGCCAAATCACTTCATCCTTTATGCGATACAATAAACCGGTACAGATTAGGCTAAACTATTCTGTCATTGATGGGAGGAACTAATTGATAGACGATATGTTTAGTCCTAAGTTACTTAGTGATACCCCACGCAAATAGATGCGTGTCGTCAACAACATGAGGTGGGGAAACCAGCCCGCTATAAAATTCAAAATACAAATATGTTCGCCGGCAAGCTTAGACCTAGTTACTTGGTACGAAAATGACAAATGGATAGCAGAAAGGGCCATTCATCAAATATCGACTAGGTATTGTACACGTTACAACTTGTAACAGTTTAGCAGCCAACATTGCCCTTGAAGTTTTACAAATGATCGACAACGTTGGAGAAATTATAAAGATATTGGCGTTTGGGGATCTGCCTGCTTCTTCGGTGCTATTAAGGTGTATATGTTTCATATGGTGTAGTGAAAGCGACGAAGCACGCATCATTTAAATGAGCTGTATTCTTCATGACAATTTGGCAACAGTCTACAGTTATTTGCAGAGATCGTACTAAAGTGTTTAATTAGGCTTAACTTGAAAGGGTAACATTATAAAAAAGACCAAAAGGGTACTTTTAAAACAAGAACTATCTGCTGTTCCAAATTACTTCCATCTAGAAGTCCCAGTTGGATCTAATGATAAAATGTAATATATTTAGGGCCGTGTTCACCAACAATTAATCGGACGGTTAAGTCTTAATCAGCTGTTAATCAATACATCTGACACCCGTTAAACTGCTAATCGTCCGTTTAATTGTTGGTGAACACGGCACTTATTCATGTACTAACAATGGTTAAAGTATACTTAAATTATAAAACTGAAAGTACCTCTCTGACAATTTCGTGACTACATTCTTCTTGTGCGTATTCCTATTCCTCTGTTCTTTGTTGTTATATGTCACGACGAAATGTTATTTTGTCTGTCTGTTTGTAACGCTTTCACGGATAAACCGCTGAACCGATTTAGATGAAATGCGGCATCGAGATAGTTTGGGTCCTAAGAAAGGACAAATGGTACTTTTTATCCCGAAAATTTTACGGTTCCTTAGGTAATAGTTATAAACGATGAACGCGACTTCTACGCGTATACTATGGTCGCAGGATACATCTAGCATACAGTAATACAACATTTTGATTCCGTTTCCAGGTTTCCATTTGTTTCTGGTATTCCTTTTTTCATGACTCTCTACTCCTTAGCATTCAATGCATGTAAGTCAAGTCAAAGCAAGTCATCCACCCTCTTAGTATTCAGTCAAGTCGAGTCCCGCCAGCTACTAGACTTTAGTGACTTGCAGGTCCGTGGGTGCATAATGTATGCTCCGTAATGCTTTGGTCACCTAGCGTTAAAAATTCACGGGATGTACCTTCTTCGTATTCGCTTCTGAGGTGTGTCACTAAAAGCTGAATTTAGGTTTTAATTCCACATTTGCTGTAGGTAGGTACTTGATTATGTGGGAAAGTTTTGGATGAGAATTTAGGTATCTGGTTATGTTAGAGCATCGCAGTAGCAAAGTTTAGGCAGAAAAGTATTCAACTCTAGCCTTTTAGGAGAATGTGTTAAGTACCTGAACACACATGCAGGTGGAGCAGTCGCGACTTATTCAGCCACTTGTAGCGTGTACGTGTGTGTGCACACATACAAGCCGCTTGATGTTCCCTTGTACGATGATGTTCTACTGCAGGTTTGTTCAAGAATACTGTGATAAACGTAGTGCAGTCATTACCATAAGTGAACACTCACATGGTCATCTTCGTCATTTAACTTTAGAGATAGGCTCTTGTCGATAGAGTAATTGCCTTCTGTTATCTGCTAGCTTTTCACCTCTGATTGGCGTAAAACGCTGCCACGGGTCAATTTTTGACATAGGGTCGGGACTTTAATTCGTCTATTCCATATTCCAACGTAAGTATAAAGAACTAAGGTTTAAAATAAAAGTGTGTTTCGTGTGATTTGAGTCCTTTTATTAATAAGCACCTTTATCCCCGGGTGGCTGTCATTTTAATAATTTCATAATATTCGTAACATTTGATACTAGTTCCCGTTTGACGTCATTTGACACAAAGTCCCGTGGCAGCGTGCTCAACCCACTGGTAAGACATTATCGTACTGTCTTATTTACCCAGAGGAATCACTTGACCATATAACTCTCTTGAAAACTGTGCGAACAGTAGATCGAGTAAGTCAAGTCATTCTATCTCGCTCTCTCGATGGGTAAAGTGGCTAAGCTAAGAATGCACGCCCTTAAATGCAGTTTTTATGCTGTCTCGGAACAACTTCAATTTGCCGCCTAAAACTTGGTGCGTTGAGTCCAAGAACGAGTGGTTTAAGAGAGTCAGCTTTCTCTTTAGCTCCCATCTAACATGTTTACAAACTAAAACGTAACTGACGACGAATATGGCGGTTTATAACTGTTATATATCATATCGCCACTACTTTGAAAAAACCTCGTATCTCATATTTCGATATATACGATTTTAAACTTATTTCTCTTCATGTTTAAGTTCAAAATCGTACATCACGAATCATATACGAGATTTTTTCAAAGTAGTGTAGTATTGTAGTTTGTAATTTTTCGATAAGACAGGAACACGTTCGAGATGAATCATAATGATACCCCGTTAATTAAAATGGGTGTTATTAAGTAAAGTAATTTAGGAGCTAGAGTGAAACATCCAATTTTGTATTACACTGCAATAAACAGACTGTTTTGAACTTATATCAAAATACAACACATTTTATTGCTTTGAACATTCGGCTAGAAAAGGCGATAGTTTATATTCGAACAACAAAAAACTACAATTTAGAACTGAAAATATGACATTTACAGTCTCCAACATAAAACATATCAAAAACGGACCCTAATTTGCATAAAGAAAACTCATAAAATACCTACATAAACAACTATATTTATACTATTGCACATAGGTCAAATTAATAAATGCTGCCTACATGGTTAGGTCTTAAGAACAGGATCCAAAAGAGGCTAACAACCATAGTAATGGCCGCCCAAATGTGCTATATCCTCTTGAGACCCACCATACTACAATCCGGTAGATTTTTGTTAGTAGAAATTTGAATCTACCGGCAAGGAAATAAAGTTCAATTACCTTTGCACTTAAATGACATTTTCAATTTTGAAACAAATTAAAAATGAAATTTATGCTCCTTGAAATAAGGTTTAAATTGAATTGCCTGGATTATGTACTTTCTATAGGACACTGGGTCTTACGAGGATATGTAAAAATAATACATTGTCCCATACATATTTGACAAAACCGGGAAAGAGCATGACAGCTCATGCTTAGTATAGGGTTCCGAAGCCGTTTGAAGAAACCCAACCATCTATTTAAAAAACGAGTATGATTCTAATTTTTATTTAAATTTATTTGTAGATTTTTAGTAGGTACGAGTAAGTATAATTTTTTCCGCTTCTATCTCAAAAACCAATAAAAGTCAACTTACTCGTGATAGTTTTCCTTTAAAATTCGTTATAATGTGCTTTCAGTTACTTGTAGTTTTGGCTGTTGATGAAACGCAAATCGCAAAATGACCCACGGTCCCCAAATCTAAAAATTGATAATACACCCATTCACTCGATGCTATAGTGTAAAAAAATCTTAAGAACTTTGTAAATTAAACGAATAACTATGCCAAATTACAGGTATGTAGTACCAAGAATCTCTGGCTAAATCTGCAGACAGACGGACGAATATAGTAAAACTATATAGTATCCTATACGGTGTCCTTGTTGACTACGGAACCCTAAAAAAGTTACTAGATATTACGCACATTTTGTGACTGAATTCTCATCACGTACCTCGTTTAACGTGTTTGCGAGAAATTAAACGTATCCAGTAGAAAGCTATAATTGTTGTGTCCAGAATAAATTTTGTTCCGAAATGAAAAAGTGGAAATTGTTACAACAAAATGAAAATTGAATAAGTTAGCGAGACGCCTTTTTCAACAACTTTGTTATTCGGAATAAGCAATAAGTTATTTCTTCTGAGCTGGAAAGTTAATATCTTAGGTAGAAGTTTTTAATCCTGTGTGATGGACCATGAAGAACGAGGCCCTTTTAAAAAGGCTTCTTTTTGGGGTTTGTACGGTAAAATCGGAACCCTATTACTAAGACTTCGCTGTCTTTCCGTCCGTTTGTCCGTCCGTCACCAGGCTATATCTCAAGAACCGCGATAGCTAAGCCAATACAAATTAAATTTTCACAAATTATGTAATTCTGTTGCCGCTTTAACAACAAATACTAGAAACAAAATAAAATGAATATTTAAGGGGGGCCATAAAACATACGTGATTTTTGGTCGTTTTTTGCTCGATATTAATAACGGCAACAGGGAAACACTTGAAATATTCACAAAATACTTAGTTGTATATTCACTTTAAGAATAAATTATTCAATTAATATTTAAGGGGGGCTCCAATCGACAAACGTGATTTTCTTGCCGTTTTTTTGCATGAGCTTAATGCAGACACCGTGGTTCTATTGATAATGGTACGGAACCCTTCGTGCGCGAGTCCGACATCAATTGAAACGATTCTCCGTTAAAGACGGTTAAATAGAAGAGGTTGAGAATAATTCCACCAAGAGGTGGAAACGGTATGCCAAATGAGTCCTGACCTGTACGAGTACCTCTCTCCTGCATTGGCCATTCATGGTTCAATCGCGGAAAAGAGACAGAGCTAACATAGTTTCGGGTTTCGTATTTTCAGGGCGAGGCCCACGGTTTTGTTTTTGGTTTGCCTGTTTAATTGTATTACTATTTTCTCTTGTCTTGTTTAAGTTAGTTTAATGCTTGTACTGTGTGTGTGTGATCTGCCATGGTTGCGCTGGATGGTTCCAACGGAAGACCAGCGCAGGTTTTAATGCCAGCATAATGCTGAGTTGGAACCATTTCGTGACAACACAGGGCCTCTATTCAGGTGCGTTAAAACGATATCGTGTTTGACACGTTTAAGAATCGTTTATATCACAGTCACCATTATTGTAAATGACATAAGAGTTATCAGAACGTTGACAATACGGAAACAGGTAAAAAACGATATCGTTATAACGCAGTTGAATAGAGGCCGTGGTCTTTTGTTTATGACAGAATTTTGTTCCTTTTTGTTTGTGACGAATAAATGTTTCGTTCTTTCTTTCTTTCTTTCTTATAAAATCACAGGCAATGAGTCAGTATGCATTACTGTCCCGCTCTTTTGAATACACTCACCACACACAGCCATCTTTATTATGTAGGTTCAAGTAGGTTTATGTGGATCTAGTCCACATGGACGGCAGCGAAATATTATTAGTAATTTTATAATGTCTACTTTTTATGAACCCCCGATACTCGTACGCAGTAATTGGAAATTGGATTTTTCTATGTTCACGGAATTGAATTTAGCTCATTGACATGGAAATTGCTATCACTTCCCGGTATCATACTATGTAGAGACGTTTGCGTGTGCTCAGTGAAGTATACAGATATAGTTTGGTTATTTTCTTAAACCTGTGGTCAGAGTAAAATGCATCAAAGGACATTTCTTTTAATAAAGTGGTAGTTCACCAAAAATAATATCACAATTTCAGGTCCATTATTGGCACTCATAAAATTGTTTGCCCGAATTTTCCACCTTCTGCCGATTTGTTACTTTTCCGATTTTTTCACTATCCTACGATTGGAGTTCATAACAGACTATATTCAGAATTGTTTGGTTTATAATGGCATTACTTAGATTATAATGCTGCTTGTAATCAAATTATTGAGTGGTAATTTAAGTAATTTTTAATAATTTGATTTCGCCCGTGCGGTTGCCGGGTTAGAATAGTGCCACTCCATGTCTTCCCGTGGATGTCGTAAGAGGCGACTAAGGGAATAAAGGCTTGTACCTAGTACCGCTAGGCGATGGGCTTGCAACCTGTCACTAATACACTGGTAAACATCTTAGCCTGACTGTGCAAAATGTGGTTACAGAATTAACAAGCTTATAGTTGTTGGTATTCTGTAGCTCTGCCTACCCCACTCTGGGAATGGATAGGATGGGATAAAGACTTGTAGTACTATTAGGCGATCGGCTTACACCCTGTCACTAATATACTAGTAAACTTCTTGGCCTGATTGTGCAAAATGTAATTATAGTATTAAAAACAAGTCTTTTTAGGGCTGTTGATATTTCTGTAGCTCTGCCACACTTGGAATGAAGGCGTGATGTTATGTATATTATGTAATTTGACTCGTTTAGAGCAAAAAGGTGTTCTGGGCTGTTACAAATAATAACTAACATCGAAGACGAACGCGGGAGCTTCGCTACGCTGTACTCTTGACTTTCTAACCTAGCTTGTCTGAGCCGTTTCTGGCTTCCAAATCTTGCTCGCTCACTGCAACATGACCAATAGTACTGTCAACAACTTCACTTCACTGCACTAAATTAATACTCATGATGTTCAAGTTTATAAATAAAAACAAAAGTGTAAGTATAGTTATGTAAACATTAATTCGAATTAATAAACCAACATGTGTTAACAAATCTCGAGTTCAAATATTAAACAGCGTATCACAGATATGCCATCTACATAATGCGAACTTTAAACAAGGTGCGAGGCGGATCTTTTGAAGTCAGTCCCGCGAAGGGCCTCTTTGCGCATTGACATGGAAATTGCTATCACTTCCCGGTATCATAATATGTAGAGACGTTTCCACCAATTATGGAGATTCTCGGCTGTAGGTGCTCAGGGAAGCAGAAAGATATAGTTAGGTTCTTTTCTTAAACGAACTCACT